>LR738709.1:279552419-279562951 GCA_902687465.1 Secale cereale | reverse complement strand
CCCCCCCCCCCCTCTCACTGGATCCCCTTCCCTCTCCCCTGCTTCTCCTCGCCATGGCCGAACGTCACCATCGCCGTCGCTCGCCGTAGCCATGGCCACCGGCCACCGCACACCTCGCAACCATGCCCAGAAGAGTCGCCGCAGCTCTGTCTTCCTGTTCCCTCGACGTACTCGAGCTGGGGAGCACCGCAACGCCCTCAACGAGGTCGTCTTCAACCTTCTGCCCCCCAGATCGCCGGAGATACTCCGTCGTCGTCCGTGCCTCCCCGCGCTCGCCGTCTGTCCCCCTGGAATCTCTGTGAGCTTCCGTCCTTTTCCCCCCTCTCCGTTTGCCTTCTTGTGCACCACATCGACCCCGCCGAGCTCAGCCGCACCCGCCGCCGCCACCGCACGTCGCCGTCGTGGCCACAGCCACGTTGGCTTGATTCCAAGCACGACATCGTCTTCACCGCAACCGTAGAAGCCCGTAGCACCTCCCCGCTCACCTCCCCGACCCCCGCAGCGCCTAGCTCGACGGAGCCCGAACTCCGGCGCCACCGCGAGCTCGTTTCCGACGAGCTCCGGCCACCCCAGCACACACCGTCGCCTCCATTAGATGCGCGAGCTCCCCAGCTACGCGTAGCACCAAGCCGCCGTCCAAATGGTCGCCGGAGGGCGATTTCCGAGCACCGCCGCCACGTTTGGCCTCGCCGGCGTCGAGCCGCCAGTGGTTTTGACCACGTTTGACTCCGGCTGGACCCCCCCCCCCTGTGTCCATGGCATGTGGGGCCGGCTGTTGATTAGTTTTAGTTTAGGTTTTAATTAAGTACTAATCTCTGTGCTTAGCTCTATGGGTCACTGACACGTGGGACCAACCCCTGTTAAATTAGTTTAGTTAAAACTAAACTTAATTAGGCCCTGAGAGACTGACATGTGGGCCCAGGCCCCACCAGCAGTTTAGTTAGTGTTAGTTTAAAAACTAACTAACTCTGTTAGCTAGTGGGTCACTGACCAGTGGGCCCCACTGGTCAGGTTTGATCCGAACAGCCCCTGTTGACTTGCTGACGTCACACAGACGTCATGCTGATGCAATAAAGCCTTTCTGGAATTTTATATAAATCTAAATGATTTATTTATTTCAGAAAATAGCCAAAACTTCTAAAAATCATATAAAATCAACCGTAGCTCAGATGAAAATAACTTATATATGAAAAATGATCAGAAAAATCCAAGGAATCTATTTATGGCATTTTCATGCATGTTTGAACAAGTTATACCTGCTGATCAGGTCAAATCAATTAAATGGCATTTAAATAATCACGAGTTTGAATTTGAACCTTTGATTCAAACCAACTTCATTTAACATGGTTGCTAGTTGCATTAGCTCAATCAACAGCATATTGCCATGTCATGATCATGCATCATATTGTCGCATTGCATTGATTGTGTTCTTTCTCTGTTGCCGGTGTTTATCCCCTTTCAGTAGACGTGTTCCGACGATGTGATCGATGACACCGATGAAGACTCATTGTTATCTTCAGAAGTGCCAGGCAAGCAAAACCCCATTGAGCATTCCGATACAATCCCACTCTCTCTCGCTCTTGCTCTCTTTTACTGCATTAGGACAACAACGCTTCAACTGTTACCTGCTGCGGTAGTTGAACCCCTTTCCACTGCATGACCTGTCATTGCCACAGTAAATAGTTGAAACCCACTAGTATGAGTAGGAGTTGTTTGAGCCATGTTGTGCCTACTCATTCATGCTTTCTGGTTATGCCTGCTATTGCTTAGAGTTGTGTCAGGTCTGATTCATCGGGGATGAATTGGAATGTGGTGAACATGTCCTACTGTTGAGAGCTAAGTGTGTGAACACGATTTGGTAAAGGTAGCGATGAGAGGCCATGTAGGAGTACATGGTGGGTTGTCTCATTGCAGCCGTCCTCAAGAACTGAGTTCTGTGTTGGTTGGTCCATGAAACAACTACTACCACACATTGGGATCCTTAATTGACTCCCTCGACTTATTAATCAACATGATCTCTGTCCAGGAGTTGCAACTAGTTTCTGATGTTTGTAGTTTACTGGAGGTCGTGCGCAGCGCTGACCCTCGGGGTGGGCTGTGACGTGGCAGGTACGTGGCACGGTGTACCGATTGCCCGTTTGGTGATGCGGGAACCCTGTACACATCGTTTGGGGCCGTGAGCGACACCCCGGCCGGATCTCCCCACGGATGGAACCCAAATAGGCGATAAACCTGGACGAGAGACTTGTGTGGTTAGTCAGGTCGTGGCCGACACCCTCGCTGGGCCTCCGCTTGAAGGTTGCCGAGTACATGTCGTGTAAACGGCGGTAAGTGGTGAGAGCGTGTGTGAAGAAGTACACCCCTGCAGGGTTTTATATATAATCTATTCGAATAGCCGTGTCCGCGGAAATGGACTTCTGGGTTACCTCTACAGTTCATAGACAAGTGAAAGTGGATACTCTAAAAACACGCAAGATAAGCGTGAGTGCTATGGATGGCCTTCTCGTAGGGAGACGGGAGCGGATCCATAGTGGTGTATTGATTGGTGAATATGTGGACTCGTGTGCGCCACCTCAAAAGAGTTACTTGCAGTCGTAGTTCAGGATAGCCACCGAGTCAAAGCTGGCTTGCTATAGTCAAACTCCACCGCCCCTTTGTTGATACCGATGCATATGTAGCTAGTTCTGATGTAAGTCTTGCTGAGTACCTTTGTACTCACGTTTGCTTAATTTATGTTTTGCAGAGAGACTTCAATCTCGCTAGTGGTTCCGCGTGGACTTCGACGTTTAGCTTGTTACCTCAGCTACGGTCCGGTACCCTTGTAGGATCTTGTAGATAGTCAGGCTTCTCAGCCTTTTTCATTTGTAGTTGTCTGTACTCAGACATGTTATGCTTCCGTTGCCTGTATGCTCTGTATGTTGGGTCATGTGACCTCTGATTGTAATAAATGCTATGATGGCTCTTCTGGGCCTTTATCTATATGAGTTGTTGAGTTATGTTGTGATGCCTTGTTGTACAGCACATACTTGCATGTTATGCGTACGTGTAATGTGTATTGCTATGTGTGGGATCCGACACCTAGTTGTTTACCTTTGGTAGCCTACCTTACAGGGAAATGTCTCCTAGTGCTTCCACTGAGCCTTGGTAGCTTGCTACTGCTCCGGAACACTTAGGCTGGCCGGCATGTGTCCTTCTTCGTTCCTGTGTCTGTCCCTTAGGGGAAATGTCACGCGTTGTTCCTTTAAGTCCTTGTAGCTTGCTACGACTTGGGTTCATACGTTGATGACCGACACGTTCGTTGCTGGGTCATGTATGCCTGTCTCTGTAATTTAGTGCCACTTTTGGTTTATAACTAGTCATGTCGGCCCGGGTTCTTTGTCATATGGATGCTAGCGACACTATCATATACGTGTGCCAAAATGCGCAAACGGTCCCGGGCCAGGTAAGGTGGCACCCGTGGGGATACCGTGCGTGAGGCCGCAAAGTGATATGATGTGTTACAGGCTAGACCTGTGTGACTTAGGATCGGGGTCCTGACAGAACTTGAGCATGTATTTGTAGTTCATATTTGAATTATGGAAATTATATTCCTAGGAAACTCAATTAGTGTATAAAAAGGCCAAACGAACCCTGAATAAGTTTAAATTTCAGCATGGATATCATGTCGTTCCATGTTGCCCATAGAAGAAAATATAAGGCGAAAAGAGGGAGTGATTACATTTCGCCACAAGTGAAACATGTTTCCCTATCGGACCCATGAGGCTTCTTTGAGAGAAGCTCCGGTTTGTAAGAGGTTTATAATAGAGCTAGGCCCAAATTGGCAATGTTTTTACGACGACATATATGTGCCATGACGTGACACCACGCCACCTTTAATGACTTTCGGGTGAGTTTTGGATTTATGGGGATTTAAAAACCGAGATTCCAAATGTTTGAGGATGAGCCAGGATGCCGGTACGGTTGTAAATCGTTCCCATTCCTAGCATGGGACCTAAACATGCACCCAAGGACACATGTACAATTTTCTAGCCATTTTGGTGAACTTGAGCATGTAGTTGTAGTTCAGATTTGAATTATGGACATTAAAATCCAGGAAACTCAATTAGTGTATAAAAAGGTCAAACGAACCCTGAATAAGTTTAAATTTCAGCATGGATATCATGTCATTCCATGTTGCGCGTAGAAGAAAAATATAAGGCGAAAAGAGGGAGCGATTAAATTTCGCCACAAGTGAAACACGTTTCCCTATCGGACCCATGAGGCTTCTTTGAGAGAAGCTCCGGTTTGTAAGAGGTTTATAATAAAGCTAGGCCCAAATTGGCAATGTTTTTAGCATGACATATATGTGCCATGACGTGACACCACGTCACCTTTAATGACTTTCTGGTGAGTTTTGGATTTATGGGGATTTAAAAACCGAGATTCCAAATGTTTGGGGATGAGCCAGGATGCCGGTACGGTTGTAAATCGTTCCCATTCCTAGCATGGGACCTAAACATGCACCCAAGGACAGATGTACAATTTTCTAGCTATTTTGGTGAATTTGAGCATATATTTGTAGTTCAGATTTTAATTATGGACATTAAAAGCCTAGGAAACTCAATTAGTGTATAAAAAGGCCAAACAAACCCTAAATAAGTTTAAATTTCATCATGGATATCCTGTCGTTCCATTTTGCGCATAGAAGAAAATACAAGGCGAAAAGAGGCAGTGATTATGTTTCGCCACAAGGGGAACACGTTTCCCTATCGGAACCACGAGGCTTCTTTGAGAGAATCTCCGGTTTCTAAGAGGTTTGTAATAAAGCTTGGTACAAATTGGACAATGTTTTTACCACAACATATATGCGCCATGACGTGACACGATGCCAACTTTCATGACTTTCTAGTGAGTTTAGGATTTACAGGGATTAAAAAACCGAGATTCTAAATGTTCGAGGACGAGCCAAGACGCCGGTACATTTGTAAATCGTTCCCATTCCTTAAATGAGACCGAAACATGGACCCAAGGACACATGTATAATTTTTCTAGCCATTTTGGTGAACTGGAGCATGTTTTTGAAATTCAAATTTGAATTATGGACATTAAATGCCTAGGAAATTCAATTAGTGTATAAAAAGGCCAAACGAAACCTGAATAAGTTTATATTTCAGCACAGATATCCTATCGTTCAATGTTGCCTGTAGAAGTAAATACAAGATGAAAAGAGGCAGTGATTATGTTTCGGCAACAAGGGGAACACGTTTCCCTATCGGAACCATGAGGCTTCTTTGAGAGAAGCTCCGGTTTGTAAGAGGTTTTTCATATAGCTTGGCCCAAATTGGACAATGTTTTTACCATGAAAAATACGTGCCATGACTTGACACCATGCCTACTTTCATGATTTCTGGTGAGTTTAGGATTTACGGGGATTTAAAAAACGAGATTCGAAATTTTTGAGGACGAGCCAGGACGCCGGTACGGTTGTAATTCGTTCGCATTCCTGGCATGGGACCTAAACATGCACCCAAGGACACATGTATACTTTTTCTATCCATTTTGGTGAACTCAAGCATGTATTTGTAGTTCAGATTCCAATTATGGACATTAAAAGCCAGGAAACTCAATTAGTGTATAAAAAGGCGAAACGAACCCTGAATAAGTTTAAATTTCAGCATGGATATCATGTCGTTCGATGTTGCGCGTAGAAGAAAATATAAGGAGAAAAGAGGGAGCGATTACATTTCGCCACAAGTAAAACACGTTTCCCTATCGGACCCATGATGCTTCTTTGAGAGAAGCTCCGATTTGTAAGCGGTTTATAATAAAGCTAGGCCCAAATTGGGAATGTTTTTACCATGACATATATGTGCCATGACGTGACACCACGCCACCTTTAATGACTTTCTGGTGAGTTTTGGATTTATGGGGATTTAAAAACCGAGATTCCAAATGTTTGGGGATGAGCCAGGATGCCGGTACGGTTGTAAATCGTTCCCATTCCTAGCATGGGACCTAAACATGCACCCAATGACAAATGTACAATTTTCTAGCAATTTTGGTGAACTTGAGCATGTAGTTGTAGTTCAGATTTGAATTATGGACATTAAAAGCCTAGGAAACACAATTAGTGTATAAAAAGGCCAAACGAACCCTAAATAAGTTTAAATTTCATCATGGATATCCCGTCGTTCCATGTTGCGCATAGAAGAAAATACAAGGCGAAAAGAGGCAGTGATTATGTTTCGCCACAAGGGGAACACGTTTCCCTATCGGAACCACGAGGCTTCTTTGAGAGAAGCTCCGGTTTCTAAGAGTTTTGTAATAAAGCTTGGTACAAATTGGACAATGTTTTTACCACGACATATATGCGCCATGACGTGACACGATGCCAACTTTCTAGTGAGTTTAGGATTTACAGGGATTAAAAAACCAAGATTCTAAATGTTCGAGGACGAGCTAAGACACTGGTACATTTGTAATTCGTTCCCATTCCTTAAATGAGACCTAAACATGCACCCAAGGACAAATGTATAATTTTTCTAGCCATTTTTGTGAACTGGAGCATGTTTTTGAAGTTCAAATTTGAATTATGGACTTTAAATGCCTAGGAAACTCAATTAGTGTATAAAAAGGCCAAACGAAACCTGAATAAGTTTATATTTCAGCACAGATATCCTATCGTTCAATGTTGCCTGTAGAAGAAAATACAAGACGAAAAGAGGCAGTGATTATGTTTCGACAACTAGGGGAACACGTTTCCCTATCGGAACCATGAGGCTTCTTTGAGAGAAGCTCCGGTTTGTAAGAGGTTTTTCATATAACTTGGCCCAAATTGGACAATGTTTTTACCATGAAAAATATGTGCCATGACATGCCTGCTTTCATGACTTTCTGGTGAGTTTAGGATTTACGGGGATTTAAAAAACGAGATTCAAAATTTCTGAGGACGAGCCAGGACGCCAGTACGGTTGTAATTCGTTCCCATTCCTGGCATGGGACCTAAACATGCACCCTAGGACACATGTATACTTTTTCTAGCCATTTTGGTGAACTCGAGCATGTATTTGTAGTTCAGATTCCAATTATGGACATTAAATGCCTAGGAAACTCAATTAGTGTATAAAAAGGCCTAAAGAACCTTGAATAAGTTTAAATTTTAGCACAGATATCTTGTCGTTCTATTTTGCCGGTAAAAGAAAATACAAGGCGAAAAGAGGCAGTGATTATCGTTTCCCCCACATGGGGGACACGTTTCCCTATCGGAACCACGAGTTATCTTTGAGAGAAGCTCCGGTTTGTAAGGGGCTTGTAATAAAACTTGCGCCAAAATGGATGAAAAAAATTCCTCGACATATATGTGCCATGTCGTGACACCATGCCAAGTTTCATCATTTTCGGGTGAGTTTTTGATTTACTGGTATTGAAAAACCGAGATTCTTCTCACGAAATGTTTTCAAATAGCACACGGTTCACTCATGAAAGCCGTGTGCCTACCAAACCTTGGCCGAGACAACCCCCCGCCCCCTGTTGCACGAGCGATCTTAGTCGTGCCTTCTGATTGGCCAGAAACCAAACCCCACGGATCGTACGTCTGCACCGTTGGATGCTCCCAGATCGAGCAACCATCCTCAGCCATGTCGACAGCACATGCAGTACATGGGTAAGCACTCTGCGCATGCATCGTGCTAGCTCACACTTCCTTCTCTACTACGTTTTCTAAACAGGCTACAGTTTCCCGCCACTCCTCTCATCGGTTTCCCGCCTCTTCTCCCATCGGTTTCCTGCTACCAGTGTCAGTGCTCATTGAAGGCTAGGCGGTGACACACCAGCCATGTAAATATTGCACATAGTTTCTAAAAGCACAAATGTGCATGATAGGAGGGAGTAGGTCCCATAGGGTGACCAGCGTGAAATGCCTTAAAGGCAAGGAGGCAATTCCTATCAGCAAGGTGCCTCTTCCCATCTGCTAGCCTGGTCAAATAGAACGCAGAAGTTAAGCATGCTTGGGCTGGAGTGGTCCAAGGATGGGTGACCCGGTGGGAAGTTGCATATCTCAAGATTCATTTAATCGCCATGACACGGTCATTACAGAGATAAAGAGATAAATATCTCTATAGTGACTTTATCTCTATAATGACCTGACATGATGATTATATAAACCTTGGGATCCTTGTCTTGCTAATTCGTAGACTATGTTTTTATAGGTTATTCTTTGCTATAAAATCACCATGACTATGCAAGCGCGAGAAATTGTGGAGGTACTGGCTTAACCGTGTGCGATGCAAGTGCGCTGTAAAATCACCACCACTCCGCAAGCTAAAGGCAGGTAAGTTTATTTAGAAATTAGGATGAACCATGTGCGATAGACCAGCTAGTTAGAAATATAAAAACAAACTACCCGCCTTGATCATTGCAAAAATCGGCGGTTCCGCCACTCTTCCTTATTATCGTACAAACATATTCTTATTGGACTGTGCGCAATCTTGGGTACTCCCACCCCGCATCAATTCCTTTACACAAATTTTAGTAGCCACCGTACTTCAACCATCGCCCACACTCCTCCGGCACCGACCGTAAAATTGTAGTAGTCGAGGCATTTGAACCATTGCCCTCCCTCGTCCACCACAATCTCCACCCACCATTTCTAAAAAATTCAGTAGCCGAGGCGTATCCTCAAACTCCACCATCCCCACCCTCCACAGTCCCCCCCACCCGGCCCCCTCCCCCTCGAACCCTAGTTCTCGGCCACCGCAGGCACTGCCGCTAACCCATGCCGGTATGCCCGTTCCTCCTAGCTTAGAGAATAAAGTTCAGGTTACCCAGGGATTCCCATACCGTCGCCCCACTCCCCTGAGTTTTTAGATGAGGCCTGCGGTGTCCCTCCCCACCAGATCCACAACACTTGCTCCAGAATGTCGCAGCCTAAGCTCGACCACGTATCATGGGGAGCCCGACGAGCGTTCCGCAAAGAAGAAGTTTATCATGGCCTCTCCAACGGGCGTTGGCGAGGTGGCCGCCATTCGCCCCGACCTACCGATCCCAGAACAACATGTCACCGTGGAAGCCGACGAAGACGTTGACTATGTTGCCATGCCGAAGGCTTCATGTCAGCGGGCTTGCGCATTACTGTATCTCGGGAATGCTGGCTACGACATCAAGCTCGTCGGCAGCGACGGCTTCACGCTAGCCATGTCACGGGTTACGTGGTCCATCCCCAACCCCTCTAGGTTAACCACCATCGATCTCTTCGACGGCCCTGCCGCTGATCTCCTCCGCCAAGCGGTCAAGGATTTGTGATCCTTATATGCCATCGATCCCATTTTTCAATTCTGAAGGACATGTTCTACGGCAGCGGCTTGGGATCCTTAATTGCCAAGTCAGATCTCATCAACCACGACCACGACTAAGATGAGGACACCCATAAAGGTTCTTCCAAGGTGAAACAACCCATATGTCATATCAGAGAGTGCACCATGGGTCTGTGCTCTTCCAACTGGAAGGATCCCATCCATGAAATGTGAGGCAACATCCTATTAGCAAATCTTACCTTTTCTAGCTTGCCAACCCATACCCTTTGTTGTAGTAGCATTTGCCATGCGCTGCTATAATTGTACCGTGTTTAATTATTTCAGTTATGCAAAAATGTATTGTTCAATAGGGCTATGTGATGTTTAAGAATGATTTGTCCACTTCAGTTTCACTAATGGCTATATTTGATTGTTTATAGCGAGTAGATACCTTGTTTATCTGTGTTTGGTTGTTAGGTTGGTTGCTGTGAGCATTTTTCCAGTTATCGAGTTGATGCCTTGTATGTATATATTTGGTTCTTAGTTTGGTTGAAGTGAGCATTCGTCTAGTTATCAAGCAGATGCCTTGTTTATCTGTATTTGGTTGTTAGGTTGCTTTTTTAGTATTTGTCCAGTTTTCAAGCAGATGCCTTGTTTATCTGTATTTGCTTGTTAGGTTAGTTGCAGTGAGCATTTGTCCAGTTTTCAAGCATATGCCCTGTTTATCTGTATTTGCTTGTTAGTTTGGTTGCATTGAGACTCTGTCCAGTTTTCAATGGCTATATTTGGTTGTTATACTGATCATTTATGCCTTGTTTATTTCAGTCATTTACAATGTGTTGTTCATTATATGCAAGTCGGAACTGTGTCGCTCGACTGCATCAATACCAATTTGAACGGCTATATTTGGTTCCAGTTATGCCTGGTGTAGTTAACACATGCCCTTTATTTTAGTTTTACACATCTATCCAGTGTGATGTTTGAGCATTACCTACGTTCTATTCATTTTCAACAATACTAGTTTGAATTGCAATATTTGATGGTTGTTAAGCCTGCTGTCGGTAACATTGCCTTCTATTTTATATATGCTTTAACAACATGTTGAAACCAGCACATTCAAGCTATCATTTGGAGATGATGTTGCTTACCTTTTCTATATTTGTTTGATGCTATGGTTGTTGTACTTATCATGCCTTTCCACTACTTATGCAGGACAACAACGGGAGTGGCCACTGTTTTCCGCCGAGGTTAGCTTTATCCCTC
>LR738709.1:279526782-279552292 GCA_902687465.1 Secale cereale | reverse complement strand
CCCCCCCCCCCCCCCCGTTATTCCATAATGTAGTGCATATAGATCCAGGCCTGGACACTTGTTAGCTTCTAATATTGACTTCTTGCTTGTAGGTACATATGCCCTTGGCAAGGATCCACGCATCGACCCTTTTTGCGTATCGGGTAATGAGATATTCATGAACAAGCATCAAGTGAGAAAACTGATAAGGATTATGTCGGGGAAAACGAAACCTATGGGATCCAGGGGACCCCTACCACGATTGGCGGGGCGCGAGGAGCTGCGCAAAGAGCAGGTCTAGCGATCAACGTGTGGGGATTTTTACCTAGGTTCGGGCCGCAAATGAGGCGTAAAACCCTAGTCCTTCTTGTCTGTGTTTATCTTGTGTTCTTTAGTTCTTGAACTGGCTACTATGCGTGCCCTGTACAAAAAGTCTGAATCCCTCCACAGTATGCCTCGGGCCTCCTTTTATATGGCAAAGGGGTTGCCACAGTGGCACACATGAGGTGGAAAGTATCTACAGTGTACAAGTTTATCGCCTGACATTGTAGGACAAACGCATTTAATGTGCTGCCTACGTGCCCTCTTGCTTTATCGGGGACGGCAAGAGAGCTCGTCCTGTCCGTCGCCGCCTCGCCTTGTTCCGACGTGCGTCCAAGCTGACGAGGCATGTAGCGCCACGCTGGCTAGCTGGTCGCTGTGCTGGTGCGGTGACAGGAGCTTCACGAAGATCTGCATGCCACGACGCAGGTGCTTGACTAGTTGGCCTGCAAGCTGCATGCAGACGCTTGTCTAGTTGGTGAGCTGGTTGCCGCGTTGGAATGGCCGTAGGGTAGCGAAACTTTGGTAGGTGCGGGCCTGGACGTGGCCCCGCAAACGCCCCCGGCAAGGGTCTTGCCGGGGTCCCGTGGCTGTCCTCGGCAAGAATCTTGCCGGGGGTCTTCGGCCATCTACGACAAGGATCTTGTCGGGGGTCTTCGGTCGTTCCCGACTAGGATCTTGCCGGGGGTCTTCGTATTCTGGTCCTTATCTAGATTCACAGGCCTTTGGTCTTTGTAAAGATCTGTGTGCCATCACGCAGGCGCCCCTGAGTCTTGGTCTCAAGGGTGGCAGCCTTGCTGGTGTTAAGCAAGTCGCCCCGGCAAGACTCTTGTCGGGGCTCCGTAGGCCGCCCCGGCAAAGGTGTTGCCGGGTGGAGCCCATCTTGCCCCTTTGCTCTTCATGCCTCTGGCTTGAGTGCTGCCTTGGCAGTCTCGTAATTTTCCTTCCTCTGCCCCGCCAAGCACGGCCGCAGGTTCGGCTACGACTGCCCGTGCACAAGTAAAGGGGTGCAGAAAGGCCCCTACTTTTGTACACCAATAGGAGCCCTCGGGCCCGGGCCACACATAAGCGTGAAGTGGTGTTGGGCCATGCCCAGAACGGTGCATGGGCACGCGTGGCAGAGTTTTAACCGCGGTAATTTCTTCGCTAGTTGCACTTCCCCAAGACTCACATTGAGTGCATGACATGGGGGTCGTGCGTGGAACGGGCACATCAAGCTTGCGTCCCCTCGCGGTAAATAGTAAAGAGGCGGCCCGCGTCTCCCCCATAAAAAAGTGGAAGCCACAGGGGCGCTGCTCATTTACCCTCTGTGATTTTTCCAATCTTGGAACCGTCGTTCCCCTCTTCTTCTCCAAGTGCAAATCGGAGCTTTCCCCTCTGCTCACCGCTGCTGCGCCCCCATTGCCCTTTATCCCTCGCCCCCTCTCAGCCGCCATGGCGCTTAAGGCAAGCAAGGGCAAGGGAGCGGCTAAAGACACCGGGGGGAAGAAGGCGCCGGAGAGCAAGTTGGTAGAGCTGCAGACGCGATACGCCATCTTCACCCTAACGTTCGACGCGCTCACCCTCAGGGAGAAGCTCAGGTGCCTGTGGGGGAGGGAGACGGCGGGGCATCCCACCACGCGCGTCGTCCCTGCCTTCTTCACCAAGCTCGATCAAAATCGATAATCTTTCTTTGTCGATTACTTCTCCTGCGGGCTCTGCCCCCCCTTTCTCAAATTTCTTCAATGATGTCATGCACACCTACGGATTCCACCTTCTCGATCTTACACCGAACGTCGTGGCTGCATGGCCTTCTTTTCTCACCTTTGTGAGGGTTTCGCCGAAGTGCACCCCAGCACAACGCTCTTTCGCCATTACTTCACCCCTCGTATCCAGCCAGGGGGTGCCATCTCTAGCTACATCGCTTGGATTCCAAGGCCCCAGAGCAAGGGTACGTACCCGGAGGGTGCCTAGAAGGAGAGGTGGGACGAGTGGCGAGGTCGGTGGTGTTGGATCGAGGAGATGGATCCGCGGGAGTTCTGTCGGGTCCGTCGGAGGCCGCCGGTCCGCAGCAAGGACTGGGGCGAGCTCAACACCGATGACCGAAAGTTCACGATTTCCACCACCAGGATCCATCGCCTCACCTCGGCTGGGCTCACTCTCGAAATGATCAGGGCCGATTTCATTCGCTGCGGGATTGCCTCATTGCACAATAAGGGGAGGCCGGCCTGGGATTTCAGGAATGCGGTCGACATCATGAGGCTCCGCCCCAGCCTGAATCACAACTTCACGGTGTTGCAGCATGCTCATCTTTGTCAGAGGATTTTCTAGCTCAAGGTTGATGAGGTTGGCAGGGTCGATAGGACCGGCAATGCCGAGAGGACCGGGAAGGCCTCTAGGGCCGCAAGCCTGACAACCTGTTCGGGTTGCCAGCGGGGGTGGTCCCGTTGAGCAACAACTCTTGCCTGACCGCCCTTATCGCCATGATGCCGGTTTTCAATGTGCACGGCCTTGATCCGACCTGGGCCGAGCCAAAAGCCAAGCTGGTGCAGACATTCTTCAACAACTTGTCGGAGAGGTATGTTCGTGATGAGCCACGGCTCACCCGCCCCACCACTAGGTAGAGTTGACATACATTGCCGCCATGGCGGAGGAGGCAACACTTGCCGAGGAGGCCGATAGACTCGGCACTGTAGAGGACGAGGCTAACGTGGCCATAGAAGAGAAGGAGTTTGCCGAGTGGACGAAGTCTGCTGTGGAGCCCAGCGGCGCCGACGCTGGGGTTCCCCTTGTTGAAGAAGCGGCTGATGAGTCGGTCGAAGAGGAGACCGATGCGGATGACACCTTAACCACACGGAAGAAACGTGTCCTGCGGCGAGCCAGTCCAGCCCGGCAACACCATGCAGCGGCAACGGGTCCAAGCAAAGCCCGGGCGCCAGACGAGGGTTGCGGCAGCGAAGAGGGTTGCGGCCGCCGCCTCTTCCTCATCCAAGCGGCCCAGGACCCCATCCCCTTCTCCCCCCTTGCGGACGCCGCCCGGAGGCTAATTTCGATCTTGGGTCCTTTAGCCCAAAGAGGAAGAGGATGCTAGAGGAGGAGGAGGACGAGTAAGCACCTTGCCCCTCATCATCTCCTGACTCCCCGCCTGTGCTATCTTTCCCTGACTTGATCTTTTCATTACAGTGACATGGAGACGATGGCCCAGAGGGCGGTGAAGAGGGACAAGGCTTCGACGGGCGACGAGCCCCCAGCGAGCGCTCCGCGCATGCCGGTGTTGGTGGTGATTAGCCCGGACAACAGCGCTCAGTGCAGCCCCCGCTCCAGCCCCCAGCGTGAGTCCATTATTCACTCCCAATCGACGGGCGTTGGGGTGTGTATCCTTGGTGCTGACCTTGCCGGATTCGCAGGAGGAGAGCGGTAACAGGAGGAGCCGCTGAGGGCCGCCCCTGACATGCCGTCCCCATTGACCACGCCACCCAGTGGGGTGTCATCGGCAAGGGCGTCTACTGCTGAGCCCACGCGCACGAAGGAAGAGGGGCCAAGCATGGGCGCTGGTGGCTCCGTCCCGGCAACAAACATTCGCGGGGAGGGAACTACTTCTCCTCGGCTCAGCACGGTTAGGTTGCCTGACTCCCGTCCCTTGCTATCTCTAACATGCGATGTTCTTCCTTTTCTTTGTTCTGAACTTTGATTTTGGCCTCGCTTCAATCTCCTTTCTATTTTCCAGACCCTGCCTCGATGGACTAGGTGGGCGTCGACACTGTCATCGAAGAGGTCGCCTAGGATGCCGAGGCTGAGGCCACCAAGATCGCGACTGAGGAAGCCACCAAGTCCGCCGCCGAGGAGGCCGCCAAGGGGCCTGCCGGGGAGACCGGCAAGGCTGCTGCCGGGGAGGCCAACAAGGCTAGTGCCGAGGAGGCCGCCAAGGGGCCTGCCGGGAACGCTGGCAAGGCTGCTGCCGAGGAGGCCACCAAGGAGCCCACCGGGGAGGAGGTGGCCGATGACCAACCTTCCTCCCCTACAGCCCCTGCCCCGGGCAAGTACTTGAAGGTGGGCGATGATATGTTCATCCGCCTCCCAGGGACGGCAAGCACTAGAGAGCTAGCCGAAGGGGAGGTTTTCGACGATGAGGCCCTCACCACCACCGGGATCTAGGTTGTCGACAAACCGAGTGCCAGGGGCGGTGGTTTCCAAGAGGACCAGCTCCCCTGGGCCATGAGCGCCAATTTCCAGAAGCTTTAGGTGCTCCACCGTGCCCGCCAAGATAAGGTAAACTCTAGTATGGTGGCCGTGGACAAGGTGGAAGCATATTTTCAGGAGCACGTTGCTCAGGTGCAAGTCTGGTTCGGCGAGGCCCGGCAGGAACTGAGGGCCATCCAGGATCAGCTGGACGAGCGCAAGCGAGAGCTCCTCCTGAAGCAAGCTGACATCGAGAAGGCCCAAGAGGTAGCGAAGGAACATGCCACCAAGGACGAAGCTGGCCGGAGGCAGCATCAAGCTCTTCTGGACACCCAAGAGGAAGATATCATTGCTCGTGAATAGGCGCTCGCCGCCGCGCTCCGCGGCAAGGACAAGAAGATCGAGAAGCTTGTTGCACAGCGGACCCAGGAGCTAGAGCATAAGCACAAAGATGCACTTGATGCTCTGGCCCTGGACCGGGCCGGCAAGGTGGAGAAGCTGGAGCTCGAGCGGAAGGAGCTGAAGGAGGATATCTCAAGGCTGACAAAGGACAGGGACATGAGCAACTGTACTCTGGAGGATTTGCAGGCCACCATCTCCGACAAGACCAAGTTGCTCTCTGAGGCCAACGAGTCCATTGATGATCTGAAGCGGAAGCTGGACACCTTCGAAGGGATGCTTTCGGAGGTCAGGGCCTGTGAGGAGACCGTGAACAAGGCTCTTGAGAGCGAGAGGCAGCTGCGGCAGGATGACGCCGCTGCCCACAAGGACTATGCGGACAGGGTAGAGCTCTGGACCGGCCGCCTCATCGACATTGCAGGGAGGCTCACCACGCAGCTAGCCGTCATGGGCATGCCGGACTTTACGTACTCCCAGGAGGCGAACATAAGCCCCAGTGCCAGACTGACCTTGTTCTTCGAGCGCAAGGTTGTCACAATCGCGATTCTGTCATACGATTCTACGACCTTACGATCCAAACTAACCCCTATGATTCTACGACTTTAGTTCGTAGAATCTATGTTTCTACGATCCTGATAGTGAAGATTCTACTATTTGCGATCCTACCATCGATGCTCCGATCCGATTCAAAATCATGATTCTGACAACCTTGTCGAGCGTGTTCTCGACGCCATGGAGCAGCTTCGCTCCAATCGAGCGACTTATCTGGCGAATGAGGCTCGGAAGCTTTGCCGGGGCGCCCTGACCAAAGTGCTCACCAAGGTGGCGTTCTAGAACCCCAGCGTCGACTTCGCCAACGCGCTTGAGAGTTTGCCAGAGGATGCGGGCCTCATGGCACTCGAAGAGCATATCGAGCCCATCATCAGTTGCATTGACGGAGTTAAGAGGTTGGAATGCCAGCGCCGGGACTAGCCACTCTGTTTCTCATTGCCGCTGCGAGTTCATGTCCAAGACAATTTTATCTTAAGTTAGGACCGCGGCAACCACTCATATAATATAACTTTGCAGTATTTTGAAATAGTGCATGATATCTTCCTGTTTTATCTTTCTTTGTATGTACGCACCCTACGATTAGTTGTATAGGTTTGCCGGTGCGTAAACCCATGTTGTGGCGCTTTCAGGAACGGATCCTTAGTAGTCTGCCGGGGGTGCTTGCTGTTGGGGAAGCCACCTTGCCATTCTCGGCGCAGCCGCATGAACTGTTGAGCGGACTCGAAACAAAACAGGGGCGTTGCCAATAGCGGAAGGGTTTGATACGTCCAAAACGTATCTATAATTTCTGCTTGCTCCGTGCCACTTTTGGGTGATATTGCTATGATATTCATACACTTCCATACACTTTTGATCATTTTTGGACTAACTTACTAATCCAGTGCACCCCAGTGCCAGTTTATGTTTTCGGCTGTTTTTGTATTTCAGGTTTTCACGTTTCGAGAACTGCCCAGAAAAATCCAGAAAAAATATATAAAAAATCAGCGATCCGGAAACAATACTGCCTCTGAAGGGCAGCCTGGGGGGGCCACAGGGGCTCCAGGCACCCTATGGGCGCCCCCCCCCTGGGCCGTGCCGGGGGGCGCCTCGGCCCCCCGAGAGCCCCCCGGTGCCCTACTTTGGCATATATTTAAAGGACTCTCCGAAACCCGCGAAACAAGGACTTCTTTTCGCGATCTCATCTCTGTTCCGCCGCCGCTGTCGCTTCCAAGATCGGGAGCACCAGGAGAACTCTTCCCGGCACCCTGCCGGAGGGGAGGATCACCACCGGGAGCTTCTCCACCACCATGAACGCCTCCCGGAT
Organism: Secale cereale; assembly: GCA_902687465.1. Lineage (NCBI taxonomy): Eukaryota > Viridiplantae > Streptophyta > Magnoliopsida > Poales > Poaceae > Secale > Secale cereale. The sequence continues at coordinate 279,545,580 of LR738709.1, read as the reverse complement.
GACTCGTGAGTAGTCTCCCTTGGACCATGAGTCCAGTAGCTATGTGATGTTCTCCTCCCGTCTTGTGCTTCACTAATTAGTCCTCGTGAGCTACCCTACATGATCGAGGCACCTATGTAATCTTTATGCTGTTGCTATGTTGAGTTTGCTGGGATCTGATGGATTGTGAGATTATGTTCAGATTGATCTTGAGTAATATATTTGATTCACCTCTTTTATATTTTAGTTCATAAGTAATTCTTGCATGTTCTCCGTTGTTATTTATTGCTTTGGCCGAGTAGTAAGTAGTGACTCCAAGAGGAAACGTTATGCTCGATTGTGGGTTCATGCCCCTCGATGACTAGCTTGAGTGACAGAAACATGAGTCTAGGGGATGTGCTGTTGCCACAAGGGGGAAAACAACGGTGCTTGTGCCCGCGGGTGCAAGGATTGTTTACTTTACGCAAAGTTCTTTTAATGCAGTTGTCTGTTGCATTGAGTTTACACTATGGGTGGGACTCGCAACTTAATACCAGCGAGATGTTCTGGATAGATATCTCAAGGTGGATGATTAGTAGTAGATATTGATGGATTTCGGTCTACTTACTTTGGCGTACCGCCCATGCTTTGAACCTCAACCTTTCTGGCAATGTAGTCAGCATTGGTTTGCGTTCGTGGTCCTGTCAATTGCCCAGCTGTAATTTGTTTACCTCACATAGCTGTTTTATCGTCTTTTGGGAGAGAGACATCACTAGTGAACATCATGAGACTCCGGTCCGTATTACCATCATTGATCACATACACTATTTACTTTCTGCTATTTTACTTACTATTGCAAAACACTATCTATCACTACTATCATATTGCTTTTAACCCTTTGTGAACTACAAGGCCGGAGAGATTGACAACCTCTCTGTACTCGTTGGGAGCAAAGTTATTTGTATCTGTGTGCAGGTCCACGTTGGTTGCTACTAATCTGGCGCCGTAGCAATTGACACCTACCTGTTGAACCTAGGAGTCTCTGGGGATTCGATCCTTGGCATCTTTGCTAGGGGAAAACACTTCTACTTACTGCATCTTACACCTTCCACTTGGGGTAATCCAACGAGGGGTTCGAGGCCCATCAGTTGCTCCCAGTCTTTTGCTAACCTACACCTGCACTAAGCAAATTAACCATGCAATACATAGCTCATGGGAAAGTAGCCTAAAAACTAATGTGGTAAAGAATATGTTGCTTATGTATCTTATTTCTTATGAGTTGCTTGCTGAGCGGTAACCATGTTTCTGGGGACGCCATCAACTGTCACACTTTTGTTGAATATCATGTGAGTTGCTATGCATGTTCGTCTTGTCTAAAGTAAGGGTGATTTACCGTGGGTTGAATTAATATGCATATTGTTAGAGAAGAACATTGGGCCGCCAACCAAAGCCATGCATCATGGTGGAAGTTTTAGCTTGGACCTTAATCCTCAATCTCTCATGAGAATATGCTTATGCATTAAAGAGGAGTCCATCATCTATTTTCTATGTTGTCCCGGTATGGATGTCCTCAAGTTGAGATCTATCAAAAACGAGAAATCAAATGCGATCTATCTCCTTGGATCTTTGTACAGGTGGCATAGAGGTACCCCTTTGTGACACTTGGTTAAAACATATGCAATGCAATGATAACCCATGGGGATCCGAGCTAATTAGGACAAGGAGCGAGCACTATTGGTATTCGATGCATGAGGCTTGCAACTTATAAGATGTTTTATGCATGACACATATGAAGTACTACTACCGTTGACACAATTGCTTCCATGTTTCAAAAAAAAAGCTCTAGCACTTCAAGCACCAACTACTGAGAGCATGATTGTCATTCTGAGTGTAACGTGCATTGTCCCAAAGTAGCATTGTCTTTTGCATGATTGTGATATCGTTTATTCTGAAATGATTGTATCTAGTCATCACTTAAACCTTGAAGGTGCCCTTGCATTTATGTTTTGCATCACTAAAGGGGGCAAGCTAGATATCACTTGATCATATTTGCACATCATGTTCATTGCAAATCTTTTTGATGTTTCAGTTTCATGTTGTAAAACTTTCAGTCATTTGTGATTTTCTCTTGAGGCAACTTAATTACTATAGAATCATTGTCTCAGTGAGCTTTTGTCATATGACTATGAGAAAGTCCTATATGGTTAATAGCATGTCACCACAGAAATTATTCTTTTTATCATTTACCTACTCGAGGACGAACAGGAATTAAGCTTGGGGATGTTGATACGTCCAAAACGTATCTATAATTTCTGCTTGCTCCATGCCACTTTTGGGTGATATTGCTATGATATTCATACACTTCCATACACTTTTGATCATATTTGGACTAACTTACTAATCTAGTGCACCCCAGTGCCAGTTTCTGTTTTCGGCTGTTTTTGTATTTCAGGTTTTCACGTTTCGAGAACTGCCCAGAAAAATCCAGAAAAAATATATAAAAAATCAGCGATACGGAAACAACACTGCGTCCGAAGGGCAGCCTGGGGGGGGCACAGGGGCTCCAGGCGCCCTGTGGGCGCGCCCCCCCCCCCCTGGGCCGCGCCGGGGGGGGCGCCTGGGCCCCCCGAGGCTCCCCCGATGCCCTACTTTGGCATATATTTAAAGGGTTCCCCGTAACCCTCAGAACAGGACTTCTTTTCGCGATCCCATCTCTGTTCCGCCGCCGCCGCCGCTTCCAAGATCGGGAGCACCAGGAGAACTCTTCCCGGCACCCTGCCGGAGGGGAGGATCACCACCGGGAGCTTCTCCACCACCATGGACGCCTCCCGGATGACTCGTGAGTAGTCTCCCTTGGACCATGAGTCCATGACCAGTAGCTATGTGATGTTCTCCTCCCGTTCTTGTGCTTCACTAATTAGTCCTCGTGAGCTGCCCTACATGATCGAGGCACCTATGTAATCCTTATGCTGTTGCTATGTTGAGTTTGCTGGGATCCGATGGATTATGAGATTATGTTCAGATTGATCTTGAGTAATATATTTGATTCACCTCTTTTATATTTTAGTTCATAAGTAATTCTTGCATGTTCTCCGTTGTTACTTATTGCTTTGGCCGAGTAGTAGGTAGTGACTCCAAGAGGGAACGTTATGCTTGATTGTGGGTTCATGCCCCTCGATGACTAGCTTGAGTGACAGAAACATGAGTCTAGGGGATGTGTTGTTGCCACAAGGGGGAAAACAACGGTGCTTGTGCCCGCGGGTGCAAGGATTGTTTACTTTACGCAAAGTTCTTTTAATGCAGCTGTCTGTTGCATTGAGTTTACACTATGGGTGGGACTCGCAACTTAATACCAGCGAGATGTTCTGGATAGATATCTCAAGGTGGATGATTAGTAGTAGATATTGATGGATTTCGGTCTACTTACTTTGGCGTACCGCCCATGCTTTGAACCTCAACCTTTCTTGCAATGTAGTCAGCATTGGTTTGCGTTCGTGGTCCTGTCAATTGCCCAGCTGTAATTTGTTTACCTCACATAGCTGTTTTATCGTCTTTTGGGAGAGAGACATCACTAGTGAACATCATGAGACTCCGGTCCATATTACCATCATTGATCACATCCACTATTTACTTTTCGCTATTTTACTTACTATTGCAAAACACTATCTATCACTACTATCATATTGCTTTTAACCCTTTGTGAACTACAAGGCCGGAGAGATTGACAACCTCTCTGTACTCGTTGGGAGCAAAGTTATTTGTATCTGTGTGCAGGTCCACGTTGATTGCTAATTGCGCCGTTAGCAATTGACACCTACTTGTTGAACCTAGGAGTCTCTGGGGATTCGATCCTTGCCATCTTTGCTAGGGGAAAACACTTCTACTTACTACATCTTACACCTTCCACTTGGGGTAACCAACGAGGGGTTCGAGGCCCATCAAGTAGTATTTTCTGGCGCCGTTGCCGGGGACTCCACTCTTCAGGATAGGGGAGTTGCATGCTATCTTTTACCTTTGCTTTTTAGTCTTGTTAGTTGACTTTTCATTTTTGCCTTAGTACCTTTTTATCAAAAATTACAAAAAAATTATTTGTCTTTTTAGTAGTCTTTTATGTTTAGCCAAAAATGTTAGGATTTGGTGCTTTGAGGGAATCAGAAGTTCTAGATTTCCATCAAAGGGATGGAGAAAATATGAAGAAGGCATGGGACAGAATTTCTGATGCACATAGGAGAATTATGCCTTGGATACCTATAAAAAGTGTGCTTAGAAATTTTTACCATGGTCTTTTTAAATGGTGTAAACACTCCCTTGACATTATAGCTGAGGGAGATTTCTTAGAATGTGATGAAGCTAGAGCTCTTGAAATTATACATGGTCTATCTAGTTACTTTGTTTATGATCATAATTTTGATACTATCATAGATAGACTTGCTACTATTGAAAAGAGAATGGATGCTCTAGACTTAATAAAGGTAGATAAACCCAAACCCAATAAGAGAGATACTTTGGAAATAGATAATGACTGGGAGCCTCTTGTTAGGATTAGCATCTCTAATCAAGACTTCCTTGCTTATTGTGATATTGGATCTATGGTTTCTACTATGCCAAAAATTGTTCATGATTCTTTCAAATTTAATATGGATATACTACCATCTTATCATGAACACACTAATGGAGATATTTCTGAAATCCAGGGAAAAATAAAAGATGTGCCAGTTAAATTCCTTAAAGGGATTGCAATGATTGATTTCTTCATCGTGGAGCCAAACCAAGGAAATATAGTGCTTGGAAGGGACTTCCTCCGAGCAGTTAAAGGCTTCATTGATATAGGTAAGGGACAAATCCGCTTACGCAGGAAGGCAAAAGGTGTGTACCCCTTTCCTAGAAGGAACAAGAATGAACTTGTTGAGGAATCATTTGAACCAATCTATAACTCCGATTACTATAATGATTATTGATCCCTCTATGCATTATGCCTAGCTTAAAGGCATAAAAGAAAGCGCTTTTGGGAGGCAGCCCACATGAATAAATTTTTTGCTTTTGTTGTGTCTTGATGTTGTTTACTGCTGTAGCATCATCATTGTATCTTTGCTTTTCATATTTGTGCCAAGTATAGCCTCCGATTGCTAGAAAGTTCAAAAGTTGTGAGGTGTTGTCCAGGAAACAGATTCTGTCCTTGGATAGAAAAATTAGTATAAAATCACCAGATCATCTTTTTGGTCTGAATTATTTCGACAGCATTCTCTATATAATTGTCTTTCGTGCGTCAGTTCTGAGTTTTTGATTTGAGTTGCAGAAGTATCCCGAACAGGTCAATTACTGCCTGCTGTTCTGTTTTTCACAGATTCTGTCCTGTTTTGCTTTACCTTCACTTTGCAAATTGAGAACTTGTTTTTTCTTTGCAAAAACCTTTTGGAAATCTTGAGAAACAGTAGAACTTCAAGAATATCCTTATTTCCAGGAAGGTATAATTATTTTATTAAGGGTACTAACCTCGCTAATCAGATTATGATGAGTTGTGTATGAAGGGAGTTTTCAAGTGTGCGAGGGAAGATGATAAAATGATTCAGGAGTGTCAAGCGCTCAAGCTTGGGGATGCCCCCGTGCACCCCCAAGAAATATTCAAGGAGACTCAAGCGTCTAAGCTTGGGGATGCCCCCGTGCATCCCCTTCTCCATCAACATTATCAGTTCGTCTTTCGTTTCGCTATATTTTTATCACTTCATATGTTATGTGCTATGCTTGGAGCGTCTTGCTTTTAGTTTTCTTTTTAGTTTTTCATAACGAGTTGGAACTCAGCATTCCTTTATGTGGGAGAGAAACACGCTCCACCTCTACCTAGAACATTACATAGAATTTTCATGTCTATCTATGCTGTGTGTGTTCTTTGTCTTTTAAGAGCTACTATCTTGCTCTGCTCTTAGTATTCATGCTTATCTTTTCAAGAGCTTCTATTTAGTTAGTTGCTTGAACTCTTTTTAGTTACCATGCTCACCTTATTAAGAGAGTTTGCTTCCGTTGCATGGGTTAATGTGTCTATGATAAAGATGCTAATTTCATGATGGTGCTTAGTAGTTCAGGTTTTCTTCTGGTTAATCTCAAATAGCTGGGAGGTTCCCAATGTGTTATTGGAGTACCAACTTGGTTTGTTTGCCTATGATGTGGTATGGTTTAGTAATATCTTCCTTCGGGAATTTATTTTGATTGACTTGGCGTATGCTCACGCATATTCAAGACTGTAAAGAAAGTCTGTCAAGCCTTGACGATCTTTTGTTTCTAAGTAGCGATATAACTACCATGCCTGATTCAATATTGCTTTGTCGCTCTGCATGATTATGACCGTCATTGCTCTCTTAGTTGGTCGCTCCCAGTCTTTTGCTAACCTCCACCTGCACTAAGCAAACTAACCATGCAATACATAGCTCGTGGGAAAGTAGCCTAAAAACTATTGTGGTAAAGAATATGTTGCCTATGTATCTTATTTCTTATGAGTTGCTTGCTGAGCGGTAACCATGTTTCTGGGGACGCCATCAACTGTCACACTTTTGTTGAATATCATGTGAGTTGCTATGCATGTTCGTCTTGTCTGCAGTAAGGGTGATTTACTGTGGGTTGAATTAATATGCATATTGTTAGAGAAGAACATTGGGCCGCCAACCAAAGCCATGCATCATAGTGGAAGTTTTAGCTTGGACCTTAATCCTCAATCTCTCATGAGAATATGCTTATGCATTAAAGAGGAGTCCATCATCTATTTTCTATGTTGTCCGGGTATGGATGTCCTCAAGTTGAGATCTATCAAAAACGAGAAATCAAATGCGATCTATCTCCTTGGACGTTTGTACAGGTGGCATAGAGGTACCCCTTTGTGACACTTGGTTAAAACATATGCAATGCAATGATAACCCATGGGGATCCGAGCTAATTAGGACAAGGAGCGAGCACTATTGGTATTCGATGCATGAGGCTTGCAACTTATAAGATGTTTTATACATGACACATATGAAGTACTACTACCGTTGACACAATTGCTTCCATGTTTTCAATATAAAAAGCTCTAGCACTTAACCTTTCTTTTACCTTTATATTGAAGCACCAACTACTGAGAGCATGATTGTCATTCTGAGTGTAATGTGCATTGTCCCAAAGTAGCATTGTCTTTTGCATGATTGTGATATCGTTTATTCTGAAATGATTGTATCTAGTCATCACTTAAACCTTGAAGGTTCCCTTGCATTTATGTTTTGCATCACTAAAGGAGGCAAGCTAGATATCACTTTATCATATTTGCACGTCATGTTCATTGCAAATCTTTTTGATGTTTCAGTTTCATGTTGTAAAACTTTCAGTCATTTGTGATTTTCTCTTGAGACAACTTAATTACTATAGAATCATTGTCTCAGTAAGCTTTTGTCATATGACTATGAGAAAGTCCTATATGGTTAATAGCATGTCACCACAGAAATTATTCTTGTTACCATTTACCTACTCGAGGACGAGCAGGAATTAAGCTTGGGGATGTCGATACGTCCAAAACGTATCTATAATTTCTGCTTGCTCCATGCCACTTTTGGGTGATATTGCTATGATATTCATACACTTCCATACAGTTTTGATCATATTTGGACTAACTTACTAATCCAGTGCACCCCAGTGCCAGTTTCTGTTTTCGGCTGTTTTTGTATTTCAGGTTTTCACGTTTCGAGAACTGCCCAGAAAAATCCAGAAAAAATATATAAAAAATCAGCGATCCGGAAACAACACTGCCTCCGAAGGGCAGCCTGGGGGGGCACAGGGGCTCCAGGCGCCCTGTGGGCGCGCCCCCTCCTGGGCCGCGCCGGGGGGGGCGCCTCGGCCCCCCGAGAGCCCCCCGGTGCCCTACTTTGGCATATATTTAAAGGACTCTCCGAAACCCTCGAAACAAGGACTTCTTTTCGCGATCCCATCTCTGTTCCGCCGCCGCCGTCGCTTCCAAGATCGGGAGCACCAGGAGAACTCTTCCCGGCACCCTGCCGGAGGGGAGGATCACCACCGGGAGCTTCTCCACCACCATGGACGCCTCCCGGATGACCCGTGAGTAGTCTCCCTTGGACCATGAGTCCATGACCAGTAGCTATGTGATGTTCTCCTCCCGTTATTGTGCTTCACTAATTAGTCCTCGTGAGCTACCCTACATGATCGAGGCACCTATGTAATCTTTATGCTGTTGCTATGTTGAGTTTGCTGGGATCCGATGGATTATGAGATTATGATTAGATTGATCTTGAGTAATATATTTGATTCACCTCTTTTATATTTTAGTTCATAAGTAATTCTTGCATGTTCTCCATTGTTATTTATTGCTTTGGCCGAGTAGTAAGTAGTGACTCCAAGAGGGAACGTTATGCTCGATTGTGGGTTCATGCCCCTCGATGACTAGCTTGAGTGACAGAAACATGAGTCTAGGGGCTGTGCTGTTGCCATAAGGGGGAAAACAACGGTGCTTGTGCCCGCGGGTGCAAGGATTGTTTACTTTACGCAAAGTTCTTTTAATGCAGTTGTCTGTTGCATTGAGTTTACACTATGGGTGGGACTCGCAACTTAATACCAGCGAGATGTTCTGGATAGATATCTCAAGGTGGATGATTAGTAGTAGATATTGATGGATTTCGGTCTACTTACTTTGGCGTACCGCCCATGCTTTGAACCTCAACCTTTCTTGCAATGTAGTCAGCATTGGTTTGCATTCGTGGTCCTGTCAATTGCCCAGCTGTAATTTGTTTACCTCACATAGCTGTTTTATCGTCTTTTGGGAGAGAGACATCACTAGTGAACATCATGAGACTCCGGTACATATTACCATCATTGATCACATCCACTATTTACTTTTCGCTATTTTACTTACTATTGCAAAACACTATCTATCACTACTATCATATTGCTTTTAACCCTTTGTGAACTACAAGGCCGGAGAGATTGACAACCTCTCTGTACTCGTTGGGAGCAAAGTTATTTGTATCTGTGTGTAGGTCCACGTTGATTGCTAATTGCGCCGTTAGCAATTGACACCTACTTGTTGAACCTAGGAGTCTCTGGGGATTCGATCCTTGGCATCTTTGCTAGGGGAAAACACTTCTACTTACTGCATCTTACACCTTCCACTTGGGGTAACCAACGAGGGGTTCGAGGCCCATCAGGGTTCCTTTACGTGCAGGTTCTCCATACAAGGAGCAAAATCTTTCGAGGAAAATAACCCTATAGAAAGGAAATTGCTCAAGGTTTTGCATGACTTAGCTTTTTTGTCGCCACGCTGACAATTGTTGCGGCTGCACACAACACCCCTCACCTAGTTGATGGTTCCAGAGTGATGGGGATGATTTTGACCTCCACCGCCGCCAGCGTCCGCCCTATTGCTTGCCTGCGTCGGCGCGGACCGACCGACTTCAGACGAGTCGACCGCTGGGGCCGGCTTCTTCTTCGGGGCCATCACGATGAAGAAGTCGATGGGCTAACTTCTAGACCAGATTTTCACAGCCTAGCGGCCCCTACATGGCGCACCAAAGATGTTTGGGAAAACAACACCTATGGGATCCCGGGGACCCCTACTATGGTTAGCGGGGCGCGAGGAGCTGTGCAAAGAGCAGGTCTAGCGATCAATGTGTGGGGATTTTTACCCAAGTTCAGGCCGCAAATGATGCGTAAAATCCTAGTCCTGCTTGTCTGTATTTATCTTGTGTTCTTCAGTTCTTGAATTGGCTATTATGTGTGCCCTGTCCAAAAAGTCTGAATCCCTCCACAGTACGCCTCGGGCCTCCTTTTATTTGGCAAAGGGGTCGCCACAGTGGCACACAGGAAGTGGAAAGTATCTACAGTGTACAAGTTTATCGGCTGACATCGTAAGACAAACACATTTAATGTGCTGCCTACATGCCCTCTTGCTTTATCGGGGACGGCAACAGAGCTCCTCCCGTCCGTCGTCGCCTCGCCTTGTTCCGACGCACGCGCAAGCTGACGAGGCATGCACCGCCACGCTGGTTGGCTAGTCGCTGTGCTGGTGCGGTGACATGGTCTTCACGAAGATCTACATGCCACCACGTAGGTGCTTGACTAGTTGGCCTGGAAGTTGCATGCAGGCGCTTGTCTAGTTGGCGGGCTGGTTGCCGTGTCGGAACGGCCGCGGGGCAGCGAAACTTTGGCAAGTGCGGGCCTGGCCGTGGCCCCGCAAACGCCCCCGGCAAGGGTCTTGCCAGGGTCCCGTGGCCGTACCCGGCAAGGAGATTGCCGGGGGTCTTCGTCTTCTGGTCCTTATCTAGATTCGCAAGCCTTCGGTCTTCACAAAGATCTATGTCCCACCACGCAGGCGCCCCTGAGTCTTGTCACAAGGGTGGCGGCCTTGCTGGTGTTGGGCAAGTCGCCCCGGCAAGACTCTTGTCGGGGATACGTAGGCCGCCCCGGCAAGGGTGTTGCTAGGGGGAGCCCATCTTGCCCCTTTGCTATTCATGCCTCTAGCTTGAGTGCTGCCTTGGCAGCCTCCTACCTTTCCTTCCTATGCCCCGCCAAGCATGGCCGCAGGTGTGGCTACGACTACCCGTGCACAAGTAAAGGGGTACAGAAAGGCCCCTACTTTTGTACACCGACCGATTATTAGCAAAAACATACGAATGGTAGCAAGCAAATTATTTGTTTATGCTCTATCCAACACAACAGTGAGCTGTAGGATGATAACTACAAACTTTGCAGCCTTCTCTTTTTACTGCCCATAACGAGTTGTTAGACAACAATGTCTGAATCTTTTTCGTTCGCATTGGTTCCTGAAGCAGTTCACTCAAGATTACCTCGCAAAGTACATGGTTGGTGGACACGCAATGAAGGTTAAAGTATTTCATCCAGACTACAATGAGCATCGAGAAGTCATAATGAAGACAGTGAAGGATGGACGAGCAGCCATCACAAGGGGTTGGCCTAGAGTCGTGCGCGCATTACGCATGGAGGAGGGCACAATATGGGCATTCCGCCTCACCTTCTCCATCAACCAGAATGTCTTTCGCCTCTCTCTTTACAGTCTTTAGTACAACTATGGTTCATCATTCTTTACTTGGTGCTTCTGTAGTTCTTCAGTATATGTACCTGTGCATCGAATTATGCATTCGTGGTTGCACCTATATTTGTAATAAACATGGTTGGATATGAAATAAGTGATTGCCTACTATCAAATTCAAAACATATGATTTTTAAATTAGGGATTAATCAGGGATTACACTGCACATGGTTGGCGAAAGTGAAACGTCTGCGATAGACGTGGAGTTCAGACACGTTTCTAGGATCCGCTACGTGTGCGATCAATCTCCACTGCACACACGATCAACCAAGAAAAAACATGCGCGATCAATCTCTACTGCACACACGATCAGCCAAGAAAAACATGTGCGATTAACAACAACATCGCCCACAGTTCTTTCTTAATAAATGTTTGCGGTAGTCACCTTATCACACAGGCTTTGAAATTGTGGACTGCTTGTGATGTTGTGCGCATCGCAACCGTTTGGTCATAGAAGAACACGTGCGATAGGTACTTCTTGGGTTAACTGTGTGGGGTGTACATACTAACGGAAACGTATTCCTTGGATGGACTGTGTGGAATGTACATACGAACGGAAACGTTTAGCGGGGACTGACTGTGTGGGATATACTTACGACCGGAAACGATTTCGCCTGTATAGTTGTATTTTTTAGCACTACTGTATGTATAACCATATTTGAGCGCTCGCTAGTCGCAGACGACCTCATTTTGCCGAGCGTCTGTGTCAGGAGGGCATATCCCCGAAGATTTCTAGGTCGTGTGGGGAGGACCTCCCTATCGCGGTCACTCACTTGGCGTCGGTTCCGAGCACCATTGCGGAAAGGGGTTAAAAACCATTTGTATAACACCGATGCGTACCAGTGAATAGAAGTGTGATGATCATAATTATTCGTTATTATAGAATGTCACGGTGAGGAAAGAATGATGGAGACCATGATTCCCCCATCGGGATGAGACTTCGGACAAAAAATATAATAAAAGAATTGAGGCCAAAAAGAGCCTAAAAAGAAAAGAAAAATGCGAGAAAAGAGAGAAGGGGTGTTTCTACTATCCTTTACCACACTTGTGCTTCAAAGTATCACCATGTTTTTCATATAGAGAGTCTCCTATGTTTTTACTTCTTATACTAGTGGGAATTTTTCATTATAGAATTTGGCTTGTATATTCCGATGATGGGCTTCCTCAAATTACTGAGGTCTTCGAGCAAGCAAGTTGGATGCACATCTACTAGTTTTTAGTTTGAGCTTTCATACACTTATAGCTCTTAGTGCATCCGTTGCATGGCAATCCCTACTCCTCGCTTTGACATCAATTGATGGGCATCTCCATATATAGCCCATTGATTAGCCACGTCGATGTGAGACTATATCCCTTTTTGTCTTCTCTATTTAGTGTCTACCACCGCATTCTATTCCAGCCATAGTGCTATATCCATGGCTTGCGCTCATGTATTGCGTGAGAGTGAAAATGCCAAAGTGCATTAAAAATTATGAACCAATTGCTCGGCTCACACCAGGGTAGTTCATGATTTATACTTTGTGTTAAGAAGACGGAGCATGATAAGGCTATATGATTTTCTAGGGATAGCGTTCCTTAGCCTTGATATTTTGAAAGACATGATTGTTTGTTGGGATGCCGGAGTATTAATGTCTTTATGTCAAATTATAGAATATTGCTTTGAATCACTCATGTCTTAATATTCGTGCCATGATTAGATTATATGATAAAGATTATGTTTGGTAGCATTCCACATCAAAATTATCTTTTTCATCATTTACCTACTCGAGAACGAATGGGAATTAAGCTTGCGGATGCTGATATACGTCTCCAATATATCTATAAATTTTGATTGTTCCATGCCAATATTATACAACCTTCACATACTTTTGGCAACATTTTATATGATTTATTGGACTAACATATTAACCCAGTGCCCAGTGCCCATTCATGTTTGTTGCCTGTTTTTTGTTTCGCAGAATATCCATATAAAACGAAGTCCAATGTGATAAAAATTTACGGAGGATTATTTTTGAATATATGTGATTTTTGGGAGGTGGAATCAACGCAAACTGAGGCCCACGACCTCCATAAGATACCAGGGCGCGACCCCCTGGCACACAGTGGAGCCTTGTGGGCAGCTCGTAAGTCAGTTGGGGCTGTACTTCGGGCGCAAGGAATCTTATATCTGGAAAAAATCGTGTTAATTTTTTTGCGTAATCGGAGTTACGGATCTCTAGATATTTAATAAACGGTGAAAGGCAAGATCTGGGGGTCGCGAAACAAAAGATAAACATTGAGAGAGAGAGAGAGATCTAATCTAGGAGGGGCTCTCGCCCCCCCCCCCTCGGCCATGCAAAGTCAAGGAAGAAGAAGGAGGGAGCTCTCTCCCCTCTCTCCCGGTGGCACCGGAGTGCCGCCAGGGCAAGGATCGTGATGGAGATCTACATCAACAATCTTGCTATAGGTAACACCAACTTTCTCCCCCTCATTGCAGTGGTGTAACCTCTCTATTCCTGCGGCAATTCTCTACTTAAGCATGATTCACAACAATATATATTATTATCCAATGATATGTGGTTATCCTATGATGTTTGAGTAGATATGTTCTGTCCTATGGGTTAATCGACGATCGTGGTTGGTATGAGCTGTATATTTTATGTTGGTGCTATCCTACAGTTCCCTTTGTGTCGCGCAAACGTGAAGGGTCCCCGCTGTAGGGTGTTTCAATATATTCATGATTCTCTTATAGTGGGTGGCTAGAGTGATAGAAACTTACGCCAGAGTAAGGGGGTTGTTACGTATAGGAGTAAAGAGGACTTAATACTTCAGGCTATGATTGAGTTCTACCTTAATGATCTATAGTAGTTGCGGATGCTTGATAGAGTTACAATCATAAGTACAATCCAAGTATGGAAAGTATGTTAGCTCATGCCTCTCCCTCGTATAAAATTGCAACAATGATTACCGGTCTAGTTATTGATTGCCTAGGGAAAAATATTTCTCTTGTGTTACAAAAAGCTTTGTACCACACTACTAAGTTTATTATCTTGTAATATATTCTTAGTCTTATTATCGCAAAGTACTTCTAGTTTTATTCTTGTTCTAGGTAAAGCAAACTTTATGCATGTGTAGAGCCTGATAAAAATTGAACTTCAAAAAAGGAATTCTTTTGATTCAACCCTCTCTTTCTCAACTCAGCAACTTGAAGTATTAATCTTATATTTAGGATACCAAGAAAGCATATCAGATCATAATATATATCAATACCCTCTAATATATATCAATATTCCTCTTCTTTTTTCTATGCAAAAAAAATTCTGTATCAGTGGTCGATAGAACTTGAGGGAATATTTGTTCTATCTTTAGCTCTTCGTTGGGTTAGACACTCTTACTTATAAAAAACGGCTACAAATTATCCCCTAGACTTGTCGGTTATCAGGACCTTTTTGAGCGCCATTGCCAGGGAGCAATAGCATGGGGTGAGTATTCTCGTGTGTGCTTGTTTGCTTTATCACTAAGTAGATTTTATTTTTTGTTCTAAGTTGTTCTCTATCTTTAGTTATGGATATGAAACACGAAATACCAAAAAAAGGTGTACTTGCAACTCATGGAGATGGGGAAACTCCTAAAACCCCTGATGCTTGTTATGTGAAAATATTAAGCACTACTTTGATAATCCCGTGAAAACCTAATTCAACTTGATAATGGGACTAACCTTGGATCAACGTGAATAATTTTGGAATTATCGCTTGACTCGAAAAGGAAAGTCGTATAGGTTCAAAGTTATATGCTGTGTTGGTATGCTAGGGATTTATGCTAGAGATATGATCATACTTGTTGCTCTACAATGAAGGCTCCACACCTTCCCTTTTCAGGTGAATTTAATGACAATGAAATCTAGGTTTCTTATGCTAATGGTATATATGATTACTATGATGTAGACCAAATAAAAGAATTTGTCACTTTTAGGGGAGCTTATGAAATTGAATATTTGCTTGAAAAGTGTGAAAAATATGATGATGCTGTTTACAGACCTAATTTTTTTATTATACTTAAATATTTCTATGAGAATTATGAATAAAATTCCGATATTAATGCATTTATTAAGAATGCCTCCGCTGTCCAAGAACAGACTAATATTTTGCAGGAATCTATGGAAAAATAAATTGATGATAATGTGAGCTCACTGAATGAAAACGATATTGAGGAGAGCGAAGAAAAAAGGAGGAAGAATGGATTACCTACCCATGCCCACCTTCTAATGAGAATAACTCTTCAACTCATACATTGTTTAATTTCCCTTCGTGTTTACCGAAGGATGAATGCTATGATGATTGCTATGATCCCTTGGTCTCATTTGAAATATCCTTTTTGGATGATGCTTGCTATGCTTGTGGCCATGATGCCAATATGATTTATGCTTATGGAGATGAACTTGCTATGGTTTTGTATGTTAAACATGAAATAGTTACTATTGCACCCACACATGATAGTCCTATTATCTTTTTGAATTCCCCAACTACACTATATCAGAGAAGTTTTCTCTTATTAAGGATATTATATTAATGGGTTGTGTTTTAATACTAGACATGATGATTTTCATAAATATAATATGCATGTGCTTGCTGCTCCTACATGCAATTATTATGAGAGAGGAACTACTTATCCACCTCTCTATGTTTCAAACACGATAAAATTGCAAGAAATAATTTATACTATGATTTGGCCTTTACTTGATGGGCATGAATTGTTCTTTTATGACATGTCGATGCATAGGAAGAGAGTTAGACTTCATCATTGCATGATATATGTTGCTTTGTGCTCATTACTAAATTACAAATCGTTGTTAATTAGAATTGGCTTCTATATACCTTGGGATACGGGTGGATCCATTACTTGAGCACTATATGTCTAGCTTAATGGCTTTAAAAAAAAGCGCTGCCAAGGAGACAAGTCGGATGTTTTATAGAGTCATTTATTTCTGTTGACTGCTTTCTGTTGACTGTTATATAGAGGGGAACCTAAACTTTTCGAAAAGAAAAGTGAAAGTAAGTAAGACGAGCACCGTTGAAGTGGGGGAGCTCCTTGGACTTTGTTCATGCCCATGGAAACTTTGCAAATCTCGAATTACGGAAAATTTTCAACAAAAATAATTATCCCCTTGCACAAATTCATGTATTATAAAAATAATTTGCCAATAATTTCCTTTAGGATGACTAGCAAAAAGGCCTGTGCGTTGCAACGAGGACCTAAATATTCTAGCGCTTCAACTCTAATTGCGTAGAAATCATTGTTCCACCATGGTTGAATAGTTCTGCCATGTGCATAGAAGGGAGGAGCGGGTATCAAAATTCATGGTCCCTATCAAATGCGACAAAGTATAATTGAGTACTATATGTTTTAAACAAAAACTTCAAATTAAGTTTTGTTTTCATGTTCGTGTTTCTCCCGACCAACGCATTAAAATAAGATACATTTTGATTATACTTATGATTTTTTTTAAATCATGTTCAAATTCAATGTTGAAACTTAGTACAAGCAAACGATAAAAATAAAGGATTTTGTGTCTATGACGGACAAAAAAATCGCTTAGAATTATATCTATGAAACTTGGCATCTTCAGATGCAAAAACCGTAAATTTCAATGTTGAAATTTAAAACTTATTGTGCCCTTGTGTGGTTTTAACAACTTCACAAATCGCGAGGCAATTGAGTGGGCCGCAAGGCTTGGCAAGCGCGTGCCCCTGCGAATTTCCGACCTTGTTATGAATGGAAATGGTCATCTAGTCCTATGTTAAATGTTTTAGACTCCCTAAAATTTTAGGTTTCAACCACATTACACACTAAACACGAAAACCAGTTACTTAATCCTTCCAGCTTTGCAATAGTGTACAAAACACCCCCGACGCTCCGCATAGTGGTTTGTGATGGACTGATGGTTTTGCTGAAGTGACGGCGAGGCAAGTTAGAAAACGCCATTGCGGCGGGCTATTCCATCGTGCACACTTGATGTGCATGGAGGCTAGCATCCACGCACATGTTGTGCGAACGTCTCCCCACTTGATGTGCATGGAGGCCAACATCTACGCACATGTTGACCGACTCCTCCCCGCAATGGTACTAACATCTCCTCTTCAACTACTCGGAAGCCGTGCGCCATGGCTCCCGCGACCATGCGCCCCCGGCCGGAGGCTCCACACTGATCTACTCCCTCCAACAGTCATTTCTTCCGCCAAGACCAGATCCGAGGTGCTCTCCGCGTCCTCTCTCGACTGCACTTCTTCTCCCTTCAGAGCTCTCGCTGTGCTGCCCATGGCGCTCGCGTCCGCATCGTCAGCTCCAGATCTGTCGGCCACCTCGGCTGCCGCCACCGCGCTCGCCGCGACTGCTCTTGCCTCCCACAATGCAGCCCTAGCCGCTGGTGGCCGTTTGGCCCGCGCCGGATGTGCCTCGAGGCCCGTTGGGGCTGCATCGAGCTCCCGGCCTCCCCCGGCCGGCGTCGTCGCGATGTCCAGCCTTCATGCTGTGTGCGTTGCTCGATCCCCGCGTGACCCTGGCCAGATGTATGGTGGGCCTGGGGGCCAGCCGCCGCCATTGCTTGGGTGTCCCTCGTCCATGACTCCTGTTGGCGCCGCGCCATCCACGACTCTAGTTGGAGCCGCGCTGTCGCCCTCGACTGCTGCTGTCGGCACGCAGCCCCCGTCTCCTGCTGGTGCCGCTTCGTCGTCCTCCACTCCTGCTGAAGCCGCATCATCTCCGACTCATACCGGCTCTGCATCGGGTTTGGACGCGGAGCCACCTATTTTGTGGAGCTCCCTTGCCGACAATGAAGAAGATGAGGATGATGATGAGCTGGCCCCGCGGACGCCACAGGCGGCTACCAAATCCTTCATTTCGGTTGCTCAATTGGGCCTGGTGTCTGAGGTGGATACGTGCGGAGGTTGGCAGAAGGTGCTGCCGAGGGGCAGCATGCGATGCCTGACGTCGCCGGCCCCTGCATGGTCTCCCCATCCGGTCCCGGCTTGGCTTCATGGTAGATGTTGCAGATGCCTCTATCCTGGGCACCGTGCGGCGGATTGCAGAGATCCGTTTAGGTGTTCCCGGTGCCTGCAGAATGGTCATCGAGCACGTGGGTGTTGCAACGCCTGGCGTCCCCTCAGCTTATTGGGAAGCACTACTGCGTCGATGCTACCCCGCCTCCCTGCCGGGCACCATCAAGCTCCAGCTCCTCGCAAGATCCAGATAGAAGCCTCGCTCCCATCGAAGACGTCTTGCCATGATTCTTGGGCATTGATCATTTCTGCTCCTGCTGGCTCTATGGTGTCAACGGATACGCTGGTGCGGTCTGCCTTGGAGGGGCAGGTCGAGCTACTGCGCTCTGAGCTCCTTGGCATGGCTTCCTTCTGGCTTGAGAAGATGATTCAGCCTCTGCGCGATGTCGTTGACTCCATGCATGGTTGGATGCTGCGGATGGGGAGCTTCTTGGAGCGAGCTGAGGCTGCTTTGGACGGTCTCTCCCTGGCACCGCCTGTATTGCAGACTACTCATGTGCCATGCCCTTTGGTTGTGCCTGATGTCAGCTTTGAGCTCGAGAGGGAAGCCGGGCTTCATGGCCGTTTCTCCCCTCGTGCAAGCACCAACTCACCGTTGCCAGCCTTTGAGGGACCGGACACTGCTGTGGCTGTTACTCCGGTGCTGCAGATCATGCCTGAGCTTCGGGACCTGTGTGGGGCTCCGGTTTTGCCTCTGTCCGTCGAACAACTGAAGGTGCCACCCCCCCC
>LR738709.1:279479130-279526716 GCA_902687465.1 Secale cereale | reverse complement strand
CCCGGCGATCTCGATTGCGGACTTATTGCCTGCATCACCTCGGGAGTCTAGCCAAATACTTGATGCCAAGGAGTGTGGTCATTTGGATGTTGTTGTCTCTCGCTCGCCTAAGTCCATTGGGTGTCAAGCGTCAGGCAGCCTACCTCTCGGTGTCGTGGAGCGTGGTGTTTCACATGTTGCTGCCCTTCCCTCGTATGCGACCATCGAGCAGGTGATGCCTGTGAGTGAGAGGACCACTGAGCCAAGTGTGTTGCCACCTACTCCAAACCCAGATGCTCTCTTCGTGAAGAATCTTTGTGACTTGCTCGCCAATGTGGAGACTGCTAGACCTGGTTTGGGTAGGTTGATTGCTTGCCTCTTGACTGGGACGCCAATAAGGGGCAAACAAAAGAAGGTGGGCAAAGGAAAGAGTGACGCCACAGGGAAGGCGTCTCTGACTGCTTGATGGATGACCTTCGATCTCTCGGCCCGTCCTTGAGAGGTGTCAGATGACTTGTGTCCAGCTGTTCTTGTCGACGGTCTCTTGGTGTAGTAGCAATGTTGGGTTCTGTGGATGTTGTGTATTCGAAGGGATTGGCGGCGGTTGTGGGGTTTCTTGCCGTGTGAGTAGTTGATATGTGCTCCGCTTGTATTGGTTTTCGCCCGGTTTTCCGTAAATTAACTGGGCAATTCTCTTCTTCTTAATTAATCGATGAGGCAAAACTTTTGCCTCCGTTTAAAAAAAAAAAACTCCTCCCTGCTCGGTGCAAACGCAGGTGTCGTGCTGCTAGACCGCCACACATGTGCACATGATGGAACCATGGAGACGTCCACGCACGTCCTGCCAGTCTGTCGCGTGCATGACGAAGAAGACGTACGCAGCTCCAACATCATATCCATGCAGATAACAACAACATCAACGTGAAAGCACACACTAAGAAACGGCTGGTGCCCGTGTTCCGTGCTCGGAGTTGCCTGCTCACGTCGTCCCGACGCGTGCATGCAACAGTCAGTCCAGCGCCTCCGCATTCCGCACGACATCTTCCGTAATAACATAACTCACTACAGCATCGGCGCCATGTGAGAGGAAAGGAGCAGCAGATAGGAAATATCCCAATGTACTTCGTCCGTTTCTTTTTAGTCTGCATATAAGATTTGGTCAAAGTCAAAATTCATAAACTTTAACTAATTTTATAGAACAAAATATCAACATTCATAATATGAAATCAATATTACTATATGCATCATGATATTAATTTTCATAGCATATGTGTTTACTATTGTAGATATTAAAATCATTTGATATATATTTGGTCAAACTTTGCATCACTTAACTTTGACCAAATTTTATATGCAGACTAAAAAGAAACTAAGGGAGTAGGAAGTGGCTTGAGGCTGCCACATCGGTGCATTAGAGGCATATACTAGTAGTAGGCAACATGAGGCTGCAACGTCGAAGTGCTTGGAGGCCTCAAAGTTGTGCACCGACGAGCCATTGCTGGCGACACTTTCCTTCCAGTGCATGGCCGCGAAGGCCGTGGTGGATACTCAGTTGCTAGCGTCAATGTAGCGCTGCCCAGACTTGTCAACAACGTCAATGGCGAGGTGCGAGCTGGCGCTAGATGTGGTCGTCAACATGAAGACTCGGAGCACGGTGACGCCGTCAGCCGCGACGGCAGTGGCCAGCTTCTCGTACTCGCCCGACCCTGCTGCTCGTGCGCTCGGGCTCTCCGTGCTCGCCGCCATGCTGAGGTCGTAGAAATGCGGTGGTGACCTGAAAACAAACTGTCTTTCTCCCCAGATTGGATCGTGACTGTCTTCCACATCAGAGCTTCCTTCACATCGTACTCAGGTCCGTCCACGGGATACTTGTATGGCATCGGTTCGAATGCGAGTACACGCTCGTCGGTGGGAACCGTTGGGTTTCACCAGTGAATAAATGGTCGAGGTTGACGAAGTAGACCTCGATGATAGGTTCGTCGCCAGCACAACTCCGTTGTGTTTTCTCTGTGGGCTCTATCGAGAGTTGAATAATTGCCAAACTATTGGTTTAATTCATGGGGTTGTGACGCTCGGGTTGTTGAGCTACAGTAACCAATACTAATGACATCACGTCACCACGATTACTTTTGATAGTCTCGCGATGATTTAAATCCCGTTCGAATTGAAAATTCAAAATCAAGTTAAACAATAAAAGTTTGCAAACGTAAAAACTAAAATGTTTGAAGTGTGGCAAATAATCTCTGACTAGTTGACATGTTGAAACCAACCTTTTATATGGTGTTTAAATGCCGTAAACTGAATAAAACAATTACTTAGACAATTAACTAAATGCCTTTTTAATTTATAAAATTTCTAAACTATTTTATTTTGGTGCCAAACTAAATGTGGCAAAGGCCTGATTTATATTACTAAATAGTTGCAGGTTTTGTATTATACAAAACAAAGGTTCATTTGAAAAGAAAAGGAAAAACATAATGTAAGAAAAAGAAAAGCACAAAATAAAAAAGGAAAAGTAAAATAAAAGAAAAGCCCACTTTGCACTAGGCCTTAATGCATAGTGCACAGGCCCAGTGCACAGCCAGCCCACATGGCTCCTCCTTCATTTGTTCACCAGAGCGCCGTGTGCGCCGCAGGCGCGTCCATGGCCGAGATGGCCACGCGGCCGCCATCCCCATCTCCCCGATGCCTACACCGACCCCGCATCCCCTGAACCGAACCCTAGCCATATTCTCTCCCTCTCCGCGTCGTTGCTCTCTGCTCCTACACGTCCGGGCACCATTGCCGATACGCCATCGTCGATCCCGCGGCCACCGAGGTCCCCCAGTCGCCTCTTCATGTCCGGAAGATCCGTCATTCTCCCCTTCGCCGTCTACACCCATGGATCGGGGCCGGGAAGCTGCACCACCGCTGCCCGCGTCGTCTTCCTCCGCCACGGTAGCTGCATGCCTCTGTCATTCCCGTCATCGTCTTGCGCTCTCGGACTACATCGAGGTCTCATGCGACCTCCCTGGTGAGCCCCGCATCGGCTACCCCCTTCTCCCTCCTCCGTTAGTCGCTAACTCCCCTGCCCGCAGGCAGAGCCATCGCGCCCGGGCCACGACTCACCCGCAGTCGCCGCGCCCATTCGCTCCTTGTTGCTGCCTTTTGCGCGGCTTACTCTGTCGCTCCTGCATACTCCGCCGGCCGCGCCCGCAGCTCCGCAGCCCCGCACGACCGCGCTCACCCACCGGCTCTGCCCAGCAACTGCTGCCCATGCTGCCGCCGGCCCAGCCATCTGCCCCGCGCCCGGCTCCTCCGCTGCTCTGCTTCGCCCGCGCCTAGGCGCTGCCGTCTCGGCCCTATGCTTGCTCGCGCCACCTACCAGCGCGCGACCTTGCCGTCGCTCATCCTACTCGCCGTCGTCTGGCGCCCTGCCTCGTGTACGCTTGCGCACAGCTCCGCTCAGTACGAGACTTGCCTGCTCCCCCGCGTGTACCCATCCGTGCTCCCGCGTACGTAGCTTGATTTGATTGGAACAAAATAAGGCCCGGCCCCACCCCCTTAAAATCAAGGGGGAGATGATTAAGATTAGAAAGGAAAAAGGAAAAAAGACAGCCGTTGGATGAAGTGGGAGCATGGATGAGAGCATGGGGAGGGAGCACGCAAGCCGGATCCCTCCGCTGGTGATGGCTCTGGGCCACTGCCCAGTGGGCCCCACCCCTGTCGAAAATATATGTAGATGAACAATTATAATTAATAAAATTAATTATTGGATTAATTAAGTAGTTAATTAGTTGAATTATTGATTAACCTAATTAACAAACCTAATTAACCTAATTAACTATGTAAGTTAGATTAACAGTCATTGACACATGGGCCCATAGACATTATTGACCAGTCAACTTGTCAATAGTTGACCTTGTCAACGGGGCCCACTGTCAGCCCCTTAGTGCATTTTTGTTTGCATTATGTTGGGTGCACTTAGCATTTTATCCATTTAATTTCCAACTAAATTAAATCTAGAAAATTAGAAAATCATTTAAAACTTAGAAAAATCTTATAAAATAATCCGTAGCTTCGATGAAAATAATTTATATATGAAAGTTGCTTAGAACGACGAGACGAATCCGAATACGCAGTCCGATTATCCGCCACATGTACCTAACATAGCGAACATGCAACCGTCCCCTTTGTTCCATCTATCCGAAAATGCCTAACACCGGGAATACTTTCTTGGATGTTTCTCCCCTTCGTCGGTATCTCCTAGTACCACATTAGCGCACACCTAGCACCGTTTAATTGCCACGTCATGCATCTGTTTGTATTGTATTTATTTTTTCTTGCCCCTCTTCTCTCCGATAGACTTTGAGACAAACGCCACTTCTGCTCCTCGACCGACTACGGTGCTGATGACCCGTCCTTCTCTGCCAAGCTTCCAGGCAAGCAAACCTCCTTTAATCAACCAGATATCACCCACTCTCTTCTCTCTTATTATTTCATTAGGTTTGCTACTGTTGTTGATTCGATAGATCCTATTCTCTTCCATAGCCTGTCATTTTGCTACAATTGTTGATACCTTTACTTGCTATCCTAAATGCTTAGTATATGATGCTAGTATTCCATCAGTCGTCCTACATTCTTGTCCGTCTGCTATGCTGTACTATCGGGTCGTGATCACTTCGGGAGGTGATCACGGGTATATACTATATGCATACTATACATGATACATGTGGTGACTAAAGTCAGGTCGGCTCATAGAGTACTTGCAAGTGATTCACGGATTGGGGGCTGAAAGGACATTTTTCCTGACGACCCTCTGTGTGAATCTTTGTGGCAGAGCGACATGGCAGGTTGAAGCACCCAGTAGAGAGGTGGCCTGGTACCTGGTCGTTGTCCGCGGTTATTTCATAATAATGTGCTTAACGAGTTTGGATATTTGATTTAAGTTGGGTCATTGGCCTTATATGCACTAACTGCCAGGGGGGACAAGATATGGGCAACCAGCGTCGCAGTATCAGCTGAAGCCTTCTGGACGTCAGCGATTGAGCGACGCACGCCGGCTTGGACCGCGTAACGCAACTTCCTTTGAAATGGAGGTTACTAGGTCTGCTCACGGGCCACGTTTGCAACGTGCAGGAGTGTCAAGGGTGATGGGCCCAAGACCCCCGCGCGCTTAGGATTTAGACCGGTGTGCTGACCTCTCTGTCGGGCCTACGTAGGGCTGCGACGTGTTGATCTTCCGAGGCCGAGCATTACCCAGGAAAGTGTGTCCAGCCAGAGGAATTGAGCGTGTCGAGTTATGTGGTGCGCTCTTGATAGAGGAAAAGGTGTCCCGTCTTTCGATGAGATGGTGGCTACCGTTTTGGAGGAAGCCGACTTTGACGATCCGACTACGAACGTGCGAGGATGTCATGCCTTAGCCATCGCTAAACCAACTCTAAGAGGTTATTGACTAAGCCGGAGCACGATCAACCTGACCACGAGGGTCTATTCCCTACGAGCAAACGAAGAACAAGTAATAAACTGAGATAGCAATCTGGATATTGCGAATTTAAGAGGAAAGCTTTATTGATCAAGTGGGATGTGATGTCTTTATCTGGTCGTTGAACACAAACGAAATACACGAAGTTGCAGCTATGGCGAACTTTAATCAAAACAAAACCCAAAGTCTAAACGATACCCTAAGGGCTACATATATGGAGAAAGAGAGGGGGAATTTAGTGGCCCCTTGGAGAAGGGGTCCGAAACCAACCCTAACTCTGTTTTCCCCACACATACGGACTCTAAAAACAGCCTATACTTTACTATTTCAAAATTACATGGTCCTCGCCCAATAATATGGTGAAGCAGCACCTATAATAGTCTCTGAACGAAATTTATGAAGTGGCATCTTGTATATTTCGTCCAAGGCTTCATGCACTCATTATGGTGGCTTCAAAGTCCTGAAATCATCACTTGTAACTCTGTTCTTGTTTCCCTTGCGCATGACATCATCTCCATGCTTGATATTGCTCCAACGTTCATCCTTCTTGTCCAAGCTAGGACCTTCACTTATAAGCAAGACAAATGTATCCAAGTTACGCAGCATCATATTGTCATGAACATTAGAATCATTACCAAGAAACGAAAGTTCCTGGTAATTTAAATGGCGTGCGCGAACTCTAGTAATTGGTCCAGTGTGTATAGCAATAGGGGCTGTGGGTGTAACAATGGTATTGATGTCCTCATCATCCTCCCCTTCTTGAAATGAAGTCATCCTCGACGGAAGCTCATCTTCCTCACTCAAATAAGGCTTCAAATCTGCAATGTTTAAAGTGGGACTAACCCCAAAATATGTAGGCATCTCAAGTTTATATGCATTATCATCTATTTTCTCTAATACCTTAAAAGGACCATCATCACGTGGCATTAGCTTTGACTTGCCCAAATTAGGAAACCTATCCTAACGCAAATGTAACAAAACAAGATCTCCAGGTTCAAAGATAACACGTTTTCTACCCTTATCTCCAACAAGTTTATATTTAACATTCATGCGCTCAATATTTTCTTTAGTTAACTCATGCATTTTTAAGATCAATTCAGCACGTTGCTTAGCATCAAAATTAAGCTTCTCCGAAGATGGAGGAGGTAACTAATCAATAGGCGCACGAGGTAAGAAACCATAGACAATTTCAAAAGGGCACATCTTATTAGTAGAATGCAGCGAACGATTATAAGCAAATTCAATATGAGGCAAGCATTCTTCCCACATTTTCTTGTTACTCTTCAAAACAGCCCTAAGCATAGTAGACAAACTTCTATTAACTACTTCAGTTTGTCCATTAGTTTGGGGGTGACATGTAGTACTAATGAGCAGTTTAGTCCCCAACTTAGGTCATAAACATCTCCAAAAGTGGCTCAGAAATTTAGTATCACGATATGAAACAATAGTATTTGGCACACCATGCAAGCGAATAATTTCACGAAAGAACAAATCAGCAACATTAGTAGCATCATCGCTTTTATGACATGGTATAAAGTGTGCCATTTTCGAGAACCTATCCACGACAAAAAATATGACATCCCTCCCCTTCTTCGTTCGATGTAAACCCAACACAAAGTCCATAGATAAATCTTCCCAAGGAACACTAGGTACATGCAAAGGCATGTATATATATACCATGAGGATTGAGTCGTGACTTAGCTTTTTGACATGTAGTGCAGCGAGAAACAAAACGCTCAACATCCTGTCTCATCTTTGGCCAAAAGAAATGTGTAGCAAGTACGTCCTCCGTCTTCTTCATGCCAAAGTGTCCCATTAATCCTCCTCTGCAACAACAAAAGACGAACGGAGCTAGCTGGAATGCATAGCTTCTTAGCACGAAACACAAATCCATCGTTAACGTCGAACTTGTACCATGTTCTCCCTTCTTTACAATTCTGCAATACATCTTTAAATTCAACATCATGCACATACTAATCTTTGATGCTCTCCAAACCAAATATTTTAAAGTCAAGTTGTGAAAGCATAGTATAACGATGAGACAACATATCAGCAATAACATTTTCTTTGCCCTTCTTGTGTTTAATGACATAAGGGAAAGTCTCAATGAATTCAACCCATTTAGCATGTCTACGGTTCAATTTAGCTTTACTTTTAATATGCTTCAAAGATTCATGATCAGAATGTATAAACAACTCTTTGGGCCATAAATAATGTTGCCATGTTTCCAAAGTCTGAACAAGAGCATATAATTCCTTGTCATAAGTAGAATAGTTCAGACTAGGCCCACTCAGGTTTTTAGAAAAGTATGCAACATTTTTACCGTCTTGTAATACACACCTCCTCATCCAATTCCACTAGCATCGCATTCAAGATCAAAAGTCTTATTAACATTAGGAAGTTAAAGTAATAGAGCACGTGTCAACTTATCTTTCAATACCGTGAAGGAGTGTTCCTGTGTAGTAGCCCAAACAAAAGGCACATCCTTCTTTGTAAGCTCATTGAGAGGTGCAACAATGGTGCTGAAATCTCTCACAAAATGCCTATAGAAACCAGCGAGGCCAAGGAAACTCCTCACACGCGTGACCATTTTGGGCTGCGACCAACTCTCAATAGCTTCAATCTTGGCTTTATCAACGTCAGTTCCCTGTCAAGTAACAACATAGTTAAGAAAAGATACTCGATCGGTGCAAAAGGTGCACTTCCCAAGGTTACCACACAAATGTGCACCACGTAGAGCAATAAAAACAGCATGTGAATGTTCCAAATGTTCCTCCAAAGATCTACTATAAATCAGTATATCATCAAAATAAACTACCACAAATCGTCCAATGAAAGCACGTAAAAACTTCATTCATTAATCTCATGAAAGTACTAGGTGCATTAGTTAAACCAGAATGCATGACTAACCACTCATATAATCCAAACTTAGTTTTAAATGTTGTTTTCCATTCATCTCCCAATTTCATACGAATTTGATGGTATCCACTACCCAAATCAACTTTGGAGAAAATAGTAGAGCCACTTAATTCATCAAGCATATCGTCTAGCCTAGGAATAGGATGACGATGACGAATAGTAATATTATTAATGCCTCCACAATAAACATACATACGCGATGTACAATCCTTTTTCGGCACTAGAATAATAGGAACAACACAAGGACTAAGGGATTAGCGTATATAACCTTTATCTAGTAGCTCCTGTACTTGGCGCATAATCTCCTTCGTCTCCTCTGGATTGGTATTGTATGGTGCACGTTTGGGTAACGATGTACCGGGAATTAAGTCGATCTAATGCTCAATCCCTCGAATAGGTGGTAATCCCGGTGGTACGTCTTGTGGAAAGACGTCAGCAAACTCCTGCAAAATGCTAGTGACAGCAGGAGGCAAATAGGAAGGAAGGTCCTCGAATCAAAATAATGCCTCTTTGCACACAAAAGCATAGCAAACAGATTTGCTAAAATCTAGATCATCAATATAAGATTTAGTCGCAGGTAAACATCCACTTTTGAATTTAATTTTAGAGGCAACATGAGATGATGGTTTGTTATTATGCTTCATTTTTTGCTCAAATTCGTTTGCTAGAATCCGATTTTCACTCTTATTTTGCTTTACTAGCTCAATGAATATCATCTTTCAAAATTGAATTAGGAGTCATAGGAAGCAACGTAATATGTTTATCCTTATGAACAAGAGTATACTGATTGTTTCTGCCATGGTCTACAATTTTTTTATCAAATTGCCATGGTCTACCAAGTAATAAGGAACATGCTTGCATGGGTACCACATCACAATCAACATAATCAACATATGTAGCTATACTAAAATGCACGCGAACAATACATGTTACCTTAACCTTGCTGCTGTTGTTGAACCATTGGATGTGTTAATGATGTGGATGTGGTCTTTTGGTGAGAGACAACATCTCCACCATCTCCATGTTAGCCAAATTGTTGCAGCTCCCTCCATCTATGATGACGCGAACAGAATGTTCCTTCGCAACTCCCTTTGTATGGAACAAATTGTGCCTCTGGTTTTGCTCAGCTTGTGTGATCTGCACACTCAAAACACGTTAAGCAACTAAACAGTCATACCTGTCAGCGTCGTCAGCAGGCATGTAATGCGTCTCTTGTTCAGAATTATTCCAATGTGTTCTTCACGTGTAATAAGAGCCAAAGTCTCCTTATCATAGTCACTAGCGGACCCATACCCACCATCCTCAGTAGCAATCATGACACGCTGAGATTTGCATTCCCTCGCAAAATGACCTCTTCCCTTACAACGATGACAAATAATATCACTTGTGTGCCCTGTAGATGCCATGGATCAAAAGGAGTTCTGTGTAAGCCCGATGGGTGTTCTCTTGGAAGACAGTGGTGATTGTGCCTGCTTTCTTGTATCACGGCTGGATGCAGGAACTGACGGAGGTGCTGGTGTAGCAGAATGTGTGGAAGTAGAATATGCACGCGGTGTCCATGATGAAGATCGACCTGCAGAAAAGTTAGTCCGCGACAATGCCTGTAGATCCTGCACTTCACATTCAGCTTTGCAAGCAAGATGGAATAAACGAGTGATATTATTATACTCCTTATACTCTAGAATTGTCTGAATCTCTCTATTTAAGCCACCCATAAAAGTGCAAGCATAGCTTCATTATCCTGAATAATACCACATCTAATCATGCCGTTTTGTAATTGCTGGTAATATTCTTCTACAGAATTTTTTCCTTGTCTTAAACGATGCAGGTTTTGTAGTAATTAACGTTCATAATATGGTGGAACCCAACGAGTAAGCATAGCAGTTTTCAAAGGAGCCCAAGTTGTTGGAATATTATTCGGATATAATCTACGATGTTCAGACCACCAGACACAAGCAAAACTAGTGAAAGCACAAAGAGCAGCAGCAACACGTCTCTCGTCGGGATATTCTAAACATGTAAAACATTGTTCGGTTTCTAACTCCCAAGTAAGATATATATCAGGAAGATATCTACCCTCAAAAGGTCGAATATTGAATTTTGTTTAGGGAGATAGTCATGATCTCGTACCTGAGGATGTGGTGCAGTCCTACGACTGCGATTATTTGCATGTGGACAACCTGGTGGTTGTGGTGCTGGTGGTTGGACGTAGTTCTGATTTTGATCAACCTCATCCTCGTAATCTCCCGCATAATCGTCCTCCTCCTCAGCAGCAGCAGTAGCCACAGAAGTGTCAACATCAGCACCAACAGTTTGGCCAGTCTCAAGAGGGACACGGCTCGCTTTGCGGAGGGCTGTTTCGCGACGTGGAGGGGGTGGTTGTTGTTGTTGTTGCAATGGTGTAGCAGGTGGAGGTAGACGCGCAAGCACTTCCGCCAATTTGGCATCCAACTTGGTGTCAATTCAGTTCTCAATGTCATCCATCCTCGCTAGTGTGTCACCAAAACTGGACATCACATCTTCTACATGTTGACCCACCATTTGCTGAAATTTATCATGCAACTCCTTGCTCATCATGTGATATAGGGTGGAACCCTAATCAGCGGATCTTTCACGTTTGGAGGTTGGCACACGATGAACACGGGGAAAACACGGAGAAAGATGGGGAAAACACAAGAGAGAACACTCAAATCAACACGGAAGCAATCACACAAGTGCTAGATTCGCGATACAAGGTCGAGATACATGATCCAAAGTCAACAACGGTGATACAGATAGTCTTCTCCCGGAGGAGGTCTTGGAATCCCGTGGGATCTTCCCGTTAGGGGTCTTGAATCCAGAGGTGGATCTTCTCCGTAGAGGCGCACCGGTCTCGTGGGAGAAATCCACACAAGTGTCAAATGAGCTAAAAACCACAGCTAACCCTAAACGGAAAGAGGAGAGGAGTATATATAGTCTTCGGGGCGAACGGGTACATGGGCCTCGGCCCAGGGGGCTGCACGCAGGCAGATCAGGGGCCGGATGTCCGGGCGGCGGCCCGGATGTCCGGGGCTTCGAGGGACGCCGGACGTCCGGGGCCATGGGCCGGATGTCCGGGCTGGAGTGGCCTGGTCTCGGGTGCTCTCTGGACAGAGGCGCCGGATTTCCGGGCCCGGGGCCGGATGTCCGGGCCGTGCTTGGCCGGATGTCCGGGCCCTGGCCGGATGTCCGGGCCCTGTAGCTTCAGTCGCTGCTGGTCTTCTGTAGATGATGGCCCAGGTGCCGGATGTCCGGGCCATGGCGCCGGATGTCCGGGGCCTGGAGCTCCCTTCTGTCCTTCTTGATGCATCGGTTCGTACGTGGCCTTGGGGACTTGTTCACCTTCACGCTCTTCTCCGAAGCGGTCTCCTTCACACCTGAGCACACAAAGCACACTCGCTTGAGGTAGCAACCATGTCTCGCAAGATTCATAAGGAAGTAGGGCTAGGAGTGACGTCACCTCGGTCTCGAAAGCTCTAGTACGGGCACGTGTCATCGGTCCTTGAGGCACTTGAGGGGGTGAAGGAGGGTCCATGGGGATGGCCCTAGGATACACCGTATCATCTCCCCTCCCTTGGGAAAGATCCGACCTCGGATCGAAATCTTCATCACCATGGAAAGGAGAGAGGTCCTTGATGTTGAAAGTATCGCTCACGGAGTACTTGTCCCTTGGGATGTCGATCTTGTAGGCGTTGTCGTTGTAGCGTGCTAGCACCTTGAAGGGTCCGTCGGCGCGAGGTAGAAGCTTGGACTTGCGCTCGAGTGGGAAGCGGTCCTTGCGAAGGTGAAGCCAAACAAGATCTCCCGGTTGGAACACCATCGGTGCCTTGTTGACGTTGAGCTTGGTGGCGCGACGGTGGACTTGTCGCTCGATCATCGCCCTTGTGTCTTCGTGCACTTTCTTGAGATAAGTTGCCCTTGCACTTGCGTCCATGTTCGTGCGCTCTTGGAGAGGAAGCGGTAGGATGTCCAAAGGTGACAATGGGTTGAAGCCGTAGACGATCTCGAAGGGGGACTTGCCGGTTGTGGAGTGTCTTGCGCGGTTGTAGGCGAACTCGGCGATTGGTAAGCAATGCTCCCATTCCCGGATGTTCCTCTTGATCAACACACGAAGAAGAGTGGATAGCGTGCGGTTCGTCACCTCCGTCTGACCGTCCGTTTGTGGATGGTACGCCGAAGAAAATAGAAGCTTGATTCCGAGCTTGGCACATAGTGTTTTCCAAAAGTAACTCAGGAACTTGACGTCCCGGTCAGAGACGATCGTTTTGGGCACGCCGTGTAGACGAAGTATCTCCCTGCAAAAGAGAGTTGCAACATGTGAAGCATCGTCGATCTTGTTACAAGGAATGAAATGAGCCATTTTGGAGAACCTATCTACCACGACAAACACGGAATCTTTGCCATTTTGAGTCCTAGGCAAACCAAGTATGAAATCCATGCTTATGTCTTCCCATGGGTGATATGGAATAGGAAGAGGCATATGAAGACCATAAGATTGCGCTTTGGACTTAGCTTTGCGGCATGTAGAACAACGGTTGGTGAAGCGTGAGACGTCATGAAGCATCTTGGGCCAAAAATAGTTCTTAGAGAGTGTAGCAAACGTCTTGTCTCGTCCAAAGTGTCCCATGAGTCCTCCTCCATGCGATTCATGACCCTTGTCGATGAGATTTTGCACTTGCCGTTGTATCTCCTTCGTTTCCTCGGGGTTGACGCGGTACGGAGCTTTGTTTGGAAGTGGAGCACCGGGTACGAGGTCGATGCGGTGTTCTATCCCTCGAAGTGGAGGTAGACCCGGTGGTAGCTCATCTGGAAAGACGTCCGAGAATTCCTGCAACAATTTAGACAACACCAAAGGTGGGGGTGGTGAAGTGTTAGTAGGTTTGGCTTCCCCTTTGCATAGAAGCACAAGGTGGAATACGCTCGATGGGTTCTCACACACTTCTCTCATCTCACGTTTGGTAGCAAATAGCACTAGTTGCTTCTTGTCGCTCATCGTGGAGTCGCTCATATTTGGCTTGTGGCTCTCGCTCTCTTTTTGGTGGCTCGCTCTCTCACCATTCTCTCCACGATGGGTGGTAGGTAAAAGCTTGTCGGCGGCTACTTGACTTGGAGTCATTGGTCGTAGCACGAATTCCTTGCCCTTCATCTTGAAGTGATAGTGATTCGTCCGTCCATTGTGTGTGACTCCACGATCATATTGCCATGGGCGTCCAAGAATAAGGTGGCACACGGACATGGGTATCACATCACACTCAAGAGTGTCCTCGTAAGCGCCAATCTTGAAAGAGACTTGCACGGTGTGCTCGACTCGAAGAATTCCGGCGTCGTTGAGCCATTGGACCTTGTAGGGATGCGGATGTTTCGTTTTGACCAAATGAAGCTTGTCGCATAGCTCTTCGCTTGCCAAGTTGTGGCAACTTCCTCCATCGATGATAACCTTGACGGAGCGTCCATTTATGCCGGCCTTCGTATGAAAAATGTGACAACGTTGGTCTTCATCTTGTTGATGTTGGAGTGTCAAGACTTTGGATACAACAAGGTTGGGGCTTGAGTCATTGTCGCAAAACACTTGATTGTCTTCTTCTTCATTGACTTGACGATGCATTGCGACATGCTCAAGTGCTTCCATCTCATCATCGCTCATGGAGTCATATGATCCGTCGTCGTTGATGATCATGGTGCGAACGGTCTTGCACTCAAATGACTTGTGGCCTCGTCCTTGGCACTTGAAGCATTTGATTGAGCTCGTCTTGTTGTTATCTTCGGTTGGAGGTGTGGTTGAGGAAGCTCTTGGCTTGAAGTTGTTGGTAGAAGGTTGACGACTCGATGTAGTCGCATTCTTGTAGCTTTGCTTGTCTCCGAAGTTTGTAGGAGGCTTGGAAGAGGTAGGAGGAGTAGCCGAAGTTGTTGAAGCTTGGTTGTAGGAGCCGAAGTTCTTGGAGGTGAACTTTGAGTACTTGTAGTCTTCTTGAACTTGTCGCTCCGCTTTGGTTGCTTGGTGTACTAGCTCGAGGAGATTGTTGTATGGTTGGAAGTCCGCAATCTTCTTAATGGAGTAGTTGAGTCCATTCAAGAATCTCGCCATTGTTTGCTCTTCATCTTCCATGATGTTTGCTCTTATCATAGCAATCTCCATCTCCTTGTAGTACTCTTCAACGGACTTGGTTCCTTGCTTGAGGAGTTGGAGCTTCTTGAACAAGTCGCGGTTGTAGTGTGTAGGCACAAAACGTGCTCTCATCACTTCCTTCATTTGAGCCCAAGTTGTGATAGGGGGTTCGCCTTTGGCTTCTCTTCTCTCTATGATTTGCTCCCACCAAATGAGAACATAGTCTTGGAACTCAAGTGATGCCATAGCGATCTTCTTCTCTTCATCGAAGTTGTGAAGGCGAAAGATCTTGTCAACTTTCAATGCCCATGAGAGGTAGTCTTCGGGATCAATGCTTCCGGAAAACTTTGGCATGGTGAACTTGAGCTTGCCATAGCGATGCTCATCATTGTGTCCTTGCCTATTGGGAGGATGGTCTTGATTTTGTCGGTTTGCCGTATCGTGTTGCTCTTGAGGATGTAGACGTTCTTGTTGGAGTTGATGTTCTTGTTGGTATTGTTGCTCATGTCGCGCTTGAGGAGGAGCTTCTTCTTGCATTCGTGCTTGATGGCGCCGTTCTTGCATCTCATCTCGAAGAAAATCCTCTTCTTGACGAGTGTGTCGATTGCGGGCGGCCACATTGCGGTGTGCATCTTGTAAAGCACGTTGCGCCTCCATAGCTTGAGCGTCACGACGTTGTTGTGCTTGGCGGTTAGCCTCGGCATCTTGTTCTTCTTGATATTGACGAGCTCGCTCTTGTTGTTGTTGGCGTAGTCGTTGCCGTTCTTGTGCTTGCTCAAGTGTAGCTTGGTTGTGACGACGTCGGCCTTCTTGCTCGTCGAATGGTTCTTGAGAACTCTTGTCATGTAGAGGTTGCCGATGTTCATGTCGAGCTTGACGTGCGGCTTGACGAAGAGTATTTGACGTAGGTGTACTTGAGTCTTGCGTTGAGTCGGTATGTCGACTTGAGCGGCTTCGTCGATGAGATGATGTTGAGGAAGAACGTCGGTTGATGATCAATGTCCGTAGCTCATTGTATTGGGTAGACATGTTGGTGTTGATGAGGTCGATTTGCTCCTTGGTGCTTTGTTGGAATTGTCGCGCGTCCTCGGCAACTTGACCAATGTACTCTCGCATAGCTTCACTCTCTTGATGTAGAGCTCGTTGGACACCGAATAGATGTAGTTTGGTGACGTAGTTGTTCGCTTCTTGAGGATCATCGAAGATCGGGTTGGTAGATGAACTTGGCCTATCCATCATCACAAGCAAGTAAGTGAGTGGAGAAAGGAGAAGACAATATCAATGTACCTTAACCGAGGTTGAAAATGGATCAATGATCACTCAACAATGTAACCCGGAAATAGCACTATTGGTATCACTTCGTGTCGATTCTCACACCTACACAAGTAAAGCTTTGAGAGGAGCTCGGTTAGGATGTGGCACAAATTCAATGCAATCGTAAAAATGACTCAAAGATGTTGAAAATGGTTCACAATTTGCTCATGCAACAAGTAGATCACTAGCAAAGAGTAGCACACGGGACACACGCACGGATAGATAAATGTGGTTGTGCAACCAAGGATGAGCGAAAAAATGTGGAAAACCACGGAAAATGCTCGTGTTGCACAACGCTAGAGAGACGCTAACCGATTGCTTAATAGGCGGATACGCACTTGTGCACGACCTATATGGGCAAAACGTAACGACTATCTATCACAAGTATGCTATGAGTGTATGATGTGCCGATGCTTGAGCACAAGATGATGTTGCTATGTTGTATGATCTCTTTGGATGCAAGGCGTATGATGCTATTGTTTCTTTGCTTGGATTGTCTCTTTTGCTTCAAAGCTTTTGAGCTCTTTCTTTGGGCACATATGTATGCTTCTCGTATCAAGGTAGCTATTGTGTATGCGGAGCACTCTTGTGGCACAAGGAGATATGCAATATACCAAGATGATGTGGTATGCAATATATATATGAGTATCACTAATGTGCACAAGTGTCGTGGCCCGGCAATACTCAAATGGCTAGTCTCAATGGGAAAGCTACGCAAAGATGGTTCATAGGGTGACAATGCAATTGCAAGATAGAATGATCGAAGTGTCGTCGATGTTAACGTCCTTGCCGAAGTTGAGCGGTGGTGTCGTCGAAGTCTTGCCGTCCCAAGGTAGCCGAAACATCCAAGGAAACGGTGAAACCAAAACTCAAGTATCCACGGCAAATGGAGACAAATTTTCCAAACTCGAAGCGGTGAAGCGATGGTGGTTGTTGCGGAAGATCAGTGGTGGTTTGCGGAAGGGTGGGTGGATCACCGAACGAAGAGGCGGATGATTGCTAGGAGGGAAGTGTAGTGGGGCAAAATGGCTGCGGGAGGCCGGATGTCCGGGCCAGGGGCCGGATGTCCGGGCCGGGCCGGATGTCCGGGGCACGAGCCGGATGTCCGGGGTGCCCTAGCCAGCAAGAACACGTTGCAAAGGGGGTTTTGGGGCAAAAATTCGGAGGATTTTTCGGATGAAATTTGGGGAAAAGTGGAGGGAAAGCTAGATCCACACGTGGCACAGCAAATCCATGGAACAAATTCAACAAAATCTTGCCAAATCAACAGATCACAGAAAATTTTTGGGGCTCTTTTTGTGGGGCAATTTTCGAAATTAGGAAGAACACGACAAAAACAGGCTAGAAAACAAAGTGTGGGGCTCCAAAATCGTGAGAAACCTTTGCTCTAGATACCATAATGATATAGGGTGGAACCCTAATCAGCGGATCTTTCACGTTTGGAGGTTGGCACACGATGAACACGGGGAAAACACGGAGAAAGATGGGGAAAACACAAGAGAGAACACTCAAATCAACACGGAAGCAATCACACAAGTGCTAGATTCGCGATACAAGGTCGAGATACATGATCCAAAGTCAACAACGGTGATACAGATAGTCTTCTCCTGGAGGAGGTCTTGGAATCCCGTGGGATCTTCCCGTTAGGGGTCTTGAATCCAGAGGTGGATCTTCTCCGTAGAGGCGCACCGGTCTCGTGGGAGAAATCCACACAAGTGTCAAATGAGCTAAAACCACAGCTAACCCTAAACGGAAAGAGGAGAGGAGTATATATAGTCTTCGGGGCGAACGGGTACATGGGCCTCGGCCCAGGGGGCTGCACGCAGGCAGATCAGGGGCCGGATGTCCGGGCGGCGGCCCGGATGTCCGGGGCTTCGAGGAACGCCGGACGTCCGGGGCCATGGGCCGGATGTCCGGGCTGGAGTGGCCTGGTCTCGGGTGCTCTCTGGACAGAGGCGCCGGATTTCCGGGCCCGGGGCCGGATGTCCGGGCCGTGCTTGGCCGGATGTCCGGGCCCTGGCCGGATGTCCGGGCCCTGTAGCTTCAGTCGCTGCTGGTCTTCTGTAGATGATGGCCCAGGTGCCGGATGTCCGGGCCATGGCGCCGGATGTCCGGGGCCTGGAGCTCCCTTCTGCCCTTCTTGATGCATCGGTTCGTACGTGGCCTTGGGGACTTGTTCACCTTCACGCTCTTCTCCGAAGCGGTCTCCTTCACACCTGAGCACACAAAGCACACTCGCTTGAGGTAGCAACCATGTCTCGCAAGATTCATAAGGAAGTAGGGCTAGGAGTGACGTCACCTCGGTCTCGAAAGCTCTAGTACGGGCACGTGTCATCGGTCCTTGAGGCACTTGAGGGGGTGAAGGAGGGTCCATGGGGATGGCCCTAGGATACACCGTATCATCATGTTCTCCCAGTCAGTCTCGTCGACTTGTGATCTTGCCATGGTTAGCAGCACTAGAAACACACACAAATATGATCCTACAGATTACTAGAAAATGGTGGTGGTGGGGTATCACAAATCCGTCAAGCAAATCTCAAATTCTTACCAGTTCTTACCAAGCAGCAGGTGGTGATCGCCGATCGTTGTAGTCAAAACACCTCAAAGCTTGGATAGAGCGATTACTAGGAGGAGTCAAACACACGACGTAGATATATGTGGACCTGGGAAGGCTTATGATAAGGTAGCAAATGTCAGCAATAATCAATTCAGAGATGTAAAGTTAAATAAACGCTCAACGACGGTACTGTGCTGGTGGAAGCAAGAACGGATGGATTATTTTTTCTGGGTGGGAGTTGGGAGGAGGCACGTCCGAGATGGCGTGGTCGAGGAGAACCGCCGAGTCGTCCTCATAGGACCCGTTGGCGGCGTCCGAGATGGCGTGGTCGACTTGTGAGGCCGCCCATGACTGACCGCGCCGGCGCCGCCCCGACGGCCGACAGGTCGGCGGGTGTGGCCGTGCCTCGCGCTAGGGTGGTTGTACCCACGGGGCCGTCCCTTTCCCTCTCTCCATTGCCGTTCTCCTGGACAGACCTTGCAGACAAGGAGGATGCGGCTGCCGGCCCGGTCGAGCTTCCGGTCAAGCTAGCGCCACCGGTCCTCGCTGACTTCTGGGTGGCGGCCCGCCCGACGCGCGCCCGTCCCTGCCGCTCCTCCCACTGTCCTTGTTCGTCGCAATGGCCGGTGGCACTCCCCGGAGCTCGCCCGCCCCTATCTGGGCTGGCGCCTCATACGGGTGCTGCGCCTGTTGTCTCAGATCACCGCCTGGTCCTAACGGAGCCTGGTAGCTCTGCTGGGACCGATGCATGCTCTGGGGCGGCCGCGGCGGCGGCTGCGGCTCAGGCGGCACCGCGGGAGGGCTCTCCTCCATGGTCGGGTTAAAACTGGGCATTTTCTTCGCGTGGGCCGCCTAGGGCTAGTGTGTTGGCCGGCCCAGAGGGAGGTGGATGGGTGGGTGCCGTTTTGGGCCTTGTGCTTCTCGTTGGGGTTCCTGGGCTGATCCGGCGGCCCGCAGTGCGGCGCTCCAGTCGCAGGCCGTCATCGACCGGGCCAACCACGACTGGATGCTGGTCCACATAGATCCGGCCCACTGGATTTGGATCCAGCGTGGCTCGGGAGAGGCTGCGCACGGGTGGCCCGCGACTCGGCTTGACATCACTAGGTCTGGCTGTTTTGCCCACACCCTCCTCCTCATTTCTGCGCCACCGCCGCCCCCTGCTCATTCGCTGCTCCGGCTTCCCTGTGCTCCACCGTTGTTCCTTCCCCTTCCTCCCCGCGGTCGCTGGTTGCCTCCTCTTCACCCTGAACTCTATCCTACCTGGACGCCTTGACGGCTAGGGACGCCGGCGACGGGCCGCCTCGCTAGAAAAGGCCCCTGGACTAGGCCTTGTCTTCGTCCTCCGATGACCGGCCGGCTCGGGCCTCCTCGACCTACGGCGGCACCTCCCTTCGCCGCCCCTCCCCGTGATCCGGCACGCGACCCTCGGCTCCATCTGCCAGGGTCCCCGGGCGACCGACGGCATCGTGATGCTGCGCACCACCACGCCGGTGGGGACAAGGCGCATCGCAGGGAGGATGACCTCGCCAGGGAGGCTGCTCTGTAGGAGAAATTACAGGCCCGACCCCCTTCGCTGATCGGGCATGTGAAGAGGTGGTGCCGCAGCGGCCGGTGCCGCGGGTGCCTTCCCCGCGGGCGTCGGACGGCGACTGGCGCCAGCGCCATCCGGATGATGGTGCTACCCGTGCGTCTTGGCGGATGAGGTGGACAGGGAGGTGCTACGGGATGATTCATCTCATGATCCCCGCTCCCCTGGCCCTGACCGTCGTGTTTCCCGTCGCTATGACCGGGAAGACGGCCTGACAGGACGGAGGTATGACCCTCGGACCACGCGGTCCTCTCCTGCTCGCCGCTCAGTGGAGGTGCCCGGTGCCATTGTTCAGGCAAAGAAGAAGAAGAAGCACAAGAAGAAGAATGCACCTCGGGTGGTCGCATGTCCCGTTCTGACTGCAGCTTCGGAGTTGGTGGCTCTGGACCTCACACCGCGAGTCAGACGCCCCAGAACTCGCGAGGAGACTATGTGCATCAACTGTGGCTGTGGGGGCATCTCTGCTCGGAGTGTGAGGCTCCTCCTCGATGCCCCATGACCCTAGCATACCTTGGGTACGGGACTGAAGGGGGTGGTTTCTACTATGTGGATGCCGAGATTGAGAAGGAGGCGGTTCGGCCACACTTGGCGACAGTCACTCTGGCCCCTGAGCAGGTCGTGCCGTCTGGGGTGGTGATCTCGGCCGACCTCATCTAGGCTGAGCTCACCGCCTACATCGGCGACTTCTGCCATTCCGACTTCACGTAGGAGGTGACTGAGACGGCCCCCCTCGTCTTCTCGGTACCCTCCCCCTCTGCTGAGCTGCTCCGTGTGTGTTCCCATGACTTCTTCCACTGCCCCATCAACAAGATCTTGATATCCGTTCGTGTTGCTAATGCAGAGCCAGACCCGGTGCCGTCCTTGGAGAAGGTGTGGATCCTTGTCTACGGCTTGCCTCGTGGCGGCAGGGCGGCGCCGCGGGGTGGCAAGCTTGCCCACATCCTCAAGGCGATCTCTGAGCCGATGGGCAAGCTGGTGTCCGATGACCCGGCCTCCTTCGAGGATGATGGCCCTGCCCGCATTGAGATTCTCTACCCCACGTCGGCAGAGATTGATGGTCTGTCCTTGGTATTCTACTTCGGCAAGAAAGGAAAGCGCCTCACATTCGAGCTTGAGTCCCCAGTACCTCACGATCTGCTTGGGCCGGCCCCCAATGGCACTATGCCTCACCAGGGTGAGGTGCATGGTGGATATGGGGCCTCATCTAGGGAGAGCTCCTTTGGTGAGGATGATGATGATGACGTTGAGGTTCCGCCGGATCCGTCTGATGGGTAGTGTAGCCCAGTTTCTACTGGTGGTGGGTCTTCCTACCCTGCTGGGATGGCCTCTCAGGTGTCGTCGGGAGGTGGGTCTATGGTCATGACAGTCCCTCCCCTTGTCGCAACCCCGGTGGCTGACTTGGAGGACGTGGTGAGTGTGGGGATGGAGGTGCGCCCCTCGTTGTCTCCGTGCTCACTTGTGGTGGTCTGCTACTCGCGCTCGCCGAGGTCCCCCCTTCTCTAGCCTTGGTGTCCCTGGACATGGAGCCGCCTCCGCCCTTGGACATGGCCGTGGTGACCCCTACTACGGCTGGTTCCAAGCTTCGAGGCATTGCTTCTCCGCCGGTGGCTGCACGTCATAATGTGTGGATTAGCCAGTCCTGGGTCCTTCTGGATGGTCGTGTCCCGACGATCCAGGAGAAGGCCACCATGCGGGCGGCTGCTCCTGACCTGTCCTCAGGTACTCCCCCATCCCTTCTGTTCCTTCTGGTTCTGGTCCCGTTTTTCTGTGCTTGGTTCCGCTCTGTTGTCCCATCTGGCAGAGGTGGCTACCAATAGTGGCATTGTGTTCCGTGGCGAGAAAGGGCCCATCCTTGAGTAGATCTCTGCTATCTACGCCAAGGAGCGGCTTGATGGGGTGTTGGCTGAAGCCCATGCTTGTGATGCGTGTGGTGAGCGTAGCACCCTGGCGCACAATGACCCTGGTCATAGAGAGACCAGGGATGGTGTGGCGCCCCCTTTGGAGACCGTGTTAGAGACGCCCTCGGTAGTTCCTCCCCCGGTGAGGGAGCTGCGTAGGCGTCCCCCCACTCGTCTCAACCCCATTGAACACCGACTAGAGGTGTGTGGGTCTACCTCCAGGTCCACTCCCCTCGGATTGGAGTCCTCCGTTGCCCCCCTACGCGAGGGCGATGTGGCCGTCCAGTGAAGGCATCCCCCTGAGCCGCGATTGACGAGCGGGCTAGCTCGTCCCCACTTGCGGGGCCTAGGAACTCCACTGAGGTTATTAAATGAAGCTCCTATGTTGGAACATTAGGGGCTTCGGCCTCACTGGCCGGAGGCGTCAGCTCATCGAGTATTTGCGTCAAGAGAAGATTGACATTGTGGACTGCAGGAGACGATTCGCCAGGACTTTAGTATGCATGAGCTCCAGGGGCTTTTCCGCCATCAGTTTGCCTGGCAGTGGTTGCCTGCTATGGGTCAATCTCGGGGCATTTTGCTAGGAGTTCGGTACGATGCTTTCTCGATTGAGGATATGAATCGAGGGGAATTCTTCCTGAGCATGTTCGTCACTGACCGACGAGTCCACTTCAGTTGGAGGTGATTTTCGTCTATGGTCCTGTGGATCATGCTCGCTCTGCCGACTTCCTCACCGAGCTTAAAAATAAGGTGGAGAGGTGCACCACTCCGGTGGTGGTGGCCGGGGACTTCAACCTCATTAGGCGGGCTTCTAATAAAAGCTCGCCTAATGTTGATCGAGACTGCATACGTCTATTTAACGACTGCATTGCGGACCTTGCGCTCCGTGAGATAGCCCACGTAGGGGCTAGGTTTACGTGCACGAATAGGCGGGCGGACCCCATCCATAGTGTTTTAGATTGGGTCTTTGTGTCGGCTCAGTGGGTAGTGATGCTACCATTGTGCTCTCTCAAGGTGGTCACTCGGATTGGCTCTGATCATACCCCTAGCTTTTCTCGTCGGGGGATGAGCCCCCCCTAGGACCCGTCGCTTCTGCTTTGAGAGATTCTGGCTGGAGCAACCGGGTTTCTTTGAGATGGTTCGCGACCGCTAGCTAGAGGCGGTCGCGTCCCCACCTCATGTGTTTTGTGTTGTGGATGTCTGGCATCACTGTGCTAAATTGTCTCGTCAGGCCATGACGGGCTGGGGGGGAAATCTTGGTGCTAAACTTCGGGCCCGTAAAGGGGCCCTGTTGGATCAGATTAATGTGTTGGATGACCTTGCTGGCAGGCAGGGCTTGTCTCCTGATGACTAGCTTAGGAGATATGCCCTCGAGGCCTCGCTCATCGACATTTACAAGAGCGAGGAGCTGTTTTGGTAGCATCGAGGGGGCCAGAACTGGCTCCTTAAGGGGGATGCGAACACTGCCTACTTTGAGGCGATTGCTAATGGCCGCAGGCGGAAGTGTGTCATCCCTTTCCTCTGGGATGGAGATGTTATTCTAGAAAGCCCAGAGGACATATCCACCTTTATTTACTCCTTTTATAAGGAGTTGTTCTCGGCTGAACCGCGTGGAGGCGTCTCTCTCTGCGCTGACTTCTGGCCGCTTGCTGACCAGGTCTTCAATGCGGAGAATGCGGAACTTCCTCTCCCATTCTCCCCTGAGGAGGTGGGTCGAGCGATTGCGTCTATGCAAGCTTGCTCGGCCCCGGGGCCGGATGGCCTCCCGGTAGTATTTTTCCAGAAATTCTGGGAGATCTTACGCCTGGTCATTATGCCCATGTTTCATGAGTTCTATATTGGAACCCATGACATGGCTAGGATCAACTATGGTGTCATATCTCTGATCCCCAAAGTAGTTGGTGCGACGGATATTAAGCACTTCCGCCCCATCACGGTGATCAAAGTGTTGGAGCGAATCTTTGCGAAGGTTTGCGTAACTCGCTTATCCCTGATGGAGGAAAGGATTGCTCACCCCCTTCAGTCCGCGTTCCTGAAGAGCCGACGGATCCATGACGGGATTCTTGCCCTTCACGAGATCGTCCACGAGGTGGCGTCGAATGGGCTTAAGGGGGTCTTCCTCAAATTGTACTTCCAGAAGGCGTATGACCGTCTGGACTGGTACTTTTTGAGGTTGGTGATGGAGCGTCGAGGATTTGACGAGAGGTGGTGTTCTTGGATCATGCAACTGGTTAGATCTAGGAACACGGCGATCAACATTAATGGCGTGGTGGGGCCCTTTTTCCAGACTTCCAGAGGGGTAAAGCAAGGGGACCCTGTCTCCCCCTTGGTTTTCAACCTCACAGTTGATGCCCTTGCGGGCATCTTAGATAAGGCCAAGTTGATTGGCCACCTTAAGGGTGTAGTTAGTCACCTCATCCCGGATGGGGGGGTTAGTCACTTGTAGTATGCGGATGACACCATCATTATGGTGGAAGGCTCGGACTCAGACATTGTTAAATTGAAGTTCCTTTTGCTCTGCTTTGAGGAAATGTCTGGACTTAAGATTAACTTTGATAAGAGTGAGGTGGTGGTCCTTGGATATTCGGAGGCTGAGCAGTTTCGGATTGCGGATAACCTCAACTATAGGTTGGCATCATTCCCCATATCTTACTTGGGGATACCCCTAGCTAAGTCTAGGATTTTGGTGAGTGGGTATGATCCGCTTGTGAGACGAGTAGCGTCCCGTGCGGAGCCTTGGTGCGGTAGGTCCACTTCTAAAGGTAGCAAAACTATCCTCATTAGCTCTAACCTTGCTAGCCTCCCCATCTATATGATGGGGATGTACATCTTACCCGAAGGTGAGCATAGCTCCATTCACAAGGAGCTGGCTAGGTTCTTCTGGCAGGCAGGGGACGGTCGGCCAAAGTACCATATGGTGAAGTGGGCTGAATTTGCTTGCCAAAGGATATAGGTGGGTTGGGCATCCCTGCATCTCGCCGGATGAATGTTGCGCTTATGCCGCGTTGGGTTTGGCTGATCTTGCGGGGAAATGGGGGGTTGTGGCTACAGCTGGTTGAGTCCGAGTACTTGCACGGCCAACCCCTCATGGCGTGTTCACAATCGGCTGGTTCCTAGTTTCGGAAATCTATTCTGGCCATCAAGGAAGAGATTAGGCTGGGTTTGCATTTTTTGGTTGGCAATGGGTCTGATACCCAATTTTGGTTGGACCCACGGCTTGAGGGCGAGCCTCTCCGCTTGCGGTTCCCGAGGCTCTTTGCGATTTTTGACGACCCGGCCATTCTTGTATCTGCGACTGCTTGGATGTGGGATGGAACATTGCGTTCCGCCGCTCATTCGGACCAGGTGAGGTACGGGAATGGACATAACTGAGGGAAGTAGTCTCTCTTCCTCTGTCCCAGGACCCTGACACTGTTTCTTGGAGCCTTTCTCCCTCGCATGAATTCTCTGTTAGTTCGGCCTATCATGCATTATGTCGTATGCCGGTCCTAAAGTGGCTATTCCCATTGTGGAAGGCACCGTTTCCCTTAAAGATTAAGATTTTTGTATGGCAGCTCCTCCGTGACCGTCTGCCTTCGGGGACCGAGGTGTTGAAATGCCATGGTCCGAGCAATGGCCTTTGCCCTTTGTGCCATGTCTCGGAAATGGGAACGCACATTATGTTCTATTGTGTAGCAGCGCGGGCACTTTGGTGCTTTGTTCGTGAGCCTCTAGGGCCAGAATGGGAGGCTCATGACCTTGCTGAGTTTCTGCAGGTTAGGGCCACTCAGGTTGGCCGTAAGCGCCGACTGTTCTGGTACATCTTTGCGGCTATGATGTGGACCCTCTGGACTACTCGCAACAAGATGGTGATTGAACGGGTGTTCCCGTGACGTGCTTCAGACTCGTTCTTCAAATTTCGTGCCTTCTTGCTGCACTGGCATCCGCTCGCTAGGCTGAGGGATCGTGATCGACTTCAGCTATTCCTGGACGCCCTGGTGTTTACCGCGCGTCGGCTCTCCGACCGCTCGCATGTTTCGTAGCTTGCCCCTGGAGGCCTTTTTGTTTCTTCTTCTTTCATTTGGGCGTCTTTGTGCTGTGGCCCCAGCATTTCTCTTTTATGACAGTGCTTGAGATGTGGTTGTATGGACGTATGCTTTAGCTATAAAGCGAGGCGAAAGCCTATTTCGAGACGGTACTGTCCTGGTCCTAGGCACGACCACACTAGAGACGCGAGCCTAGAACACTAACAAAATCAC
The DNA here is from genome assembly GCA_902687465.1 of Secale cereale. NCBI lineage: Eukaryota > Viridiplantae > Streptophyta > Magnoliopsida > Poales > Poaceae > Secale > Secale cereale. Next base: position 279,500,635 of record LR738709.1, on the reverse strand, counting down.
GGCGCTGCACGTAAACAAGGGAGGAGCAAACTCTGGTTTTTTTATTTTTATTTTTACTTTTTTTCCTCTTTTTTTGCTCTGCAACAATTTTTTCCGTAAAAGTATACAAATGGTCTAGAAACTGCCTAGCCAGAATTTTCCAGACTTAGTTCTTTTTTTAAACTGGAATTATTTTTATTCTATGGGTAGCTCGGAAGTTGGGATGTCTGACTTGGCCATTACAAGTAATATCACGTGATCTCGAACTCGAAAACAAAGGATTAAATACTGGACTCAGACTAGGACTAATGGCGGAGATGAATCTGGTGGAACTCAGAATATTGGCGGAGATGAATCTGGTGGAACTCGGACTGGTGGTGGATGTATGTTGGTGGTGGACTCAGATTGGTGTGATGGCGGCGGATCTGTGGTGGCGTATATGGACTCGGATTGGTAGAAGATATGTGGTGGTGGTATATGGCGACGGCGATGAAGAAGGTGCGGCAATGGCGTGACAACCTGTGACCAGAACTCGAAACTCTAAGGTAACTAGACGCTAAGACCAGCAACTCGACATAACGATGCAACCGCGAATTCAACAAAGCAAACACAGAAAAGATTATGCAATGGCTCATACTGGTTTGGATATGATGAACTAAGCCTAATTTTTTGGCTTTTTCGTGGACTATAGGTATGAAGAACATACTCGATCTAAACTACATAAAATTGTAAAATCTCACAAAGCAACCTGGAAATCTGATACCACTTGATAGAGGCAAAGGTGTCCCGTCTTTCGATGAGATGGTGGCTATCATTTTGGAGGAAGTCGACTTTGACGATCCGACTACGAACGTGTGAGGACGTCGCGTCTTAGCAATCGCTAAACCAACTCCGAGAGGTTGTTCACCATGCCGGAGCACGATCGACCTCACCACAAGGGTCTATTTCCTGCAAGCAAACAATGAACAAGCAAGAAACTGAGATTGCAATCTGGATACTGCGAATTTAAGAGGAAAGCTTTATTGATCAAGGTGGGGTTCTGTGATGTCTTTGTCTGTTCATTGAACACAAACGAAGTATGCGAAGTTGCAGATATGGCAAACATTAATCTAAACAAAACCCAAAGTCTAAACGATGCCCTAAGGGCTGTATATATGGAGAGAGGGGGGGGGGGGATTTCGTGGCCCATTGGAGAAGGGGTCCGAGACCAACCATAACTCTATTTTTCCCACATGTACGGACTCTAAAAACAGCCTATACTTAAGTATTTCGAAATTACATGGGCCTAGCCCAATAATAATGTTACGCAACACCTATAATAGCCTCTGGACGAAATTTATGAAGTCGAATTTTGTATATTTCGTCCAAGGCTTCATGCACTCGCCATGGTGGCTTCAAAGTCCTGAAATCATCACTTGTAACTCCGTTCTTGTTCCCCTTGCGCATGCCATTATCTCCATGCTTGATCTTGCTCCAATGTTCATCCTTATTGTCCAAGCTAGGCCCTTCATTTGTAAGCAAGACAAATGTATCCAATTTAGGAAGCATCATATTCTCATGAACATTAGTATCATTACCAAGAAAAGAAAGTACCGGGTAATTCAATTGGCGTGCGCGAGCACTAGTAATTGGTCCAGTTTGTATTATAACAGGGGCAGTGGGTGTAACAATGGTATTGATGTCCTCATCATCCTCCCCTTCTTGAAATGAAGTTGTCCTCGATGGAAGCTCATCATCCTCACACAAATATGGCTTCAAATTTACAATGTTAAAAGTGGGACTAATCCCAAAATCTAGAGGTAGCTCAAGTTTATATGCATTATCATTTATTTTCTCTAACACCTTAAAAGGACCATCAACACGTGGCATTAGCTTTGACTTGCGCAAATGTAACCAAAGAAGATCTCTAGGTGCAAGGACAACACGTTTTATACCCTTATCTCCAGCAAGTTTATATTTTCCATTCATGCGCTCAATATTTTCCTTAGTTAACTCATGCATTTTTAAGATCAATTCAGCACGTTGTTTAGCATCAAAATTAACCTTCTCCGAAGATGGAAGAGGCAACAAATCAATAGGTGCACGAGGTAAGAAACCATACACAAATTAAAAAGGGCACATCTTGGTAGTAGAATGCGGTGAACGATTATAAGAAAATTTAATATGAGTCAAGCATTCTTCCCACATTTTATTGTTATTCTTCAAAACAACCCTAAGCATAGTATACAAAGTTCTATTCACTACTTCAGTTTTTCCATCAGTTTGGGGGTGACATGTAGTACAAAAAAGCAGTTTAGTCCCCAAATTAGCCCATAAACATCTCCAAAAGTGGCTAAGAATTTTAGTATCACGATCTGAAACAATAGTATTTGGCACACTGTCGGATCTTGGGTTTTGGCAAAACCCTTGAGGGTCGAACTCTAGGGTGTGCACAAAGATCTCTCCTTCCGCCCTAGCTCGTCTAGTCGCCGATCCCTAGTCCTAGCTCATCAGATCCAAAGAACAAGGGACACAAGGTTTATACTGTTTTGGGCCACCGTCATGGTGTAATACCCTAATCCAGTGTGGTGTGGTGGATTGCCTTGTAGGCTGAGGAAGAACTAGTACATGGATGAACTGCCTCCTGAGGAGAGGGGTTCTTGTGCTCGGGTGAGCTTGTGGGTATGTGGGTGTTCTCAATGATCAGATCCCTTTCTAAGGTGGTGGCTAGTCCTATTTATAGTGGCTCGGGTCCTCTTCCCAAATATTGAGCGGGAAGGGATCCCACAACGGCCAAATTTGAAGGGGGACAGCTAGTACAAGCTATCGTGACAAAAGGTGGTCTTCGCCTGCCAAAGGCTCTGGTGGTGACGCTGCCATGGTCTCCGCGATGACCTCCATTCTGCTGTCCAGCTGGTCTTGGTCTCGTTGCACCAATATGGAAACATTTGCCTGATGCCTCGGGACTCCACGTCTGCACCTGCTCCTTTAGCACCAATGAGGAAACTGGCACTCTGCGCCCACTGGCGCCCGCCTGGCCCTGGTCGTCACTGCTCAAGTCACGGGGACCTCGCAAGGTACCCCTTGCGTTGATATCTCCGATCCTCATGAGCCGGCCTAGTGAGGCCGCCCAAGGGGGTGTCTTGCGTCGCCCGCCTCATGAGGCTTGGCCCCTCTCGAGGGTCTTGTGCGATTGCTAAAGATGCTGGGCCGTACCAGGACACTTGACTAGCCACGCCATAGGCCGCAGGCAGGCAAGTCTGGGTACCCCCGTTCTCAAAACGCCGACAGTAGCCCCTCGGCCCAAGGTGCGCTCGGGCTTGGCTTCGCGGCAAAGCCAAGGGCCAAGTGCGGAGCGTCGCGGGCCCCAAAAGCTTGCGGCCTCGACTGGCGCGTGGCGATTGATGGGACGTGGGCGTCTCCACTTCCCCACGCAGCCTTGGCGACTGCGCGACTTGACAAGTCCCTGCATGCATAGAAGATCATCTTTACCTGCGATTATGGAGGCCGGCGGTTGGCCTTCTCTTGACTATAAATAAGGCGGAGAGCGGGGGGTCCTCGCTGCCCATCTTCTTCCTTCGTTGCTTTTGCTTCTTCTTCTTCCTTGCCTTCGCTTGGCCGAGCTGTTCATGGCGCCGACCAGGAAGTTTTCTTCCGTGGAGAAGGGAAAGGCTCGCCAGGAGGGGCCTGGCTCACCACCAGCCAAGAGGGGACGAGGCCATCCTCGCAAGTGGGCCGCCACTGTCGTCGGGGCTGCTAGCGGGCGTGGACAGCCCCCACAGCGCCCGTAGCTGCCCTTGGTAACCGCAGCGGTGGTTCTTCGAGTGGCGGGGCCCGCCGTGGCGTTGGCGGTCCTGTGAACAAAGGGAGGCGCTCTGCGGTCGCCAGGCCTCCCCAGTCGCGCTCCCACTTGGCTGAGGTGACGCTGGAGTTCGTCGTGTGGTCATAGAGCCCAGCCGGCACCCGACTCCAGCTCCCGTGCTCCCTAGCCGGTGAACTCCTCGCTGCGAGCTCTGGTGGCTTTTGGCTGCACGCGGATGGTTGTTACAGCAGGGCTTCGTGGGTGGCGGTGGAGGTCCTCGCCTCGGGCACCGCGACTTTGGCTCGTGGCTGGCAGACGTTTGCCCGCACGTGTGTCTTGGGCGGACGGTACACCCTTCATTTTAGGTATGGCGACTACTCGACCCTCTTCATGAGGGTGTTTGGGGAAGACGGGCGCCGCGCCGAGTGCTGCCCCGAGGACAACGTCAGCGGTGAGGTGCTTGGCCTGGGCGATGGCCGCTGCTCGTCCAGCTACGACGGCTCCTCCTTCAGCGGCAGCTACGACCAGCCGCCACGCCTACGTGCCCGCCTGGAAGGTGGCGCCGGGTCGTCTCGTCGTCACGCTCGGGTGAAGCGCGAGGAGGGCTCTGGCTGAGCTCGGGGTGTAGGTCCTCGTGAGCAGTCGCGCCTCGAGGGTCGTCATCAGCCATTCTTGGTCTTTCTTTCTTCCTGCATCGTTCAAACAAACAAGTATGAAGCCCTGGAAGGGCATGTAATTAACCATGATTTTATGATGTTTAGCACCATGCTTAGTGTCCCTGTCCATCATTGTGTGATTTGTGTACTATGCGCTCTTAGGGTGAGGAGACTTATCTTGACGCACTCGGGATTGCCCTCATCTCGCGACGTTTGACCCTTTGTGAGGCTGCAAAAACTCGTTAAGTGGCTATTATCCTTTACCGCCTGATGCCCTTGATGCGGGCAGATCATGGTCGGCCGCCCCTTGTCACTGTACCCGTGGGGCACGGACATAAGGAGGGGGGCATGCCAATCACAAGCCCCAATTTGGGCGCCTCGTGAAGGCTAAGGGGGGAGCGCTGGGGAGAGCCTCGGGCAACTGCCGCTCTCCCTGAGTTAGCCTGAAAACTGAGGGAAGGACCACATAGGGAAATCAAAACCAAGCAATGGAGGAACACTAGAACTTTAGAATCCATTAAAAGAGAAGACAGGGGCAAGCCAACTCCAGAAAGCAAATGAACAGCCGCGTCCGACACCTAATCTAGTCTTCTCACCAGCGCGGAGCTAGTACTACCACTAGGACGTGGGAGGGAGCGCCCGAGGCCCGAGGGCAGCTGTCCGGAGACTCCGGGGCGTGTACAACCCCACTTATTATTACGTGAGAGTGTTATGAGCAGACATCAAGGCACTGGGCCTTGGCTTCTCAGGCGCAGGGCCTTGTTCCTCGCAGGCGCGTAGACTAGTCTTCTCAGGCGCAGGGCCTTGTTCCTCAAAGGCATGGAGCCGAGTCTTCTCAGGCGCAGGGCCTTGTTCCTCGTAGGCAGGGAGCCTAGTCTTCTTAGGCGCAGGGCCTTGTTCCTCGCAGGCACAGAGCCCAGTCTTCTCAGGCGCATGGCCTTGTTCCCCGCAGGCAGGGAGCCTAGTCTTCTCAGGCGGAGGGCCTTGTTCCTCGCAGGCATGGAGCCTAGTCTTCTCAGGCGCAGGGCCTTGTTCCTCGCAGTCACGGAGCCTAGTCTTCTTAGGCGCAGGGCCCTGTTCCTCGCAGGCACGGAGCCTAGTCTTCTCAGGCGCAGGGCCTTGTTCCTCGCAGGCTCGGAGCCTAGTCTTCTCAGGCGCAGGGCCTTGTTCCTCGCAGGCACGGAGCCTAGTCTTCCCAGGCGCAGGGCCTTGTTTCTCGCAGGCACGAAGCCTAGTCTTCTCACGCACGGGGCCTTGTTCCTCGCAGGCACGGAGCCTAGTCTACTCAGGCGCAGGGCCTTGTTCCTCGCAGGCACAGAGCCTAGTCTTCTCTGGCACAGGGCTTGTTCCTCGCAGGCACAGAGCCTAGTCTTCTCTGGCACAGGGCCTTGTTTCATGGATAAGACCTCCGGAGGTGCTGGATGTTCCACGCGTTAGGGACGGGGACGCCGTCCCCTATTTCGAGGCGCACGGCGCCAGGTCTGGAGACATGGGTAATCTTGAACTGGCCTTCCCACATGGGAGAGAGCTTGTGCAGCCCCCCCCTGGAGAGGACTCTCCTAATGACGAAATCACCTACCTCGAGTGTCCTGGGGCGGATGCTGCGGCAATGGTACCGCCACAACGCCTACTGGTATCTTGTTGCTCGGAGTGAAGCATCACGCGGGCGCTCCTCCCCGAGCACGTGGTCCGTCCGTTGCACGACGCCCTGCTGTGCCTCGTCGAACACTAGGACTCGCAGGGATCGGTGCCTGACCTCGTGAGGGAGGACGACTTCAGCTCCGTAGATGAGGAAGAATGGGGTCTCGCCTGTTGGCTTGGTGGCAGTGGTGCGGATTGACCATAGCACGGACAGGAGCTCGTCATGCCAACCCCTTCCGCAAGCTTCGAGCTTCTTCTTGAGGCCTCTCAGGTCCTCCGCGTTAGCGCGCTCGGCCTGGCCATTGCTTCTGGGGTGTGATACAGAAGCGTAGCAAATCTGCGTTCCAAGGTTTGAACAATATGTCTTGAAAAGGTTGCTAGTGAACTCTGAGCCATTGTCGGTGATGATGCGGTTAGGGACCCCGAACTGGTTTACGAGGACCTTGATGAACTTGACTGCGGAGCCAGCTGGGATGGTTCGGACAGCTTCCACCTCAGCCGATTTGGTAAATTTATCGACGACAATGTAGAGGTATCGGTAGCCCCCAGGCGCTCGAGGTAAAGGGCCCAGGATGTCCAGCCCCCAGACGACGAACGGCCAGGAGAGTGGGATGGTTTGGAGGTCGCGAGCCGGTTGGTGGATCTGCTTGGCATGGAACTGGCAAGCCTCGCAAGACTTCACCAGTTCGGCGGCATCGTTGAGTGCCGTGGGCCAGTAAAAACCACTACGGAACGCCTTGCCGACCAAGGTGCACGATGATGAGTGATGCCCGCAGTCCTTGACATGGATGTCAGCTAGCAGCTCGCCTCCCTGCTTCCTGGAGATGCATCGCAAAGAAACGTCATTTGGTCACTTCCTGTAAAGCTCACCGTCTTGGATGCAGTATGCCGTAGCCTGTCGGGCCACGCATTCGGCGTCCTCCTCCTTTTCTGGTAGCGCTCCTTGCACCAGGTATGACTTGAGTTCCTCAGTCAAGTATCCCTCCTAAGGCTCGCGTGCCAGGAGCAAGTGGGATCCTGAGGCCGGGCCATAGGCGGGGTCTTCCGAGGTCGGTGGCTGAGGGAGTTTGATGCGGAGCATCCCAAGGTCATCCCCATGGACCTACCGCCGACTCACCAAGTGCCCAAAGGACAAATGACACGAGCCCGTGCGAGAGCTCTTGCGACCGAGGTGACTTCACTCTTTTCTCTACATCCTCCCGATTCACATGAGACATGGCTTCTACCCTCGTCAGAAACTTTATGCATACTCAGGTACTTGGATGAAGTCCATGGGACAGCTCTGCACAGCGGACAAGACGGCGGGATTGACAAGTGCTTGGTACAAGAAGAAGTACGGCTGAAGATGCTATAGGCACCGGACGTCCGGCCCACACCGGACGACCGGTCACTCCCAGGCACCGGACGACCGGCGTTCACCAGACGACCGGCGACTCCCAGAAGAACGGACGACCAGAAGCCCTCGGACGTCCGTGACACCCTTCACAGAACCGAAATCGGAGAAAATACCGGAAATCCGGGACTTACCGGACGTCCGGCCCTTCCCGAGCGATCGGACATCCGGTAACCCTTGGACGTCCGACCCGACGGCGACACCCCGTGTAATATATAATCGTTGACTTCCATCCTTTAGAGGCAGCTTTTGGATAGCTCATCATAGACCTTAGTGGTTCCTCTCCTACGAGACCGCGGCCTCTTCGGAGAAGATCCACCTCGGATTCAAGACCTCCTTCGTGGAGAATATCCCAAGGGATAATTCAAGACCTCCTCCGGGAGAAGACTATCTTTGTACCACCATTGTTGACTATGGATCGTGTAACTTGATGTGTATCGTGGATCTAGCACCTGTGTGACCATATTTGTGTTGATTTGAGTGTTTCCTCTCGTGTTTTCCTCCGTGATTTCCTTGTGTTCTTCGTGTTCATCGTGGGATACCCTCCTTTCATGAAAGATCTTCCGATTAGGGTTCCACCCTACATCATATTATGGTATCATGATCATAGGTTGATCACGAATTTGGAGCCCCACACCTTGTTTTCTAGCTTGTTTTTGTTGTGTTCTTCCCAATTTCGAAAATTCCCCACAAAAATAGCCCCAATTGTTTTTGTGATCTATTGATTTGGCGAGATTTTGTTGAATTTGTTCCATGGATTTGCTGTGCCACGAGTGGATCTATCTTTTCCCCACCTTTTAACTGATTTTCCTCCGCAAATTTGGGCAAGTTTGACCAATTTGTCCAGAGATCCTGGAACCCTAGCCCAAACCTACCGGACGACCGACGACTTACCGGACGTCCGGAACCCCGCGACGCACCGGACGTCCGTTAACCACCGGACGACCGGCACCTCCTTTACAAAAACTTTTACCGGACTTCCGACACATACCGGACGTCCGGCGACCGGACGACCTGCGTACCTCCGGACGTCCGCTGATACCTGACGAAGCAGAATTTCTTCAGTTTTGTGCCACCTTCCGCTACCACCTACCCTTTCATACCACCACCACTTCCGCAACCACCATCGCTTAACAGCTACGATTTTGAAAACTTTGTCTCCCTTTGCCTTGGATACTTGAGTTGCGGTTTCACCGTTTCCTTGGATGTTTAGGCTACCTTGGAACAGAACGACATCGACAACACCACCGCTCACCCTCGGCAAGGACGGTAACATCGATGACACCTTGTTCATTCTACCTTGCAATTGCATTGTCACCCTATGGACCATCTTTGCGTAGCTTTCCCATCGAGACTAGCCATTTGAGTATTGCCGGGCCACGACACTTGTGCACATTAGTGATAATCATAGATATTGCATACTACATCATCATATCTCCGTGTGACACAAGAGTGATCCGCATACACAATAGCTACCTTGATCCGAAAAGCATGCATAAGTGCCCAAAGAAAGAGCTCACAAGCTTTTAAGCAAAAGAGCCACCCAAAGCTTATAAGCAAAAGGAAAATAGCATCATACGCCTTGCATCAAAAGAGATCATATGCCATAGCAATAAATCATCTTGTGCTCAAGCATCGACACATCATAAACTCATAGTATACTTGTGATAGATAGTCGTTACGTTTTGCCTCTTATAGGTTGTGCACAAGTGTGTATCCACCTATTAAGAAATCGGTTAGCATCTCTCTAGCGTTGTGCAACACGAGCATTTTCTGTGGATTCCACATTTTCGCTCACCCTTGGTTGCACAACCACATTTATCTATCCGTGCGTGTGTTCCGTGTGCTACTTTGCTTGTGATCTACTTGTTGCATGAGCAAATTGTGAACCATTTTCAACATCATTGAGTCACTTTGACTATTGCATTGAATTTGTGCCACCATCCTAACCAAGCTCCTCTCAAAGCTTTACTTGTGTAGGTGTGAGAATCAACACGAGGTGGTACCAATAGTGATATTTCCGGGTTACATTATTGAGTGATCATTGATCCATTTTCAACTTCGGTTAAGGTACATTTGGTATTGTCCTCTCCTTTCTCCCACTTACATACTTGCTTGTGATGATAGATAGGCCAAGTACATCTTCGAACCCGATCTTCGACGATCCTCAAGAATCGAACAACTACGTCAGCAAACTACATCTCTTCGGTGTCCAACGAGCTCTCCATCAAGAAAGTGAAGCAATGCGAGAGTACATTGAGCAAGTCGCCGTCGACGCGCGCCAATTTGAAGTGAGAACAAGAGAGCAATTCGACATCATCAACACCAACATGTCTACCCAATTTGATGATCTACGGACTTTGATAGTCAACCAACGTTCTTCTTCCACATCTTCTCAAAGACGAAGCCGCTCAAGTCGACATACCGACTCCACGGAAGGCTCAAGTACCCCTACATCAGACACTCTTCGTCAAGCCGCACGTCAAGCTCGACATGACAACCGGAATCCACTTCATGACAAGAGTTCACAAGAGCTATTTGAAGAGCAAAAAGTCGACATCGTCAAAACCAAGCTTTACTTGAGCAAGCACAAGAACGGCAACGACTACGCCAACAACAACAAGAGCGAGCGCGTCAACATCAAGAAGAACAAGATGCCGAAGCTCATCGTCAAGCACAACACCACCGATAAGCTCAAGCTCTTGAGGCGCAACGAGCATTACGTGATTCACATCGCAATGTGGCAGCTCGCACTCGACACACTCGTCAAGAAAAGGATTTCCTTCGCGATGAGATGCAAGAAAGGCGCCACCGAGCACGCATGCAAGAAGAAGTTCCCCCTCAAGCGCGACAAGAGCAACAACCTCAACAAGAACAACAAGCTCGACAAGTACACCACGACAATGGACATCTACTTTGACAAGAGCAACATGAGATTGACAACCGTCCCAATCAAGAACGCCCTCCCAATAGGCAAGCCAACAATGAAGAGCATCGCTATGGCAAGCTTAAGTTCACCATGCCAAAGTTTTCCGGAAGCATTGATCAAGAAGACTACCTCTCATGGGCATTGAAGGTTGACAAGATCTTTCGCCTTCACAACTTCGATGAAGAGAAGAAGATTGCAATGGCCTCCCTTGAGTTCCAAGACTATGTTCTCATATGGTGGGAGCAAATCATAGAAAGAAGAGAAGCAAAAGGCGAACCTCCTATCACCACTTGGGCTCAAATGAAGGAAGTCATGAGAGCACGCTTTGTGCCAACACACTACAACCGTGACTTGTTCAAGAAGCTACAACTCCTCAAGAAAGGTACCAAGTCGGTTGAAGAGTACTACAAGGAGATGGAGATTGCCATGATAAGAGCCAACATCACGGAAGATGAAGAGTAAACAATGGCGAGATTCTTGAATGGACTCAACTATCCTATCAAGAAGACTGCGGATTTTCAACCATATACCAATCTCATCGAGCTAGTACATCAAGCAACCAAAGCGGAGCGACAAGTTCAAGAGGACTACAAGCACTCCAAGTTCAACTCCAAGAACTTTGGCTCCTACAACCAAGCTTCAACGACTTCGGCTACTCCTACCTCTACCAAGCCATCTAAAAACTTCGGTGACAAGTCAAGCTACAAGAATGCGACTACATAGAGTCGTCCACTTACTACGAACAACTTCAAGCCAAGAGCTTCATCATCTACAACTCCAACCGAGGACAACTCCAAGACGAGTTCCATCAAATGCTTCAAGTGCCAAGGGCGAGGCCACAAGTCATTTGAGTGCAAGACCGTTCGCACCATGATCATCAACGATGACGGATCTTATGACTCTATGATCGACGATGAGATGGAAGCCCTTGAGCATGTAGCTATGCATCGCCAAGTGAACGAAGAAGAAGACAATCAAGTGTTTTGCGACAATGACTCAAGTCCCAATCTTGTTGTCTCCAAGGTCTTGACACTCCAACACCAACAAGATGACGACCAACAATGTCATATCTTCCATACCAAGGCCGGCATCAATGGACGCTCCGTCAAGGTTATCATCGATGGAGGAAGTTGTCATAACTTGGCAAGCGAAGAGCTATGCGACAAGCTACATTTGGTCAAGACAAAGCACCCTCATCCCTACAAGGTCCAATGGCTTAATGACGCCGGAATTCTTTGAGTCGAGCACACTGTGCAAGTCTCCTTTAAGATAGGTGTCTGCGAGGACACACTTGAGTGTGATGTGATCCCCATGTCCGCGTGCCACCTTATTCATGGACAACCATGGCAATATGATCGTGGCGTCACACACAATGGACGAACCAATCACTATAGCGTCAAGATGAAGGGCAAGGAATTCGTGCTACAACCAATGTCTCCAAGTCAAGTAGCCGCCGACAAACACTTGCCTACCAACCATCATGGAGAGAATGGTGAGAGTGTGAGCCACCAAAAGGAGAGTGAGAGCCACAAGCCAAATATGAGCGACTCCACGATGAGTGACAAGAAACAACTAGTGCTATTTGCCACGAAAAGTGAGATGAGAGAAGTGTGTGAGAACCAATCGACTGTCTTTCACCTTGTGCTTCTATGCAAAGGGGAAGCCAAACCTACTAACACTTCACCACCTCTACCTTTGTCTAATTTGTTGCAAGAATTCTCGGACGTCTTTCGCGATGAGCTACCTCTAGGTCTACCTCCACTTCGCGGAATTGAACACCGCATCGGCCTCATACCCGGCGCACCACTTCCAAACAAGGCTCTGTACCACGTCAACCCCGAGGAAACCAAGGAGATACAACGGAAAGTGCAACAACTCATCGACAAAGGTCATGTACATGAAAGCTTAAGCCCTGGTGTCATTCCGGTTATTCTCGTGCCTAAGAAAGATGGAAGTTTTCGCATGTGCTCCAATTGCCGCCCTATAAATGCTATCACCGTTAGATACCATTATCCTATCCCACGCTTAGACGACATGCTTGACGAATTATGTGGTGCCACCATCTTTTCGAAAATTGATCTTAAAAGTGGTTACTACCAAATTCACATTCAAGAGGGTGATGAGTGGAAAACGGCTTTCAAAACCAAATTTGGGTTATATGAGTGGCTTGTCATGCCAATGGGTTTACCGGAAGCACCCGGTTCCTTTATGCGTCTTATGCATTTTGTTCTACGACCCTACATAGGCGTCTTTGTAGTGGTTTACTTTGATGACATACTCGTTTTTAGCAAGTCGCTTGAGGACCATGTGACACACATCCGTATGGTTTTACAAACCCTTTGGAAAGAGCGTTTATATGCTAACATGGAGAAATGCACTTTTGGCGTTGACAAGGTCGTCTTCCTAGGATTTGTCGTTTCTTCACAACGTGTTACGTTGATGAAACTAAAATTGAAGCAATTAAAACTTGGCCTCAACCAACGAATCTCATGCAAGTGCGTAGTTTCCTTGGTCTAGCCGGTTTCTACCAATGTTTTGTGAAGGACTTTAGCAGTATTGCTATGCCTCTACACGCCTTGAGCAAGAAGAACGCACCCTTCATTTGGGGTCCTTCTCAAGACATCGCGTTCAATGAGCTAAAAAGCTTGCTTACACACGCACCACTTCTTGCCCTACCGAACTTTGATAAACCGTTTGAGATCCATTGTGACGCTAGTGGTACCGGCATAGGTGGTGTGCTCATGCAAGAAAAGCGCCCAATTGCATACTTTAGCGAGAAGCTGTCCGGAGCGCAACTTAACTTCCCCATCTATGATAAAGAGCTCTATGCCTTGGTGAGTGTTTTACGTGTTTGGGATCATTATCTTAGACCTCATGAATTCATTCTTCATACGGACCATGAGACTCTCAAGTATCTCAAGGGTCAAACCAAGTTGAACAAGCGTCATGCTAAATGGAGTGAGTTCATTGAGTCTTTTACCTATGTCATCAAGTACATCAAAGGCAAAGAGAATGTTGTGGCGGATGCGCTTTCCCGCAAATGCATGCTTGTTACACAACTTGAGTTGAATGTTATTGGCTTTGAGCACATACAAGATTTATATGAGCATGATCCTTTCTTTGCAAATCCTTATGCTAAGTGTTTGACTCACACTTCTTGGGAACATTACTACATAAAGGATGGATATCTTATGAGAGCTAACAAACTTTGCATTCCCGAGTCTTCACTTTGTTTGCTCCTTTTGCAGGAATCTCATGGAGGAGGACTCATGGGACACTTTGGACGCGACAAGACATATGCTACGCTCTCAAAGAACTACTTTTGGTCCAAGATGCTCCGTGACGTCTCAAGCCTCACCAATCGATGTTGCGCAAAGCTAAGTCAAAAGCTCAATCTCATGGTCTTTACATGCCACTTCCTATTCCATACCATCCATGGGAAGACATAAGCATGGACTTTGTACTTGGATTGCCTAGGACTCAAAATGGAAAGGATCCCGTGTTTGTTGTCGTGGATAGATTTTCTAAGATGGCTCTCTTCATTCCTTGTAACAAGATCGACGATGCTTCACATGTGGCAACTCTATTTTGTAGGGAAATCATTCGTCTACATGGAGTGCCCAAGACTATTGTGTCGGATCGGGTCGTCAAGTTCTTGAGCTACTTTTGGAAGACTCTATGCGCCAAACTCGGCATCAAGCTCCTCTTCTCTTCGGCATATCATCCACAAACCGACAGCCAAACGGAGGTAACGAACCGCACAATTTCGACGCTTCTTCGCGTGTTGATCAAGAAGAATATCAAGGAATGGGAGCAATGCTTGCCCATCGCCGAGTACGCCTACAACCGCGCAAGACACTCAACTACCGGCAAGTCCCCCTTCGAGGTCATCTACGACTTCAACCCGTTGTCCCCATTGGACATCCTACCTCTACCTCTACAAGAGCGCACCAACATGGACGCAAGTGCACGAGCAAGCTATCTCAAGAAGGTGCGTGAAGATACAAGGGTAATGATCGAGCGACAAGTCCATCGTCTCACCACCAAGCTCAACGGTGTTCCAACCGGGAGATCTTGTTTGGCTTCATCTTCGCAAGGACCATTTCCCACACGAGCGCAAGTCCAAACTACTACCTCGCGCCGACGAACCCTTCAAGGTGCTAACACGCTACAACAACAACGCCTACAAGATCGATATCCCACAAGACAAGTACAACGTGAGTGATGCCTTCAACGTCAAGGATCTATCCCCTTACCATGGTGATGAAGATTTTGATCCGAGGTCGGATCTTTCCCAAGGGAGGGGAGATGATGCGAAGCATGCCAAGGTCATCCCCATGGACCTACCGCCGACTCGCCAAGTGCCCAAAGGACCAATGACACGAGCCCATGCAAGAGCTCTCGAGACCGAGGTGACTTCACTCCTTTCTCTACATCCTCCCGATTCACATGGGACATGGCTTCTACCCTCATCAGAAACTCTATGCATACTCAGGTACTTGGATGAAGGCCACGGGACAGCTCTGCAGAGCGGACAAGACGGCGGGATCGACAAGTGATTGGTACAAGAAGAAGTACGGCTGAAGATGCTACAGGCACCGGACGTCCGGCCCGCACGGGGCGACCGGTCACTCCCAGGCACCGGACGACCGGCGTTCACCGGACGACCGGCGTTCACCGGACGACCGGCGACTCCCAGAAGACCGGACGACCGGAAGCCCTTGTACGTCCGTGACACCCTTCACAAAAACGAAATCGGAGAAAATACCGGAAATCCGGGACATACCGGACGTCCGGCCCTTCCCGAGCGACCGGACGTCCGGTAACCCTCGGACGTCCGACCCGACGGCGACACCCCGTGTAATATATACTCGTTGACTTCCATCCTTTAGAGGCATCTTTTGGATAGGTCATCATACACCTTAGTGGTTCCTCTCCTACAAGACCGCGGCCTCTTCGGAGAAGATCCACCTCGGATTCAAGACCTCCTTCGTGGAGAAGATCCCAAGGGATAATTCAAGACCTCCTCCGGGAGAAGACTATCTTTGTACCACCGTTGTTGACTATGGATCATGTAACTTGATGTGTATCGTGGATCTAGCACCTGTGTGACCATATTTGTGTTGATTTGATTGTTTCCTCTCGTGTTTTCCTCCGTGATTTCCTTGTGTTCTCCGTGTTCATCATGGGATACCCTCCTTTCGTGAAAGATCTGCCGATTAGGGTTCGACCCTACATCAGACTTCCTCATGAGGCTTCGCTGGCCCTTCTCGCATGGGTGACGCCAAGGGCCTGAGGAGCCTCTCCTCGAAGACACCCAGCTCTTGGGGCATGCGTCTGGACGCTCTCTTGGCGATGTCATCAGCCACCTTATTAGTGCCGCGGGGCACATGCTCCAGCTCCAGGCCCAAGAACTGCTTCTCCATTTTGCGTACCTCCGCGAGGTATGCCTCCATATGATCATCCTTTGGCTCGGTCTTGAGAGAAAAGTTGCTCCTTCTTGGTCAGTGGAGCCCCCTCGGTTCTAGGGGTGACTTCACCGGACAGATGCGCCGCCGCAGTGGTCCGGAAGATGTGCTTGAGGGCCACAAAAGCTTCCTTGGTGTCCCCCGCCACGGTGAGGACACCGCTGCTCCCTGGCATCTTTTTGAGGTTATAGGCTGGATGGGTCGCGGCTATGAACTGAGCCAGCGCGTAGTACCCGAGGAGGGCGTTGTACGGGAGGCCGATACGGGCGATGTCGAAGTCGATCAGCTCGGTGCCATAGTTGTCACGGGTGCCGAAGGTGACCGGGATGCGGATATGCCCCAGAGGGCTGGTGGAACCGCTGCTGACTCCGGAGAAGGGCTTGGTAGGACACAGTCGCTCGAGCAGCACGTGAAGCAAGCTGAAAGCCTCCATTGAGAGCACGTTGAGGCCAGCCCCACCGTCGATGAGGATCTTGGTGACTGCCACGTTGTAGATGGTGGGGGTGCAGAGCATCGGGAGAGCGCCTGAGCCCGCGGTGGAAGCAGGGTGGTCCCCTAAGTCGAAGGTGAGGTCGGTCTTGGGCGCCGCCCATCCAGGAGGAGCCCCCTGGCGTATGGAGGGGACGCCTAGGTGGTGCAAGATCTGCTTGATGTGGCGGACGGAGGGTGGTGCTTAGGAGCCGCCATGGAGGTCCGCGATGATGTGGGGCACCGGTGCCCCGAAGCGTGCGACGAAGAGGTCGCACAGCTCCTCCCAGGACGCCACAGATGATTCTGGCAAGCTGAAAATCCAGGAGTGCGGCACGCCGGCGAGCGCCATGGGGAGATAGCTGGCCAGGACCTTGCTGTCGCCGCCGGCCGCCGAGTTGGCCTCTTCGTAAGCCTAGAGGAAGACGGTTGTGTCCCATTGTAACGGGGAAGCAGATCTAGCCTAAACCTGGGTGGCCACTGCACCCGTCCTAAGGCGGGGGTAAAGGCCCGATGGCCCGGAGCGCCGCCGCGCGCGGCCGCCAAGCCGGTCGGAGGAGGGACGCCTACCATGGGAACTTGGCGGATGAAGAGCGGGATGGACGGGTAATAAATTTCAGTACACCCCCTACCTGGCGCGCCAAATGTTGGATCTTGGGTTCTGGCAAAACCCTTGAGGGTCGAACTCTAGGGTGTGCACGAAGATCTCTCCTTCCGCCCTAGCTCGTCTACTTGCTGATCCCTAGGCCTAGCTCGTCAGATCCGAAGAACAAGGGACACAAGGTTTATACTGGTTCAGGCCACCGTCGTGGTGTAACACCCTAATCTAGTGTGGTGTGGTGGATTGCCTTGTAGGCTGAGGAAGAACTAGTACATGGATGAACTTCCTCCTGAGGAGAGGGGTTCTTGTGCTCGGGTGAGCTTGTGGGTATGTGGATGTTCTCGATGATCCGATCCCTTTCTAAGGTGGTGGCTAGTCCTATTTATAGTGGATCGGGTCCTCTTCCCAAATATTGAGTGGAAAGGGTTCCCACAATAGCCAAATTTGAAGGGGGATAGCTAGTACAAGCTATCCTGACAAAAGGTGGTCTTCGCCTGCAAAGGCTCTGGTGTGACGCCGCCGTGGGTTCCGCGATGACCTCCGTTCTGCTGTCGTGCTGGTCTTGGTCTCGTTGCACTGATATGGAAACCTTTGCCTAATGCCTCGGGACTCCGCACCTGCACATGCTCCTTTAGCACCAAAGAGGAAACTGGTTCTCTGCGCCCGCTGGCGCCCGCCTGGCCTTGGTCGTTAGTGCTCACGTCACGGGGACCTCGCGAGGTACCCCTTGCCTTGATATCTCCGATCCTCATGAGCCGGCCTAGTGAGGCCGCCTCGGGGGGTGTCTTGCGCCGCCCGCCTCGCGAGTCTTGGCCCCACACGAGGGTCTTGAGCGATTGCTGAAGATGTTGGGCCATACCAGGCCGCCTGACTAGCCATGCCATAGGCCGCAGGCAGGCAAGTCTGGGTACCCCCGTTGCCAGAACGCCGACACACACCATGCAAGCGAATAATTTCATGAAAGAACTATAACACCCCAAAAAAAATTTAGCAATATTTTACTAAGTAAATTTTTTCCAGTGAATTAATTTTTTTGCCTTTTCCTATATGATCATTGGTTTCAGAACCTTTCCTATTGTGTTATGTTGGTATTTTTACCCCTAGTGAAAACCTTCCAGTTAACATTAGAGTCTCTCATGCACCCCTTTTTAAAAATTTTCTTATGTCAGCAGGTTTAATTTTATATTGGTCTCCATAATTAACTTCTCTACAAAAATGATTAAACCTAGCTTTAAGGCCTCTTTTGAACTGCAACCTCTTGATAAAAGTATTTATAATTTCAACCAAAAATTGGAGATGTCAAGTGATGCTATTAGATCACTTTTATGCAGTAATATAATTATTTCATTTAATATTTTGGGCTCCACATCATGTTTGCCAATCTGGTCCAGTAGCCATATTGCACTACAACCCCTTTAAATTTTCCTTTGATGCTTCCACCAAAACTTTGGGAGGTTCATAGCAGTATGTTATCCATCTTTATGCAAAAACCCACCTTGGTCCTTTGGAAGTTTTGAGTGAAACATCCTCTTTTCCATTCTGGTTCAGTTTGGTGTTTTGCACTGCAACCCTAGTCTATTTTGCTTTAGAGCCTTTGAGCTTCCTCATGCTTGTAATCCATCTTGCAAGACCCTTAAGTCCAGAAGAGTGGACCTATTGGGATAATTTTGGTTCATGGAACAGTGCACTGCAGTTTCTGTCCAGAACTGAAATCTTGCAAAACTTGCTCTAACAAGTTCTTGCTTTTGTTGAACTAACCTCACTATCTTCCTACTCTTCTAAGGAGACATCCATCTGGTAAATTTGGCCACCCCAAGAGCTGGCTAGATGCCCCTGGCATTTTGTCAAACACCCTGAGTGCATGACCATATTTGGCTTAGCTTCTGGTTCATATTATGAACTTGACTCCCTGACTAATCCAGCATGTCTCACAGCTTTGTCATTGCCTGTAACCCCACCCTGCGGACCCCCTTGCAGTTTGGAGCTCGTCAGCATGCCGTGGCATAACGCCGAGCACGTTGCGTGCGTGCTCTCGACGCGCCCAGAGCGCGCGTTTTGCACGTGCGTGCGCTTGGGCTGCCGCGTCGCGCCCCTGGCCCCAACTCACTCCCAGAGCCACGCCCAGCCTTATCCGCACTCGAGGAAACGCCAAACCGCACCAGGGACTCAACAGCGCCGCCATCAGAGCACTCCAGGCGACACGCCGGCGAGCACAGCGGCTTTCTACCACGGTCGGCGCCGCCCAAGCCACGTGCCCTCGCCAGCTGCCCCCTGGAGCCGTGCGAGATCATCCGCTGGCCTGTCCACTAGCTCTCGTCGCCGCCACGTCCACCTGCTGCAACAGAACGACGGTTGCCGGCGAGCTTATCCACTGCCGCCGCTGAACCACCATGGCTCGCCTATTTAAAGGCGCCCGAGCCTCTCCGCAGCATCATACCACTACTAGGCACCCCGTAGAGCAGCCCCGAGGCAGCCGATCGACCCCGAGGAGCCCCCTTCGCCGTCTTCGGCGAACACAGCCGCCGCCTCGGCCTCGAACAATCCGGCGCCACCAGAGCCTCTCCCGCTCGTCCAACACCACCGTCGTCTCCCCCTCGACCTTGGGGAGCTGCCCGACCTCTCCAACAAGATCAAAACTCACCACAGCCCGAATCCCCATTTACGCCCAAAGCTCCCTCCACCGCGGAGCTCGCCGCCGGCGACTCCCTTCGCCCCCTCCGACCTAACGACTACTGGAAGGACCGAACCAACCCCACGGATCCATTCCCGCACTCAGTGACCCTCGAGGAACCCTGGTTCGCCCGTGACGATCGCCGGAGCCCTGCTTCTGGTCGGGCAGGAGGAAGGAGAGGGGGGAATGACTAGTCAAACCTGACTAGTGGACCCCCCTGGGCCCACTGTCAGTGACCCAACCCCGCACCCATGCACGCATAAGTGGAGGCGCATTCTCCGAAGTACGTATCCCCTAGCTCGAAAGCGTATTCTCAGCCGAATCGTTTTCTTCTTTGTTTTAGTTTAAAAATCGGTTTTTGACCAAAACTTTGACTGGCTTTAAATTTTTAACCACAACTCAAAATGATTTGATTCTTTTTCTGTTGTTTCCCAAATATTGTCTAGTTTATTTTAATATTTATATGAAAAAAATTCAGACAACTTTTTGGGGGTGTTCTAAGTCTATGTATTAATTTCCTTTTAATTCTTGTAGGTTTTTGAAGAGGGAGAAAGCTTCCAAAATTCTTGGAATGCTTTTCTCCTCCCCTCTACTTGAAGGCAAGCATCTTGAACCCTGTGATGATACCATTTGTGTGTTGTTTGCTTTAATCTCAAGAACTCCATTGATATGCCAAAATTTGAACATCATTATTTCGTGTGGAAAGCATACTCTTGCATATCATCATGACGTGAATATTTCCTTACAAGTTTTGTATGTGATACTGGTGACAGCCACCACTCCTCATGCCACATCTGCCTGGTAATAGTTCGGATGGAGTCTGAAAAGAAGGTTTTGTTTCGATGAACCAACCGCGTGACTGACATCTCGTTGTGACAAGGATGTGTAGTAAGGCAGCTGGTAGCATGAGGAGAGTGACCCTGTCAGGGAACCGTGAAATCAATGTGGCACTAACCGTGCAGAGAGTATATAACCTCCTGAGTCGACCATAGATCGAGTCTTGTTCCGGTAAACCCCATACTTGTTGCGTGCTACCACGTGTCCCTGCTACAGGTAGGGTACGGTTTAGTAAATTTTTCGACCCCTGTTCTATCACACACCATACAGAGAGGCCACGGTGGAAGATACCGGCTGCATCCGGTAGGCAGGCCACCTGGTCCGGGGGCATGGGTGTTTCGGTTGTAGCCGAAGGGGATAGTGTACCCAGTTTCTCACGTGCGTTATAAATTGTGGTGATCCCATGCTAGTCGAGGTTGTAGCCTTCCCACTTAGAGTTTGGCTTAACTAGTGTCGTGGGTGATTCGAGACACCGGTAAGTTAAGCTGGTGTGTGCAGTCAGGTGTCTTCAATTTAAAAGGCCGTGGACGGAATTAGTCCGGGAGGGCTATAGAAAATCCGTTATCCGTGGGTAAAGAGTGCACCCTCTACAGAGATATAAAAACTATTCGAATAGCCGTGTCCATGGTTAAGGACTACAGTCTGGGATGGGTCGAGTGTCGGTCTTAGTGTCGGTCTTCGGAGGAGAAATCTATTAATTAAGAACATTATTTATGACATGTGACAGGTAGTGATTGTGATTTATCCTTATTATGGACTAACCATTCATATTACTTGAAACAGCGAGTATCCGCAGGACGGTTCTACCTCCCGGATATTCCCTGTTATTTCCTTTCTTTTTACCAGCCCTTTCTGTGATGTCGCTCAGACGTCCGACTGTGGCATTCTTTTTATTTATAAGCCCTTTCTGTGATGTCGCTCAGACGTCCGACTGTGGCATTCTTTTTATTCATAAGCCCTTTATGTGATGTCGCTCAGACGTCCGACTATGGCATTCTTTTTATTTATAAGCCCTTTCTGTGATGTCGCTCAGACGTCGGACTGTGGCATTCTTTTTATTTATAAGCCCTTTCTGTGATGT
>LR738709.1:279436566-279479084 GCA_902687465.1 Secale cereale | reverse complement strand
CCGACTGTGGCATTCTTTTTATTTATAAGCCCTTTATGTGATGTCGCTCAGACGTCCGACTGTGGCATTCTTTTTATTTATAAGCCCTTTATGTGATGTCGCTCAGACGTCCGACTCTGGCATTCTTGTCCTTTATTTTCCTTTTCTTATGAGCCCTTTCTGTGGTGTCGCTCAGACGCCCGACTGTGGCATGCCTGTCATTTGTTTCATTACTACTTTATGATTGCATATACCCTTTTCTCTAACGTCATGCTTAAAGTTATATCCTATCGCATCATTATTATCATAGTGATCATAAATCATCCTTGAGCATGTTTATGTCTCAGCCATGTTCTTAATGTTTGCGAGTACATTCAAAGTACTCACTGGCTTGTCCCTGGCTATTGTCTTGGCCAAATTCCATGCGTGGGAAGGAACTACGTGAAGCTACCCCAGAGCCTACACTATTGGGATAGCAGCCCCGCGAAGATAGCAGTTATCCCGGTCAGCTGTTCCTGTGGGAAATGGAGTCCCACGAGCGCCGACGTGGCTCAACCGCTTCCGCCATCATCTACCAAAAAACCCGTGTTGTACTTATAGGCCAGAATGGTCTTGTACTACATATCCGTACCTTTGCTTGGAATTTTCAGTATCAAGAGGTGCCTCATCAGCTAACAGTAATCTTGGGGTTGATGAGCACAAGGTCCGAATTTTGGGAATTTAATACCCCAAAATTCCGGTCCTGACAACCTTGGTATCAAAGCTAGGCTGACCGTTGGCTAATCCTATCTTAGCTAGGTCCAAAAACATAGATTTACCGCCCCACCAGGCCATATTTCAACCCCTAGCCACGCTTCTCGCGTAAGATACCCATACAATGGACCGACGCCCTTGGTAGTCGGTGCCCAACCTACCATCTTAGCTTATCAATCACGCGCCAGTAACCGACACCTGAACAGTTCCTCTCCGCAAGCGTGCAGAGGAAGACTCCGCAAGCGTGCAGAGGAAGACTCCGCAAGCGTGTAAAGAAAGACTCCGTCCTTTCCTATAAATAGGGCACGCTAGCCCCCCAAACCCAACACCACACAGCCTCTACCCCATACCGAGCTAGAATGCCAGGACCCATCGTCCACAATGAAACCATAGCAACCAACCTTGGAGGTTTTGTGACCGTGCTCGCAAACCTCACCCGTCGTGCCTTTGCGATGGAAGAACCCCCAGAATATGTTGTGTACCAAGACACCATGGGCGGTGAAAGCCGTCAATTCTGGGCCACTATGCACATCTACGGTAGAGGACTGACGCCAGAGCGCCCCTACAGGTTCACCGGAAGGACAACTTCCTTTGAGCCGCAAGCTATCCAACTGGCCGCTCGGGAGGCTATAGTTCAACTCAGGCACCTGTCGCCCAGAGTTATCTGTCGCTCATTTTACTACTACCCCAGTCTTAACGGGTATGGTTGGCCTCCCCGAGTTGCAAGCGGAGACCACGAGACGGATCCTGCATTATTGCATCTGGTACGCTATGTCAGCGTACTCGAGGAACTGTTCGATCAAATCACCCTGGATCTGATTGCAGCCCGTGGAGAACTGCTTCGCCGAGCCCCAGCTAGAGGACGAGGCGAGTCCGGCACCGACAACCCAGTCGTGCTGTTCGGACAACCAATCGAGTCCCCAAGGCCTGCCATGGTCATTGACCAGAATGCCTTGGTAACCCCAGAAGTGATGCGTCCCTGTTTAGCGCACGCTCCAACGGGATTGTAGCCAACAATACCCGCGAGGGTCATCATCCCTGCCCCGACCCTGCACCTCCTCAGCCACCGCCAGCCAACCCCAATGATGAAGCTCCCGGAGAAGCTTCAGCACCCACAAGGCAAGGCCGCTTGGATATAAACGAGGTTGATTAAATCACCCGAGTATTACCAAGCCTTACCTTGCCATCGCCGAGGCCGTGTAACCTGTATGCCTATATGTATGTACAGTTTATTTATCTTTATAGCGGCTAGTGTACGAGTGCCTATTCTTGTCAGGTATGACTTCCAGGGCACCTCACCGACAACCCCTACAGCGAACACGCCTTTTTACGAGACGTGAGTATCTGTAGCCTTGACACTGACCCAGTAAAGCGCAATCGACAATATAGATGCCCTCACCATAACCCTATAAACCAGCCAGGCCGCTATATATAGGCCACACCGTGAACTTGCCGAGCATCCCTCACCGGTGCTCTCCTCTCGCAGCCACTACCTTCGCCATGCCGATCCCCAGTATTTACCTGAGAACCCCCGAGGCATCCCCAGGTAGTTTCGTGAAGATATTGTGGGATTTTACCTGCAGTACCATGAGTGCTACCCGTCCACCCCAGTATGAACTGCTCAAAGCAAGGATCACACCATCCACCTCGAAATATTGGGCAGTGGTATACATCCCACCCACCAACCCAAACCAAGACCCCACAGAGGTTTCCTTCATGGGGCAATCCATGCCGACTCCACAGATGGCCATAGAGGCTGCCGCCTGCGAAGCAATTTCTTGCCTTCGATTCGTGGTGCCCTATGCCAGTGAGCGAGGATATTACTACTTTCCAGGCCACGCAGCACCCGGAGAATCAGCATCTTTTCCTGGTGGGCGTATTGAGAGAGACCCGGTGCTAGCCAACCTTTCGCAGTATGTGATCGCACAAGAGCGTCTGAACCAGTGGATAATGGGTTATCTCCAGAGCCTCGCCGATTTAAATCCTCGGATCGCCATCGGCAGACCTTTGAGGCTTGCGCAGGAGAAGCACATTCACCGACTGGTCAACCCACTACCACCGATAGAAAAAGAGTGTCCCCCGGCACGAGAGACCTTTTCTCAGGACCCTGTCCATTTACCGTTTATATTTTAGATGCTTCTGCCACGTGAGTGTAACCGTATCTTTTTATGAAGAACTGTGTGTTGCATCGTGTGTTAAATAATAATTTTTTTCCTGGGTTGTTGCATCTTGTCCATCTGCTTATCATAGAT
The DNA here is from genome assembly GCA_902687465.1 of Secale cereale. NCBI lineage: Eukaryota > Viridiplantae > Streptophyta > Magnoliopsida > Poales > Poaceae > Secale > Secale cereale. The sequence continues at coordinate 279,476,100 of LR738709.1, read as the reverse complement.
TTTTCTTTAATCGCACAGCATCACGACAACGTTAATTCGACTCCGGCCACTCCACATAGTACACTAAGTTGCTAATTCGCCTACACCTGCTCCATCAAACACCTCCTTGCACACCACAGTTTCATGAAAAGAAACTCCTGGGAATTTTATTCGAGCACTAAGTGCCTACCGCACGCTAACAACAGTCAGCACCTGACACTCCCACCTAATCCCCGTGATCGCCGCCGTCACGGAGAGCTAGCAGTCGAGCCGCCGCATCACGACGATCATCGAGGATCATCGCGCCCAAGAGCACTGACACCCCCAGCAATGATGCCAACCCCATGCTCATGAGAACCATGCACCAGTCCGGCATCACCTCCGCCATTCAAGCCTCGACCCGAGCTCCTGCAAACACAAACGGGGGAGAATGAAGAAAGGAGGAGAAGAGAGGCCAGGTGCGAGGAAGGAGAAGTAGCTCATCGGCCGTTTTATAGCTCGAGATCGGTGTACGGTGGGCAAAGTCCACCAGCGCCGCTCGTCGCTCGACCACCGGTGTTCGGAGGCGAATCCGCGAGCAGTGCCGACAGCGCACTGGCCCGCGAGGTGAGTGCACGCTGCACCGGCAGCTTGCACGCCGCGCACCACGGCAGTACGGCCTAGATGCCCTACGAGCTAGCCGTCGCCGGTGGAGAAAGTGCGGGAAAGCGCGCAGGAGAGAGGAGAAGAGAGAACCGGAGGAAGAAGAAGAGGCTGACAATGGGCCCAGGTCCCACCTGTCAGCCAGTGAGAGCACCGTGCTCTCGGGTGCAACCAGCCGCTGAACCAGCGTATTTGTAAATTTAAAAAAAATACCGTTTCTAAATTTACTATATCCCAGAGTGGAAATATATCATTTTCCACGACAGTAGATTTTCCTTTTCCCCGTGCCACGCCAGTGTTTAACACTACAGTTTACACCACTGTTTGCTCTTGCACTGTAGTAGCGGTTAATTGCATTAATACAGCAGTAAATTTTTGATAGAATCTTTTGAAGCAATAGTAGCTTTTATAGCAACCCTTAACAAATCTCGAGGACGAGATTTTTCTTAAGGGGGGTAGTGTTGTAACACCCCCAAAAAAAATTAGCAATATTTTACTAAATAAATTTTTTCCAGTGAATTAAATTTTTTGCCTTTTACTATATGTTCATTGGTTTCAGAACCTTTCCTATTGTGTTATGTTGGTATTTTTACCCCTAGTGAAAACCTTCCAGTTAACATTAGAGTCTCTCATGCACCCCTTTTTAAAACTTTGCTTATGTCAGCAGGTTTAATTTTATATTGGTCTCCGTAATTTACTTCTCTACCAAAATGATTAAACCTAGCTTTAAGGCCTCTTTTGAACTGCAACCTCTTGATAAAATTATTTATAATTTCAACCAGAAATTGGATATGTCAAGTGACACTATTAGATCACTTTTATGCAGTAATATAATTATTTCATTTAATATTTTGGGCTCCACAGCATGTTTGCCAATCTGGTCCAGTAGGCCATATTGCACTACAACCCCTTTAAATTTTCCTTTGATGCTTCCACCAAAATTATGGGAGGTTCATAGCAGTATGTTATCCATCTTTATGCAAAAACCCACCTTGGTCCTTTGGAAGTTTTGAGTGAAACAACCTCTTCTCCATTCTGGTTCAGTTTGGTGTTTTGCACTGCAACCCTAGTCTATTTTGCTTTAGAGCCTTTCAGCTTCCTCATGCTTGTAGTCCATCTTGCAAGACCCTTAAGTCCAGAAGAGTGGACCTATTGGGATAATTTTGGTTCATGGAACAGTGCACTGCAGTTTCTGTCCAGAACTGAAATCTTGCAAAACTTGCTCTAACAAGTTCTTGCTTTTGTTGAACTAACCTCACTATCTTCCTACTCTTCTAAGGAGACATCCATCTGGTAAATTTGGCCACCCCAAGAGCTGGCTAGATGCCCCTGGCATTTTGTCAAACACCCTGAGTGCATGACCATATTTGGCTTAGCTTCTGGTTCATATTATGTACTTGACTCCCTGACTAATCCAGCATGTCTCACAGCTTTGTCATTGCCTGTAACCCCACCCTGCGGACCCCCTTGCAGTTTGGAGCTCGTCAGCATGCCGTGGCATAACGCCGAGCATGTTGCGTGCGTGCTCTGGACGCGCCCAGAGCGCACGTTTTGCACGTGCGTGCGCTCGGGCCGCCGCGTCGCGCCCCTGGCCCCAACTCACTCCCAGAGCCACGCCCAGCCTTATCCGCACTCGAGGAAACGCCAAACCGCACCAGTGACTCAACAGCGCCGCCGTCAGAGCACTCCAGGCGACACGCCGGCGAGCACAGTGGCTTTCTGCCATGGTCGGCACCGCCCAAGCCACGCGCGCTCGCCAGCTGCCCCCTGGAGCCGTGCGAGATCATCCGCTGGCCTATCCACTAGCTCTCGTCGCCGCCATGTCCACCTGCTGCAACAGAACGATGGTCGCCGGCGAGCTTATCCACTGCCGCCGTTGAACCACCATGGCTCGCCTATTTAAAGGCGCCCGAGCCTCTCCGCAGCATCATACCACTACTAGGCACCCCGTAGAGCAGCCCCGAGGCAGCCAATCGACCCCGAGGAGCCCCCTTCTCTGTCTCCGGCGAACACAGCCGCCGCCTCGGCCTCGAACAATCCGGCGCCACCAGAGCCTCTCGCGCTCATCCAACACCACCATCGTCTCCCCCTCGACCTTGCGGAGCTGCCCGACCTCTCCAACATGATCAAAACTCACCACAGCCCGAATCCCCATTTACGCCCGAAGCTCCCTCCGCCGTGGAGCTCGCCGCTGGCGACTCCCTTCGCCCCCTCCGACCTCACGACTACTGGAAGGACCGCACCAACCCCGCGGATCCATTCCCGCACTCAGTGACCCTCGAGGAACCCTGGTTCGCCGGTGACGATCGTCGGAGCCCCGCTTCTGTTCGGGCAGGAGGAAGGAGAGGGGGGGAAAGACTAGTCAAACCTGACTAGTGGAGCCCCCTGGGCCCACTGTCAGTGACCCAACCCCGCACCCACGCGTGCATAAGTGGAGGCACATTCTCCGAAGTACGTATCCCCTAGCTCGAAAGCGTATTCTCAGCCGAATCGTTTTCTTCTTTGTTTTAGTTTAAAAATCAGTTTTTGACCAAAACTTTGGCTGGCTTTAACTTTTTAACCACAACTCAAAATGATTTGATTCTTTTTCTGTTGTTTCCCAAATATTGTCTAGTTTATTTTCATATTTATATGAAAACAATTCAGACAACTTTTTGGGGGTGTTCTAAGTCTATGTATTAATTTCCTTTTAATTCTTTTAGGTTTTTGAAGAGGGAGAAAGCTTCCAAAATTCTTGGAATGCTTTTCTCCTCCCCTCTACTTGAAGGAAAGCATCTTGAACCCTGTGATGATACCATTTGTGTGTTGTTTGCTTTAATCTCAAGAACTCCATTGATATGCCAAAATTTGAACATCATTATTTCATGTGGAAAGCATACTCTTGAGTATCATCATGAGGTGAATATTTCCTTTCAAGTTTTGTATGTGATACTGGTGACAGCCACCACTCCTCATGCCACATCTGCCTGGTAATAGTTCGGATGGAGTCCGAAAAGAAGGTTGTGTTTCGATGAACCAACCGCGTGACTGACATCTCGTTGTGACAAGGATGTGCAGTAAGGCAGCTGGTAGCATGAGGAGAGTGACCCTGTCAGGGAACTGTGAAATCACTGTGGCCCTAACCGTGCAGAGAGTATATAACCTTTTGAGTCGACCATAGATCGAGTTTTGCTCTGGTAACCCCCATACTTGTTTTGTGCTACCACGTGTACCTGCTACAGGTAGGGTACTGTTTAGTAAGTTTGTCGACCCCTGTTCTATCACACACCGTACAGAGAGGCCACGGTGGAAGATACCGGCTGCATCCGGTAGGCAGGCCACCTGGTCCGGGGGCATGGGTGTTTCGGTTGTAGCCGAAGGCGATAGCGTCCCCAGTTTCTCATGCGCGTTCTAAATTGTGGTGATCCCATGCTAGTCGAGCTTGTAGCCTCCCCACTTAGAGTTTGGCTTAACTAGTGTCGTGGGTGATTCCAGACACCGGTAAGTTAAGCTGGTCTGTGCAGTCAGGTGTGTCTTCAATTTAAAAGGCCGTGGACGGAATTAGTCCGGGAGGGCTATAGAAAATCCTTTATCCGTGGGTAAAGAGTGCACCCTCTGCAGAGATATAAAACCTATTCGAATAGCCGTGTCCATGGTTAAGGACTACAGTCTGGGATGGGTCGAGTGTCGGTCTTCGGAGGAGAAATCTATTAATTCAGAACATTATTTATGACCTGTGACAGGCAGTGATTGTGATTTATCCTTATTATGGACTAACCATTCATATTACTTGAAACAGCGAGTATCCACAGGACGGTTCTACCTCCTGGATATTCCCTGTTATTTCCTTTCTTTTTACAAGCCCTTTCTGTGATGTCGCTCAGACGTCCGACTGTAGCATTCTTTTTATTTATAAGCCCTTTCTATGATGTCGCTCAGACGTCCGACTGTGGCATTCTTTTTATTCATAAGCCCTTTATGTGATGTCGCTCATACGTCCGACTGTGGCATTCTTTTTATTTATAAGCCCTTTCTGTGATGTTGCTCAGACGTCCGACTATGGCATTCTTTTTATTTATAAGCCCTTTCTGTGATGTCGCTCAGACATCCGACTGTGGCATTCTTTTTATTCATAAGCCCTTTATGTGATGTCGCTCAGACGTCCGACTGTGGCATTCTTTTTATTTATAATCCCTTTATGTGATGTCGCTCAGACGTCCGACTGTGGCATTCTTGTCCTTTATTTTCCTTTTCTTATGAGCCCTTTCTGTGGTGTCGCTCAGACGCCCGACTGTGGCATGCCTGTCATTTGTTTCATTACTACTTTCTGATTGCATATACCCTTTTCTCGAACGTCCTACTTAAAGTTATATCCTATCGCATCATTATTATTATCATAGTGATCATAAATCATCTTTGAGCATGTTTACGTCTCACCCATGTTCTTAATGTTTGCGAGTACATTCAAAGTACTCACTGGCTTGTCCCTGGCTATTGTCTTGGCCAGATTCCTTGCGTGGGAAGGAACGACGTGAAGCTACCCCAGAGCCTACACTATTGGGATAGCAGCCCCGCGAAGATAGGAGTTATCCCGGTCAGCTGTTCCCGTGGGAAATGGAGTCCCACGAGCGCCGACGTGCCTCAACCGCTTCCGCCATCATCTACCAGAAAACCTGTGTTGTACTTATAGGCCAGAATGGTCTTGTACTACATATCTGTACCTTTTCTTGGAATTTTCTGTATCAAGAGGTGCCTCATCAGCTAACAGTAATCCTGGGGTTGATGAGCACAAGGTCCGAATTTTGGGAATTTAATAGCCCGAAATCCCGGTCCTGACAAGAACAAATCAGCAACATTAGGAGCATCATCACTTTTATTACATGGTATGAAGTGTGCAATTTTTCAAAATCTATCCACGACAACAAATATGATATCCCTCCCCTTCTTTGTTCGAGGTAAACCCAAAACAAACTCCATAGATATATCTTCCCAAGGAACAGTAGGTACAGGAAAAGGCATATATAGACCATGAGGATTGAGTCGTGACTTAGCTTTTTGACATGTAGTGCAGCAAGAAACAAAGCGCTCAACATCTCGTTTCATCTTTGGCCAAAAAAATGTGTAGCAAGTACGTCCTCCGTCTTCTTCACGCCAAAGTGCCCCATTAATCCTCCTACATGCGCCACCTGCAACAATAAAAAACGAACGGAGCTAGCTGGAATGCATAGCTTGTTAGCACGAAACAAAAATCCATCATTAACGACGAACTTGTTCCATGTTCTCCCTTCTTTATAATTCAACACCATGCACATATTGATCTTTGATGGTCTCCAAACCAAATATTTTAAAGTCAAGTTGTGAAAGCATAGTATAACGACGAGATGATGCATCGGCAATAATATTTTCTTTGCCCTTCCTTCGATTAATGACATAAGGGAAAGTCTCAATGAATTCAACCCATTTAGCATGTCTATGGTTCACTTTAGCTTGAATTTTAATACGCTTCAATAAATTCATGATCAGAATGTATACCAAATTCTTAGGGCCATAAATAATGTTGCCATGTTTCCAAAGTTCAAACAAGGGCATATAATTCCTTATCATAAGTAGAATAGTTCAGACTAGGCCCACTCAATTTTTCAGAAATATATGCAACAAGTTTACCATCTTGTAATAACGCACCTCCTAATCCAATTCCACTAGCATCACATTCAAGATCAAAAGTCTTATTAAAAATCAGGAAGTTGGAGTAATGTAGCATGTGTCAACTTATCTTTCAATACCGTGAAGGGTTCTTCTAGTGCAGTACCCCAAACAAAAGGCACATCCTTCTTTGTAAGCTCATTGCGAGGTGCATCAATGGTGTTGAAATCTCACACAGAACGCCTATAGAAACCAGCAAGTCTAAGAAAACTCCTCACTTGTGTGACCGTTTTGGGCTGCACACAACTCTCAATAGCTTCAATCTTGGCTTTATCGACTTCAATTCCTTGTGGACTAACAACATAGCCAAGAAAAGATACTCGGTCAGTGCAAAAAATGCACTTCCCAAGGTTACCAAACAAACGTGCATCACGTAGAGCAATAAAAACAACACGTAATTGTTCCAAATGTTCCTCCAAAGATCTGCTATAAATCTGTATATCATCAAAGTAAACTACCACAAATCGTCCAATGAATGCACGTAAAACTTCATTCAATAATCTCATGAAATTACTAGGTGCATTAGTTAACCCAAACGACATGACTAACCACTCATATAATCCAAATTTAGTTTTAAATGTTGTTTTCCATTCATCTCCCAATTTCATACGAATTTGATGGTATCCACTACGCAAATCAACTTTGGAGAGAGTAGTAGAGCCACTTAATTCATCAAGCATATCATCTAGCCTAGGAATAGGATGACGATAACGAATAGTAATATTATTGATGCCTCTACAATCAACACACATACGCGATGTACCATCCTTTTTCGGCACTAGGATAATAGGAACAACAAAAGGACTAAGGGGTTAGCGTATATAACCTTTATCTAGTAGCTCCTGTACTTGACGCATAATCTTCTTCTTCTCCTCCAGATTGGTACGGTATGGTGCACGGTTGGGTAGCGATGCACTAGGAATTAAGTCGATCTGATGCTCAATCCCTCGAATAGGTGGTAATCCCGGTGGTACGTCTTGTGGAAAGACATCAGCGAACTCCTGCAAAATGTTAGTGACAGCAGGAGGCAAAGAGGAAGGCACGTCCTCGGATGAAATAATGCCTCTTTGCACACAAAAGCATAGCAAACAGATTTGTTAAAATCTAGATCACCAATATTAGATTTGGTCGCAAGTAAACACCCACTTTTCAATTTAATTTCAGATGCAACATGAGAGGATGGATTGTTATTAGGTTTCATTTGTTTCTCAAATTCTTTTGCCACAATCTGATTTTCACTCTTATTTTGCTCCTATTTGGCTATACAAGCTCGATTAATATCATCTTCCAAATTAGAATCAGGAGTCATAGGAAGCAAAGTAATATGTTTATCCTTATGAACAAGAGTATACTCATTGTTTCTACCATGGTGTACATAATTTTTTATCAAATTGCCATGGTCTACCAAGTAATAAGGAACATGCTTGCATGGGTACCACATCACAACCAACATAATCAACATATGTAGCTATAATAAAGTGCACGCGAACAGTACGTGTTACCTTAACCTTGCTGTTGTTGTTGAACCATTGGATGTAGTAAGGATGTGGATGTAGTATTGTGGTGAGAAACAGCTTCTCCACCATCTCCATGCTAGCCAAATTGTTGTAGCTCCCTCCATCCATGATGACGCGAACATAACTTCACAACTCCCTTTGTATGGAACAAATTGTGCCTCTGGTTTTGTTGAGCTTGTGTGATCTGCACACTCAAAACACACTGAGCAACTAAACAGTCATACCTGTCAGCATCGTCAGTAGCCATGTAATGTGTCTCTTGTTAAGAATCATCTCCAATGAGTTCTTCATGTTTAATAAGAGCCAAAGTCTCCTCATCATAGTCACTAGTGGACTCATACCCACCATCCCTAGTAGCAATCATGACACGCTGAGATTTGCATTCCCTCGCAAAATGATCTCTTCCCTTACAACGACGACAAATAATATCACCTATGTGACCTGTTCATGCCATGGATGAAGATGAGCTCTGTGCAGGCCCGGTGGGTGTGCTCTTGGCGGATAGTGGTGATTTTGACCGTTTTCTTGTATCACGGCTGGAGATGGTAACTGACGGAGGGGCCGGTGCAGAAGAATGTGTGGAAGTAGAAGATTTATGCGGTGTCCATGATGAAGGTCGACCTGCAGAAAAGTCAGTCTGTGCCAATGCCTGTCGATCATGCACTTCGCGTTCAGCTTTGCAAGCAAGATGGAATAAACGAGTGATATTATTGTACTCCATGTACACTAGAATGGTTTGCATCTCTCTATTTAAGCCACACGTAAAACGTGGAAGCATAGCTTCATTATCCTCAATAATACCACATCTAATCATGCCAGTTTGTAATTGCTGATAATATTCTTCTACAGAATTTTTTCCTTGTCTTAAACGCTGCAGGTTTTGGAGTAATTCACGTTGATAATATGGTGGAACCCAACGAGTACGCACAGCAGTTTTCAAAGCATCCCAAGTAGTTGGAATATTATTCGGATATAATCTACGATGTTCAGACCACCACACACAAGCAAAACTAGTGAAAGCACAAAGAGCAGCAACAACATTTCTCTCCTCGGGATATTCTAAACATGTAAACCGTTGTTCGGTTTCTAACTCCCATGTAAGATATATATCAGGAACATATCTACCCTCAAGTGGTGGAATATTCAATTTTTGTTTAGGGAGATGCTCATGATCTCGTACCTGAGGGTGTGGTGCAGCATTACAATTGCAATTATTTGCAAGTGGACGACCAGGTGGTTGTGGTGCTGGTGGTTGCACGTAGTTCTGATTTTGATCAACCTCATCCTCGTAATCTCTCGCGTAATCATCCTCCTCCTCAGCAGCAGCAGGAGGCATAAAAGTATGAACAGCAGCACCAACAGTTTGGCCAGGCTCAAAAGGGACACGGCTAGCTTTGCGGAGGGTTGTTTCACGACGTGGAGGTTGTTGTTGTTGTTGTTGTTGTTGTTGTTGTTGTTGTTGTTGTTGTTGTTGTTGTTGTTGTTGTTGTTGTTGTTGTTGCAATGGTTCAGCAGGTGGAGGTAGACGCTCAAGCACTTCAGCGAATTTGGCATCCAACTTGGTGTCAATTAACTTCTCAATGTTATCCATCCTCGCTATTGCGTCGCGAAAACTGGTCATCACATCTTCTACCTGTTGACCCATCATTTGCTGAAATTTATCATGCAACTCCTTGTTCGTCATGTTCTCCAAGTCAGCCTCGTCGACTTGTGATCCCGCGATGGTTAGCAGCAATAGATACACACAAAAATATGATCCTACACACTACTAGAAAATGGTGGTGGTGGGGTGTCATAAATCCGTCAAGCAAATCTCAAATTCTAACCAGTTCTTACCCAGCAGCAAGTGGTGATCAGCAACCGTGGTAGTCAAAACTCTCAAAGCTTGGATAAAGCGATTATCAGGGAGAGTCAAACGCATGACGTAGATGTATGTGGATCTGGGAAGGCTTATAATATGGTAGCAAAAAGGGTCAGCAATAACCAATTCAGAGATGCAAAGTTGAATAAACGCTCAATGACGACACTGTGCTGGTACTAGGCTAGACCGTACTAGAGACACGAACCAAGAACACTAACAAAATCACGGCGCTGCACAGAAACAAGGGAAAAGCACACTCGGGTTTTTTTCGGTCTTTTTTTGCGCTCCTTTTTTTGTCGAAAATCACTATAATGGTGGGTGTCTCAAAACTCTTCCCAAGTCAAACTAAGATGATAGGCACAAAAAAAATTCGACTATTTTTTCGGAAATCAGGGCAATGATGACCAAAAAGTGTGGTAAAAAAAAGTATGATGGCTCATGTCTTAAAAGACTCAGAAAATCCTACGATCAGGATAGGGAAAATATATTTTCACCTGTCAAAATTTTGGACTAAAAACTGCTCGAGGGTCACCAGACACTTTTTTTCCGAGACCTATGCAGGCAAGGAAACACGAATCCGAAACTAGATGGATCTCGAGAACAAATCTAATATGAAAAGAACTTAGATTGGTGGTGGGTATATGGTGGTAGGATATGGCAACGGTGGTGGTATATGGTAGCGGTGGTGGGATTTGGCAGTGGTGGTGGTATGGCAGCAGCGATGAATATGGTGCAGCGGCAGCGTGACAAACTGTGACAGAACTGAAAACTCTAAAGGACTAGATACTAAGCCCAACAACTAGACATGATGATACAATCGCAAATTCAACAAAGCAAAACCTTAAAAAGATTATGCAAAGACTCAGATTGGTTCGGATATGATGAACTAACCATGAATATATTTTGGGATTTTTCGTGGACTATATGTATGAAGAACAAACTCGACCTAACTATGAAAAACTTGAAAATCTCACCGAGGAACCTAGAAATCTGATACCACTTGATAAAGGCAAAGGTATCCCGTCTTTCGATGAGATGGTGGCTATCGTTTTGGAGGAAGTCAACTTTGACGTTCCGACTACGAACGTGCGAGGACGTCACGTCTTAGCAATCGCTAAACCAACTCCGAGAGGTTATTGACCACGCGCGGAGCACGATCAACCTGACCACTAGGGTCTATTTCCTGCAAGCAAACGAAGAACAAGCAAGAAACTGAGATTGCAATCTGGATATTGTGAATATAAGAGGAAAGCTTTATTGATCAAGGTGGGGTTCTGTGACGTCTTTATCTGGTCGTTGAACACAATCGAAGTACGCGAAGTTGCAGCTATGGCGAACTTTAATCTAAACAAAACCCAAAGTCTAAACGATGCCCTAAGGGTTGTATGTATGGAGAGGGGGGATTTCGTATCACTTGTAACTCCGTTATTATTCCCCTTGCGCATGCCATCATCTCCATGCTTGATCTTGCTCCAATGTTCATCATTCTTTTCCATGCTAGGCCCTTCATTTGTAAGCAAGACAAATGTATCCAATTTAGGCAGTATCATATTCTCATGAACATTAGAATCATTACCAAGAAACGAAAGTACCTGGTAATTCAATTGGCGTGCGAAGCTCTAGTAATTTGTCCGGTATGTATAATAGCAGGGGCAGTGGGTGTAACAATGGTATTGATGTCCTCATCACCAGTGACCGTTCGCCTTATAATAGAAGCACTTAGTCCCAGGTTTGGGTTCAACCTTGGGTTTCTTCTTCGGAGCGGCAACTAGCTTGCGATTCATGAAGTTTCTCTTCTCACCCTTTCCCTTCTTGAAACTAGTGGTCTTGTTAACCATCAACACTTGATGCTCCTTCTTGATTTCCACCTTCACGGTCTAAAGCACCGTGAACAACTCCGGGATCATCTCCATCCCTTGCATGTTATAGTTCATCACGAAGTTCAAGTAGCTTGGTGATAGTGACTGGAGAACTCTGTCAATCACTGTTTTGTCTGGAAAATTAACTCCCACTTGATTCAAGCGATTGTAGCACCCAGACATTCTGAGCACTTGCTCACTAGCTGAGCTATTCTCCTCCACCTTACTAGTATAGAACTTATCGGAGGTCTCATACCTCTCGATCCGGGCATTTTTCACAAAAATAAACTTCAACTCTTGGAACATCTCATATGCTGCATGACGTTCAAAACACCTTTGATGTTCCGGTTCTAAGCCGTAAAGCATGGTGCACTAAACTATCAAGTAGTCATCAGAACGTGTCTGCCAGATGTTCACAACATCCACTGACGATGCTAGAGGGGTTGGCACACTGAGCGGTGCATCAAGGACATAACCCTTCTGTGTAGTAGTGAGGACAATCATCAGACTCCTGCCCTAGTCCGCATAATTGCTCACAATATCTTTCAACTTAGTCTTTCTCTAGGAACATATTAAAACAGTGGGCTATAGCGCGAGCCATTGATCTACAACATAATTTGCAAAGACAATTTAGACTATTGTGCATGATAATGAGTTCAATTAATCATATTACCTAAGAACTCCCACTCAAATCAACATCCCTCCGGTTGTCGGAGTGTAACATGATCCAAATTCACCAACCCAAGTCGGATCATCACGTCATATGAGGTGGGTTCAATGGTGATCATCTCCATGTTGATCATATCTACTATATGACTCATGTTCGAACTTTCGGTCTCTTGTGTTCCGAGGCCATATATGTACATGCTAGGCACATCAAGTTTAACCCAAGTGTTCCGCATGTGCAAAACTGGCTTGGACCCATTGTATGTGAACCTAGAGTCTATCACACCCGATCATCTGGTGGTGCTTCGAAACTACAAACTTTTGCAATGGTGTACACTTTGGGAGAACACAATTTTATCTTGAAATTTTAGTGAGGGATCACCTTATAATGCTACCGTCATCCTAAGCAAAATAAGATGCATAAAAGGATTAACATCACATGCAAATCATAAGTGACATGATATGGCCATCATCTTGTGCTTTTGATATCCATCTCCAAAGCACCGGCATGATCTCTATCGTCACCAGCAAGACACCATGATCTCCATCATCGTGTCGCCATCGAGGTTGTCACGCCAACTATGCTTCTACTACTATTGCTACCTCTTAGCGATATAGTAAAGCATTATATAGCGCATAATGATTGACACGAGGTCATACAATAATCAAAGACAACGCTATGGCTCCTGTCGGTTGCCGTATTCATCGATATGCAAGTCGTGATAATCTATACAAACATGATCATCTCATACATCAAATAAAACTCATCATGTCTTTGGCCATATCATATCATAACATACCCTGCAAAAACAAGTTAGACGTCCTCTACTTTGTTGTTGCATGTTTTACGTGGCTGCTATGGGTATCTAGTAAGAACGATTCTTACCTACGCAAAGCCACAACAGTGATATGCAAATTGCTATTCAGCCTTCTACAAGGACCGACAGACATCCACCAACCATCTTTATGCAACAAGTGGCATGTATGTTGATGGAACCGATCTCATGTACGTGGACATGTAAAGTTGGTCCGGGCTGCTTGATCCCACAATACCGCTAAATCAAAGTAAGACTACGTGTAACGCCCAAGATGCGGCTATATCTCCTACGTGCCGAGGCATGACTTAGAGGCATAACTGCATTTTGGTATGATCGCAAGATGGTCATCTTCACACATTCCCATGTACAAGAACAAGGTAAACAAAATAGATAGTCGGCTTACAATCGCCACTTCACACAATGCATAAGTAAGTCATACATCGTCCAGAGTACATACAAGTCCTACTACAGACGAATCCAAATGAAAGAAGATAACCACCCACTATGCCCGATCGACCCTAGTAGGAACCACTACTGATCGTCAGGGAACGTCACGTACATACGCCCATGTTCCTCACCAAACTCCCACTTGAGCTCCTGGCCATCATCTGCATAGTACTCGGTTGTACCTGCACCTGTGTCTATAGTAAACCGTGAGTCACGAGGACTCAACAATCCTATTCCCGGGTATAAAAACTATCAAAGCCTTTGGGTGGGGAGAAGGTATATAAACGGGCTGCTGCAAGCGCTAAGCATAGATGAGGTGGCTAGCTTACGTAACTTCAGAGCGAGAAGAGAAGTGAAAGCCATTGGTCATGAACTATTCATGATCACTAGATGATCTTGTCTACCTACGAGTCATTCAAAACCCAGCCGTGTTCACTTCCCGAACTCCCTCAAAAAGACACCATCATGACTACTCACACGATAGTGTATTATGTTTGAGTTATTGTGTCAAGTTATCTACAACCGGTTATTAACAAACTCCAATCCGCCACATAACCGCGGGCATGGATTTTAAAAGATCATAACCCTGCAGGGGTGTCGTAACTTAGCCCATCACAAGCTCTCACGATCAGCAGAGGTAAAACTTCTTATCTTAGGGACAACCCGATCAGACACGGAATCCCGGTGCACAAGATATTTCGATAATGGTAAAACAAGTCCAGCAAGACCTCCCGACATGCCAACACCCCAATAGGATCCGCGCGTATCTCGTCTCAGGCCACGATCAGATGGGACAAGCTACGGGAGAATACCAAATACCTCGGGTTTCCCCGAGGCGACCTCGCAGGCTGCCCAGTTTGGACCAACACTTACGAGGAGCACTGGCCCGGGTTGTAAATTAAGTCCTCGGGTGCTAGCCGGTCCCTATGCAAGTTTTAGTTATTAGGAAAATGGTAAAACCAATGTTGGGCCTTGCTAGAGGAGTTTTATTCAAAGCAAACTATCAAGGGGGCCCATAAACCCCAACCGCGTTAGGAACGCAAAATCAAGGAACATAACACCGGTTTATCGGTTCCTAAGGCGGCATGAGTGGAACAAAACACAAGCAAAAAGCCAAGCCTTCCACCCATTACCAAGTATCTAGGTGTATTAATTTAACTAGAAATATTGTGTTATTCCCAAATATCCAATCCAATATGGAGCAAACTTCATCTTCACCTGCAACTATCAACGCTATAAGAAGAACTTGAGCAAAAGTGTAACTTAGCCAAACAACAGTTTGCTAGGAAGGTAGTTAGAGGTTTCATGGCAAGGTAGGGGCTGACAAGCAAATAGATAGGTAGCACCACAAAGCAATAGATTGAGGCAACTAGCATAGCAACGATAGAGGTGATATCAAGGAATGGTCATCTTGCCTGATATGTCTTCCGTGTTATCGGGACCTTGCTCTTCGTAATCGTACTCAGCGGCTGTCTCGACCTCAGACTCTAACTCATCTCCCAGTGCTACCCAAACATAAACAAGCATCCACATAAACACACATGACAAGAAAAGAACACATGCTATGCAAGAGAAATGCAAGTATGAGGCTACGGAGCTATCGATATGGAATGAGATGAAATCGGGAAGGACATGTGAAGACACGGTGGATGTGGGCAAGACCTTGGCAAACCAAGTATGCCACTAGATAGAATGGAAGATTTCGTTTGAAAAAGATATAAAGATAATCGGAATCAGACGCACGGTTTGCAAATGACAAGCATAACAAGATGCAATGCAAAACTGATGTGAACATCAACATGGCAACTTTGGAGCAAAGTTTAGATATGCTACAGCACCCAAACATGATAACAAATGGTATGGCTGTGAAGTAGACATGATTATATACAAATATGAAGTCAAAGCACATCAAAAAACTTAGTGGAACACAATTAAAATAACATGACAAAATGCAATAAGTTAACAGGTTTTCAGACTTGGTGAAAATTACTGGACATGCAACCAGGAACAATATGATGCTGCCTTTGGAGGCACATAACAGCAAGCAAAACAATTATATCACGCATTAAAATTACATGAGAATGAAGAATACATAATATACTTCCAATTCATACAAAGAAACAATTCATTCCATGCAAGGGTTGATTAACATGAGCTTTGCCAAAATGAACATTCTGTTAACAGGCTGACAGTTCAAATTTCAAGCATTTTGAGAGCAAGATAATAACAAGCTACAACTGGGCATAAAAGAAAACAAAGGCATGGATTGATGGACAATTACATGGACATCAAGACATGCTCACTGGTCATTCCAAAACATGCATGTATCTGATTGCAGCATCAAGTTTACATGGCAACATAATATAACAGATTCCAGACATAGCAGTTTCACTAAGTGCAAAAACAGCAACAATGACATGGCATGTTTGCAAGCTTGTGCAAGTCACCACATTGCATAACATGATAAACCAATTACACCACTTCAAATATAACATGATTAGGCTCCAAAAACATGTTGACATGATGCTCAAAGGAAAATCATACAAAATGCTACGAAAAAGACAAAACAACAAGTTATAATAATTTCAGCATCTTAATAGCAACAAGCACTTTTGTTACAGGGATAATCATGGCATAATGCAGCCTAACATGTATGCAAATGCATCCATCATGAAGATCATCACAAAATTAACATTTTGGCATATCATACACTCCATTTGGACCAATATACACAAAGATATGACCTCTCAAACAAACTAACGTGTTGTTGACAGACAACATAAGCTGAAATAGTAACATCACCAACGGTTTTGCAACAAAGATTAAGACATCAAGATGAATCATATCATACATGCAAACCATACCAACATGTACAGCACTCTGAGACGAACAAATCGACATATCATGCACGCGAAACGGAGCTACGAGCACGAAGATATGGCATGGCAAAGGAGGCAACATATTATTAGCATCCAGGGACTTAGTGGAATATACCAGCGCGAAAACGGGACAAGATGGAGCGTTTAAATCCGGGGATTGGTGGATCTTATCCAACTAGATCCGGACGGCGGGATCCGGGCGGCGGCCAGAGACGACGACGACGGCAGGTCCGGTGACGGCGGCGCGGTCGATGGCGGTGGTGGGACCGAGGGGAGGTGGTGAGGCGGCGGCGGTGGCGGGGCAACGCGGCAAGGCGAGGCCAGCGGTGATGGGTCGCGGTGGCGGTTGCGGCCCGCGGCGGTGGACGTGGTGGGCGACGGTGGACGCGGAATCGAGCGACGGAGGTGCATGGGCCGGGACGGCCTGGTTCGGGCCGACGGGCCTATGGCGGTAGAGGAGAGAGAGGAGGGTGGCGACGCTGACGTGGTGGCCTCCAATTCGTCGGGCGCGGCGGCTGGACGCGTCCAGCGACGTACGGACACGTCCGGCTGCGGGAGGTAGTTGGATCTAGGGTATTCCCCGAAAATGGAGGGGGAGGTGCCTTTTATAGGTAGAGGGAGCTAGGAGAGGTATTTTTCAGAGCGTTTTTCGCCCACACGATCGTGATCCAACGATGAAGAGCATAAGGGGGTTTGGATGGGCAAGTAGGCTCTTTTGGAGGGGTGCTGGGCTAAAGGAGAAAGGGCTTCTCGCGGTTAACACGGTTAACCATTGGGGCATCAAACGACCTCCAAATGGAATGAAATTTGACAGGCGGTCTACCGGTGATATACCAAGACCACTCGACAGCACGCGGCCCATTCCAAGGATCTTTTTCTCCCACTCACGAAACAAGATCTAAGAGGTGAGACGGGTGCGTCTGAGAGAGTCAGAAACCGAAACGGACAATGGAAAGGACGGAGATGATACAAGTACTCATGGATGCAGTTGAGACTATGGAAATGCAATGCACAAGATGAAGAAGACATGGAAATATGCAACACATGCTCAAAAGAAAAACACAAGCGACCCGAAAAGAAGAAGCCCAAAATGGAATTGATTATGTCAACGATGAATACATTGCCAAAATGGGAATTGTTACATCTGGGGCATTACACTAGGGAAGGAATCAATTTGAATATCAAAGCCCACAAAATCCTTTGTGTTCTACTCATGATGTCAGCTACGCATAGACCTACCTCATGATGCCACTGTGGAGGAATGTTGCATGGGAAACAAAAACTTTCTTACACTCACCAAGATCCAATATAGGAGATGACCATCTACGAGAGGAGAGATTGGATCTACATACCCTTGTAGACCGCTAAGAGGAAGCGTTAAAGTACGCGGTTGATGTAGTGGTACGTCTTCGCGATCCAATCACGATCCATCGCGCGAACTCCGATCTAGTGCCAAACGGACAACACCTCCGTGTTCGACGCACATATGGCGTGATGATGCCTTCACCTCCTCAATCCAGCGGGCGAAGGTAGTAGCTCGAGTCCTCTGGCGGCACGACGGCTATGGTGGTGGAGGAATTTTAGCAGGGCTACGCCGTGCGTCTACAGAGAGGAGAAGAGCTACGAGGGAGAGGGTGGGCAGCGCCGTGGCTTGTTAGTGTCCGTTTGCCCTCTCTTTCCCGCTCTATATATAGGGGGAGGGAGGGGTGGACGCGCCCTAGGGTTTCCCCCTAGGGAGCGGCGGCCACAAGGGAGAGGGGGAGGGTAGGGTTTGGGTGGCCCCCCCTTAGGCGCCTTGCCCCCCAAGCCAAAGGGGGCCGGCTGCCCTAGGGGCGCACCCACCCTCCTGGCTGCGTGGGAAGGGGTGAGGGGGCACACATCCTCTGTGTGGGCTGATGTGCCTCGCCCCCTCATGGCCCATGAGGCCCGCAACACTTACCGGGCCCCCCGAAACCCCTTTCAGTCTTCCGACGACTCCCCGGTATTCCCCAAAACACTTTCGGACTCCGATTCCCATCATCCTATATATCAATCTTCACCTCCAGACCATTCCGGAGTTTCTCATCACGTCCGGTATCTTATCCGGGACTCCAAACAACCTTCGGTCACCAACACAATGACTCAACTATACTTATATCGTCACCAAACGTTAAGTGTGTAGACCCTGCGGGTTCGAGAACTATGTAGACATGGCCGAGACACCTCCACGGTTAATAACCAATAGCGAGACCTGGATGCCCATATTGGTTCCCACATATTCAACGAAGATCTTATCGGTTGAACCTCGTTGTAAAGGATTCAGTCAATCGCGTATGTTGTTCCCTTTGTCTATGATAGAGGCAAAGGTGTCCCGTCTTCCAATGAGATGGTGGCTATCGTTTTGGAGGAAGTCGACTTTGACGATACGACTATGAACGTGCGAGGACGTCGCGCCTTAGCAATCGCTAAACCAACTCCGAGAGGTTATTGACCACACCGGAGCACTATCAACCTGACCACGAAGGTCTGTTTCCTGCAGGCAAATGAAGAACAAGCAAGAAACTAAGATTGCAATCTGGATATTGTGAATATAAGAGGAAAGCTTTATTGATCAAGGTGGGGTTCTGTGACGCCTTTGTCTGGTCGTTGAACACAAACAAAGTACACGAAGTTGCAGCTATGGCGAACTTTTAATATAAACAAAACTCAAAGTCTAAACGACGCCCCAAGGGCTATATATATGGGAGAAGAGGGGGGAATTTCGTGGCCCTTGGAGGAGGGGTCTGAAACCAACCCTAACTCTTGTTTCCCCACACATACGGACTCTAAAAACAACCTATACTCAAGTATTTCGAAATTACATGGGCCTGGCCCAATAATAAGGTGACGCAGCACCTATAATAGCCTCTTGACGAAATTTATGAAGTGGCATCTTGTATATTCCATCCAAGGCTTCACACACTCATTATGGTGGCTTGAAAGTCCTGAAATCATCACTTGTAACTCAGTTCTTGTTCCCCTTGCGCGTGCCATCAACTCCATACGTGTTCTTGCTCCAATGGTCATCCTTCTCCAAGCTAGGCCCTTCATTTGTAAGCAAAAAAAATGTATCCAATTTCGGCAGAATCATATTCTCATGAACATTAGAATCATTACCAAGAAACGTAAGTAACTGGTAATTTAATTGGCGTGCGCGAGCTCTACTAATTGGTCGTGTATATGTGTCAGTTGGGGCTGTGGGTGTAACCTTGTTAGTGATGTCCTCATCATCATCCCCTTCTTGAATTGAAGTCGTCCTCGACGGAAGCTCATCTTCCTCACCCAAGTAAGGTTTCAAATCTGCAATGTCAAATGTGGGACTAACCCCAAAATCTATAGGCAACTCAAGTTTATATGCATTATCGTTTATTTTCTCTAACACCTTGAAAGTACCATCAGCACGTGGCATTAGCTTTGACTTGCGCAAATTAGGAAACCTATCCTTACGCAAATGTAACCAAACAAGATCTCCAGGTGCAAAAACAACACGTTTTCTACCCTTATCTCCAGCAAGTTTATATTTAGCATTCATGCGCTCAATATTTTCCTTAGTTAACTCATGCATTTTTAAGATCAATTCAGCATGTTGTTTAGCATCAAAATTAACCTTCTCCGAAGATGGAAGAGGCAACAAATAAATAGGTGCACGAGGTAGGAAACCATAGACAATTTCAAAAGGGCACATCTTAGTAGTAGAATGCAACGAACGATTATAAGCAAATTCAATATGAGGCAAGCATTCTTCCCATATTTTCTTGTTATTCTTCAAAACAGCCCTAAGAATAGTAGACAAAGTTCTATTGACTACTTCAGTTTGTCCATCAGTTTGGGCGTAGTTCTGATTTTGGTCAACCTCATTCTCGTAATGGTCCTCCACCTCTGCAGTAGCAGCAGGAGCTACAGAAGCATCAACAATGGCACCAGAAGTTTGACCAGGCTCAAGGGGAACGCGCTGTGCTCGTCCCACTTGATTTGGAAGGCGATGTTGTTGTTGTTGTTGTAGAGGTGCGACAGCTGCAGCGGTCGGTGGTGGTGGAAAACGCGAAAGCAATTCAGCAAACTTGTTATCGAGCTTTGTTTCAAATGTCTTTTCCATACCATCTATCTTCTCCATGGCCTCTTCAAATCTGTTTAGCACATCTTGCACCTGTCCACTCATCATTTGCTGAAACTTATCATGAAGCTCCTTGTTCGTCAAGTTCTCCCAGTCAGTCTCGTCGGCTTGTGATCCTGGCATGGTTTAGCAGTAATAGAAACACACAAGAATATGATCCTACAGACTACTAACAAGTGGTGGTGGTGGTGGGTGTCACAAATCCGTGAAGCAAATCTCAAATTCTTACCAGTTCTTACCCAGCAGCAGGCGGTGATCGGCAACCGATGTAGTCAAAACTCTCAAAGCTTGGATAGAGCGATTACCAGGGAGAGTCAAACACACGATGTAGATGTATGTGGAGCTGGGAAGGCTTATAATAATGGTAGCAAAAAGGGTCAGCAATAATCAATTCAGAGATGCAAAGTTGAATAAACGCTCAACGACGGTACTATGCTGGTCCTAGGATAGACCGTGCTAGAGACGTGAGCCTAGAACACTAACAAAATCACGGTGCGGCACGTAAACAAGGGAGGAGCACACTCTGAATTTTTTTCTCTTTTTTTTGCTCTGCAACAATTTTTTTCGAAAAAGTCTACAAATGGTCTAAAAACTGCCTAGCCAGAATTTTCCAGACTTAGTTTTTTTTTGAGTTTGGAACTATTTTTCTACTGCGGGTAGCACGGATGTTTGGGAGTCCTTCTCTGTCACGACTCGGAGTATGGCGTGATCTTGAAATCCAAAACAGAGTAACAAATACTGGACTCGGAATAGGACTGGTGGCGGAGATGAATCTGGTGGTACTCGGACTGGTGGCGAAGATGAATCTGGTGGACTCGGATTTGCGTGATGGCGGCGGATATGTGGTGGCCTATATGGACTCGGATTGGCGGTGAATATGTGGTGGTGGTATATGGCAGCGGTGATGAAGTTGGTGCGGTGGTGGTATATGGCAGTAGCGACGTGACAACCTGTGAATAGAACTCGAAACTCTAAAGGACTAGACGCTAAGACCAGCAACTTGACATGATGATGCAACCGCAATTTCAACAAAGCAAATACAGAAAAGATTATGCAAAGGCTCAGATTGGTTCGGATGGGATGAACTAACCCTGATTTTTTTTGGCTTTTTCGTGGACTATAGGCATGAAGAACGGACTCGATCTAAACTACAAAAAACTGTAAAATCTCACTGAGCAACCTGGAAATCTGATACCACTTGATAGAGGCAAAGGTGTCTCGTCTTTCGATGAGATGGTGGCTATCATTTTGGAGGAAGTCGACTTTGACGATCCGACTACGAACGTGCGAGGACGTCGCGCCTTAGCAATCGCTAAACCAACTCCGAGAGGTTATTGACCACACCGGAGCACGATCAACCTGACCACGAAGGTCTGTTTCCTGCAGGCAAACGAAGAACAAGCAAGAAACTAAGATTGCAATCTGGATATTGCGAATATAAGAGGAAAGCTTTATTGATCAAGGTGGGGTTCTATGACGCCTTTGTCTGGTCGTTGAACAC
The DNA here is from genome assembly GCA_902687465.1 of Secale cereale. NCBI lineage: Eukaryota > Viridiplantae > Streptophyta > Magnoliopsida > Poales > Poaceae > Secale > Secale cereale. Next base: position 279,454,117 of record LR738709.1, on the reverse strand, counting down.
AAACGAAGTACACGAAGTTGCAGCTATGGCGAACTTTTAATCTAAACAAAACCCAAAGTCTAAACGACACCCTAAGGGCTGTATATATGGGAGAAGAGGGGGGAATTTCGTGGCCCTTGGAGGAGGGGTCCGAAACCAACCCTAACTCTTGTTTCCCCACACATACGGACTCTAAAAACGGCCTATACTCAAGTATTTCGAAATTACATGGGCATGGCCCAATAATAAGGTGACGCAGCACCTATAATAGCCTCTGGACAAAATTTATGAAGTGACATCTTGTATATTCCATCTAAGGCTTCACGCACTCATTATGGTGGCTTCAAAGTCCTGAATTCATCACTTGTAACTCAGTTCTTGTTCCCCTTGCGCATGCCATCAACTCCATGCGTGTTCTTGCTCCAATGTTCATCCTTCTCCAAGCTAGGCCCTTCATTTGTAAGCAAAACAAATGTATCCAATTTAGGCAGCATCACATTCTCATGAACATTAGAAACATTACCAAGAAATGAAAGTACCTGATAATTTAATTGGCGTGTGCGAGCTCTAGTAATTGGTCATGTATATGTGTCAGTTGGGGCTGTGGGTGTAACCTTGTTAGTGATGTCCTCATCAGTCTATCGGTATGTTACTTGCCCGAGATTCGATGGTCGGTATCTACATATCTAGTTCAATCTCATTACCAGCAAGTCTCTTTACTCGTTCTGTAATACAAGATCCCGTGGCTAACTCATTAGTCACATTGCTTGCAAGCTTATTATGATGATGTATTACCGAGTGGGCACTAGGATACCTCTCCGTCATGCAGAGTGACAAATCCCAGTCTTGATCCATGCCAACTCAACAGACACCCTCGAAGATACCTGTAGAGCACCTTTATAGTCACCTGGTTACGGTGCGACGTTTGGTACACACACGGTATTCCTTCGGTGTTAGTGAGTTGCATGATCTCATGGTCATAGGAACATATATACTTTGACATTGAGAAAATGATAGCAATAACCTTGATACGATCATATGCTACATTTGATAGTTTGGGTCTCGTCCATCACATCATTCTCCTAATGATGTGACCTCGTTATCAAATGACAACTCATGTCAATGGCTAGGAAACCATAGCCATGTTTGATCAACGAGCTAGTCCGGTAATGGCTGACTAGGGACATCTTGTTGTCTATGTATCCACACATGTATTTGAGTTTCTGATCAATACAATTCTAGCATTGATAATAAATGATTATCATGAATAAGGAAATATTGTAATAATCAATTTATTATTGCCTCTAGGGCATATTTCCAACACCCACCACATAGGAGTGTCATAAGCATGACAATTGTTTTTTGTTCAGGCCAAAATATCACGGATGTGTTTTTTTTAGTGGGGTAGGAATAGATGGAACTTTTCTGTTTTGCTTGTCGGGGATCGATATGTTGGTTTGTTCCTGTTTCTCCTTTTTGGGACCGTATCCACGGCAAGAAACCTGCAGTTAGTGTGAAAGGAAACATAGCAGCATATGCTCTTGTCTATATGATCATGAGATGCCTATGCAAGGCTATGCATGCATGCAGTTGTGGGGGCCCCCAATGTTTCGTTTATTTTTCTGCTACTCAGGACCTGCGCCTGGCTTTGTACAAAGGGTAACATGCAGCATCGGCAGGGCTTGTACAAAAGGGTGCCTACCATGCAGGGCCCGACAGCCACACATTAGGGGTAGAACTTATGGAGATGCTCAATATTCCAGGAGTTTTGCAATTGAATGCCATCTCCGGTCTCCAGAAGCCCTGCGCCAGGTCTGGTGACTCGTACTACCCAGTAAGTGCCTTCCCACTTCGGCGTCAACTTGTTTGCGCCCTTGGCGGAATGAACACGCCTAAGGACACGGTTGCCTTCCTCAAGACTCCGGGCATGGACCCTGCGGCTATCATAGAGACGCATGTCTTGCTCGTATCGTGCAGCCCGTACAGCAGCCTGGAGACGGTTCTCCTCAAGTAGCACAGCGTCGTCACGTCGGCGTTGTTCTTGGGCTACTTCATCATAGGCAAGTACTGAAGGTGACCCATAAATGAGTTTCATGGGGAGCACTGTGATACATCCATTTTGCATCATGCTTTTATATTGATATTTATTGCATTATGGGCTGTTATTACACATTATGTCACAATACTTATGCCTTTCCTCTCTTATTTTACAAGGTTTAAATGAAGAGGGAGAATGCCGACAGCTAGAATTCTGGGCTGGAAAAGGAGCAAATATTAGAGACCTATTATGCACAACTCAAAAAGTCCTGAAACTCCACGAAAGTTAGTTTTGGAATATATTAAAAATATCGGGCGAAGAAAGCACCAGAGGGGGGGCCACCCACCGTCCACGAGGGTGGGGGCGCGCCCTCCTGCCTCGTGGGCCACCTGGCAGCCCCCCGATGCCCATCTTCTGGTATAAGGTGTCTTCTGCCCTGGAAAAAATCAGAAGGAAGCTTTCGGGACGAAGCGCTGCCGTCTCGAGGAGGAACCTTGGCGTAACCAATCTAGGGCTCCGGCGGAGCTGTTCTGCCGGGAAAACATTCCTCCGGGAGGGGGAAATCATCACCATTGTCACCACCATCGATCCTCTCATCGGGAGGGGGTCAATCTCCATCAACATCTTCACCAGCACCATCTCCTCTCAAACCCTAGTTCATCTCTTGTGTCCAATCTTTGTCCCAAAACCTCAGATTGGTACCTCTGGGTTGCTAGTAGTGTTGATTACTGTTTGTAGTTGATGCTAGTTGGTTTATCCGGTGGAAGATCATATGTTCAGATCCTTCATGAATATTAATACCTCTCTGATTATGAATATGAATATGATTTGTGAGTAGTTACGTTTGTTCCTGAGGACATGGGAGAAGTCTTGCTATAAGTAGTCATGTGAATTTGGTATCCGTTAGATATTTTGATGAGATGTATGTTGTCTTTCCTCTAGTGGTGTTATGTGAACATCGACTACATGACAGTTCACCATTGCTTGGGCCTAGAGGAAGGCATTGGGAAGTAATAATTAGATGATGGGTTGCGCTAGAGTGACAGAAGCTTAAACCATAGTTTATGTGTTGCTTCGTAAGGGGCTGATTTGGATCCATATGTTTCATGCTATGGTTAGGTTTACCTTAATACTTCTTTTGTAGTTGCGGATGCTTGCAATAGAGGTTAATCATAAGTGGGATGCTTTTCCAAGAAAGGGCAGTACCCAAGCACCGGTCCACCCACATACCAAATTATCAAAGTAACGAACGCGAATCATATGAGCGTGATGAAAACTAGCATGAAGATAATTCCCATGCGTCCTCGGGAGCGCTTTCCTTTATATAAGAGTTTGTCCAGGCTTGTACTTTGCTACAAAAAGGATTGGGCCATATTGGTGCACCTTATTTACTTTTATTACTTGTAACTTGTAACTTGTTACAAATTACCTTATCACAAAACTATCTGTTACCGATAATTTCAGTGCTTGCGGAGAATATCTTATTGAAAACTGTCTATCATTTCCTCCTGCTCCTCATTTTGTTCGCCACTCTTACTTATCGAAAGGACTACGATAGATCCCCTATACTTGAGGGTCATCAATACTCTTTTCTGGCGTCGTTGCCGGGGAGTGAAGCGCCTTTGGAAAGGAAAAATTTATATAGTGTGCTGAAATTTACTGTCACTTGTTACTATGGAACATAATCCTTTGAGGGGCTTGTTCGGGGTATCTTCACCCCGACTAGTAGAGCAAAGAGTTGCTCCTCAAACTACTGAACCTACTGAAAATGTTTACTTTGAAATTCCTTCGGGTATGATAGAGAAACTGCTAGCTAATCCCTTTACAGGAGATGGAACATTGCATCCCGATTTGTACCTAATCTATGTGGATGAAGTTTGTGGATTATTTAAGCTTGCAGGTATGCCCAAGGATGTTATCAAGAAGAAGGTATTACCTTTATCTTTTAAGGGAAAGGAATTGCCATGGTTTAGGCTATGCGATGAAATTGGATCATGGAACTACAACCGATTGAAGCTGGAATCCCATCAAAAGTTTTGTCCTATGCATCAGGTTCACCGTGATCGTAATTATATATATATAATTTTTGGCCTCGCGAAGGAGAAAGTATCGCTCAAGCTTGGGGGAGGCTTAATTCAATGTTACATTCATGCCCCAATCATGGGATCTCAAGAGAAATTATTATTCAAAAAATTTATGCTCGGCTTTCTCTTGATAATCGCTTCATGCTCGATACTTCTTGTACTGGTTCTTTTATGATGAAGACTATTGAATTCAAATGGGATTTATTGGAAAGAATTAAACGCAACTCTGAAGATTGGGATCTCGATGGAGGTAAGGAGTGAGGTATGTCACCTAAGTTTGATTGTGTTAAATCTTTTATGGATACCGATGTTTTCCATGAATTTAGCACTAAATATGGACTTGACTCAGAGATAGTAGCTTCTTTCTGTGAATCATTTGCTACTCATGTTGATCTCCCTAAGGAGAAGTGGTTTAAATATCATCCTCCCATTGAAGTAAAAGTAGTTGAACCTGTTAAAGTTGAAGAAAAGACTATCACTTATAATGTTGACCCTATTGTTCCTAACGCTTATATTGAGAAACCACCTTTCCCCGCTAGAATAAAGGATCTTGCTAAAGCTTCAACTGTGGTTCGTAAGAGTAATACTAGAACACCTACACCCTCTAAGCAAATTAAAGTTGAACCTAGTATTGCTATGGTTAAGGATCTCTTGGTCGATAATATTGATGGGCATGTTATTTACCTCTGTGATGAAGCTGCTAGAATTGCTAGACCCGATACTAAAAATAAACATAGACCTATTGTAGGCATGCCTGTTATTTCGGTTAAAATAGGAGATTATTGCTATCATGGCTTATGTGATATGGGTGCTAGTGCGAGTGCAATACCTCATTCCTTATACGAAGAAATTATGCACGATATTGCACCTGCTGAGCTAGAAGGTATTGATGTTACAATTAAGCTTGCCAATAGAGATACTATTTCACCAGTTGGGATTGTTAGAGACGTTGAAGTCTTGTGTGGGAAAGTTAAATACCCTACTGGTTTTCCTGTTCTTTGTTCCCCACAAGATGACTTTTGTCCCATTATATTTGGTAGACCCTTCTTGAATACTGTTTTCCTGCAAAATTTCGTAGACAACCCCATGATAAAGAATTGCCTAGTAAAGATGAAATTATTGGTCTTGCTTCTATTGCCGTGCCTCCTAACGATCCTTTAGAACAATATTCGTTAGACCATGAAAATGATATGTTTATGAATAAGAGAACAGAAATAGATGAAGTATTCTTTAAACAGGGACCTTTATTGAAACACAACTTGCCCGTTGAAATCCCAGGAGATCTTCCTCCACCCAAGGGTGATCCCGTGTCTGAGCTCAAACATGTTACCTGATACCCTTAAGTACGCTTATCTTGATGAAAAGAAGATATATCCTGTTATTATTAGTGCTAAACTTTCAGAGCAAGAAGAAGAGAAACTATTGAAAACTCTGAAGAAGCACTGTGCTGCCATTGGATATACCCTTGATGATCTTAAGGGGATTAGTCCCACTCTGTGCCAGCACAAAATAAAATTGGAGAAAGACGCTAAACCGGTTGTTGATCACCAACGACGGTTAAATCCTAGGATGAAAGAAGTGGTAAGGAAAGAAATACTAAATCTTCTAGAGGAAGGTATAATTTATCCTATTGCTGATAGTCAGTGGGTAAGTCCTGTCCATTGTGTCCCTAAGAAAGGAGGTATTACCATTGTTCCTAATGATAAAGATGAATTGATCCCACAAAGAATTGTTACAGGTTATAGAATGGTAATTGATTTTCACAAATTAAATAAAGCTACTAAAAAGGATCATTACCCTTTAACTTTTATTGATCAAATGCTAGAAAGATTATCCAAACACACACATGTTTGCTTTCTAGATGGCTATTCCAGTTTCTCTCAAATACCTATGTCAAAAGAGAATCAAGAAAATACCATTTTTACTTGCCCTTTCGATACCTTAGCTTATAGACGTATGCCTTTTGGCTTATGTAATGCACCTACTACCTTTCAAAGATGCATGATGGCTATATTCTCCGATTTTTGTGAAACAATTGTTGAGGTTTTCATGGATGATTTTCCCGTTTATGGAACTTCTTTTGATGACTGCTTAAGCAACCTTTATCGAGTTTTGCAGAGATGTGAAGAAACTAATCTTGTCTTCAATTGGGAGAAGTGCCACTTTATGGTTAATGAAGGTATTGTCTTGGGGCATAAAATTTCTGAAAAGGGTATTGAAGTTGATAAAGCTAAAGTTGATGCTATTGAAAAGATGCCGTGCCCTAAGGACATTAAAGGTATAAGAACTTTCCTTGGTCATGCCAGTTTTTATAGGAGGTTCATTAAAGACTTCACAGAAATCTCTAGGCCTCTGACTAATCTCTTAAAAAAGATGTTCCTTTTGTCTTTGATGATGATTGTGTAGAAGCATTTGAAATACTTAAGAAAGCCTTGATCTCTGCACCTATTGTCCAGCCACCTGACTGAAATTTACCCTTTGAAATTATGTGTGATGCTAGTGATTATGCTCTAGGTGTTGTTCTAGGACAAAGAGTTGATAAGAGAGTAAATGTTATCCAATATGCTAGTAAAACTCTAGACAATGCCCAGAGAAATTATGCTACTACTGAAAAAGAATTTTTAGCAGCTGTATTTTCCTGTGACAACTTCAGACCTTACATTGTTGATTCTAAAGTAACTGTTCACATTGATCATGCTGCTATTAAATATGTTATGGAAAAGAATGATGCTAAACCTAGACTTATTAGATGGGTTCTCTTGCTACAAGAATTTGATTTGCATATTATTGATAGAAATGGAGCCGAGAACCTTGTTGCAGACAACTTGTCTAGGTTCGAGAATGTTCTTGATGACCCACTACCTATAGATAATAGCTTTCCTGATGAACAATTAGCTGTCGTAAATACTTCTCGCACAGCTCCATGGTATGCTGATTATGCCAATTACATTGTTGCTAAATTTATACCACCTAGTTTCACATACCAGCAAAAAAAAGTTTTTCTGTGATCTAAGACAATACTTCTGGGATGACCCACACCTTTATAAAGAAGGAGTAGATGGTGTTATTAGACGTTGTGTACCTGAGCATGAACAGGAACAGATCCTACACAAGTGTCACTCCGAGGCTTATGGAGGACACGATGCTGGAGATAGAACTGCACATAAGGTATTGCAATCTGGTTTTTATTGGCCTACTCTTTTCAAGGATGCCCATAAGTTTGTCTTATCTTGTGATGAATGTCAAAAGAATTGGTAATATTAGTAGACGTCAAGAAATTCCTATGAACTATTCACTTGTTATTAAACCATTTGATGTTTAGGGCTTTGATTATATGGGACTGTTTCCTTCCTCTAATGGACACACACATATTTTAGTTGCTGTTGATTACGTTACGAAGTGGGTAGAAGCTATTCAAACTAGTAGTGTTGATCATAACACCTCTATTAAGATGCTTAAAGAAGTTATTTTTCTGAGGTTTGGAGTCCCTAGATACCTAATGACTGATGGTGGTTCACATTTTATTCAAGTTGCTTTTCGTAAAATGATTGCTAAGTATGATGTTAATCATAGAGTTGCATCCCCATACCATCCACAGCCCAGTGGTCAAGTAGAACTGAGTAACAGAGAGCTAAAATTAATTTTGCAAAAGACTGTTAATAGATCTAGAAAGAATTGGTCCAAGAAACTTGATGATGCATTATGGGCCTATAGAACTGCATATAAAAGTTCTATGGGTATGTCTCCGTATAAAATGGTTTATGGAAAAGCATGTCACTTACCTCTCGAACTAGAACATAAGGCATATTGGGCCATTAAAGAGCTCAATTATGATTTCAAACTTGCCGGTGAGAAGAGGTTATTTGACATTAGCTCACTTGATGAGAGGAGAATCCAGGCCAATGAGAATGCCAAACTGTTTAAAGAAAAAGTTAAAAGATGGCATGACAATAGGATACAAAAACATGAGTTTAATGTAGGTGACTATGTTTTGCTATACAACTCCCATTTAAGATTTTTTGCAGGAAAACTTCTATCTAAATGGGAAGGCCCTTACGTTATCGAGGAGGTCTATCATTCTGGTGCCATTAAAATCAACAACTTTGAAGGCACAAATCCGAAGGTGGTGAACGGTCAAAGAATCAATCATTATATCTCAGGTAATCCCATAAATGTCGAAACTAATGTCATTGAAACCGTAAGCCCGGAGGAATACATAAGGGACACTTTCCAAAATGTTTCAGACTCCGACAAGGAATAGGTATGTGGTACGGTAAGTAAACCGACTCCAAAACAGTTCTAATATCAATTTTTCTCCATTTTGGAATATTTAAGAAAATAGGAAAATAAGAAGAAGTCCGAAAGGGACACGAGGCATCCACGAGGGTGGAGGGCACGCCCTACCCCCCTGGGCGCACCCACTGCCTTGTGGGCACCTCGTGTTACCTCCGGACTCCGTTTTCTTGCACTATACTTCTTTTGGTCGGTAAAAATTCATAATATAATCCCCTGAAAGTTTTGACCATCGTATCACGCAAAAATCCTCTGCTTTTGTTTCGTGCTGTTTTTTGACAGATCTAGATCACCATGACGTCTCAAGCGCCTCCAAGGACAAGTTTTTTGAGAAGGTTATCAACCCCTACCTCGCGGAGGTGCTACAACACCCTCAAACCATTGAGATGCATGAGGGGGTGTTGCACATCCGCGATTTTGAGGGACCAAGGAGGACCGGAAGCGTGAAGACAAGACTCGAAGCAATGGAGCAACAAGTTTTCAAGTGCCGAGGGATGGTGGAACGAGGACTCAATGCCAACCACATGATGATAGTGGAATTCACCAACAACCACAAGCTAGATGCCAAGCACATTGGGGAGACCATCTTCAAGCTCCACGAGAAAATCGAGCACCTCCAAGCCCAGATCTATGACCTGCAAAACCAAAACTATGAGTATGAATATAGATTCAAGAAGATGAGTATGGCTGCAGATTTGAGGATCCCGGAGACTCGTTCATCCTTCTACGATGGTGAGCATATGCCTTGGAAGATGGACGACAAGCCTACGTCATCAACAACTCCATCATCACCACCTCCGAAGAAAGAGACATAAACACATGGGTATGGGCACTCCCCTTGGCAACTGCCAAGCTTGGGGGAGCTGCCCCGGTATCGTATAACCATCACACTTCTATCTTTATTGTTTTCTTAGTTCGATCCTTTTGATTTTATCTTGATTTAGTAGAATAAAGTTTAGTATGATCTAGTTGTGAGCTTTGCTTTATGAGCCTTCCATGTATCCGAGGCCGTGAGGTATATATAATAAAGATTAGTATTGAGTTAAGGGCTTGATTATCTTACTATGATCTAAAGGGAATAAAAGAAAGCATAAAAATAAATAAAGAGATCACATTGATCTTATGGAAAGTAATGACTTCACATATAAAGAGTATGATGAATAAAAGTTGTTGAGAGTTGACAAACATAGTTTTGGTCATCGCTGCAATTACTAGGAAGTAATGAAAAAGAGAGATTTTCACATATAAATATACTATCTTGGACATGTTTTATGACTGTGAGCACTCATTAAAATATGACATGCTAAAAACTTGATGTTGGACAAGGAAGACAACGTAATGGTTTATGTTTTCTTATATCCGAAATAAAGTATACTGTCATGGATCATCAAACATGTTGAGGTTCCCTTTCCCCCTCATGCTAGCCAAATTCCTTGCACCAAGTAGAGATACTACTTGTGTTTCCAAATATCCTTAAACCCAGTTTTGCCATGAGAGTCCACCATATCTACCTATGGATTGAGTAAGATCCTTCAAGTAAGTTGTCGTTGTTGCAAGCAATAAAAATTGCTCTCTAAATATGTATGATCTATTAGTGTGGAGAAAATAAGCTTTATACGATCTTGTGATATGGAAGCAATAAAAGCGACAGTCTGCATAATAAAGGTCCCTATCACAAGTGGCAATATAAAGTGACGTTCTTTTGCATTAAGATTTTGTGCATCCAACAAAAAAAGCACATGACAACCTCTGCTTTCCTCTGCGAAGGGACTATCTTTTATTTTTGTCTTGTACCTTATACAAGAGTCATGGTGAGCTTCACCTTTCCTTTTTACATTTTATTTTTTGGCAAGCACATTGTGTTGGAAAGATCCTGACATATATACCCAATTGGATGTAAGTTATCATAAACTATTATTGTTGATGTTACCCTTGAGGTAAAAGGTTGGGAGGCAACAGTATAAGCCCTATCTTTCTCTGTGTCCGATTAAAACTCCATACCCATAAGTATTGCCTGAGTGTTAGCAATTGTGAAAGACTAAATGATAGTTGAGTATGTGGACTTGCTGAAAAGCTCTTCTATTGACTCTTTTCGATGTTATGATAAATTGCAATTGCTCCAATGACCGAGATCATAGTTTGTTAGTTTTCAATTAGGTTTCTGATTCATACGTGACATTGTGAATAGATTGTTACTTTAGCATAAGAAATCATATGACAATATATATGTTGCCGCTATAAGAATGATCATGATGCCCTCATGTCCGTATTTTATTTTATCGGCACCTCTATCTCTAAACATGTGGACATATTTTTCGATATCAGATTCCACTTGAGACAAGCGAGGTCTAAGCTTGGAGGAGTTGATACGTCCATTTTGCATCATGCTTTTATATTGATATTTATTGCATTATGGGCTGTTATTACACATTATGTCACAATACTTATGCATTTCCTCTCTTATTTTACAAGGTTTACATGAAGAGGGAGAATGCCGGCAGCTGGAATTCTAGGATGGAAAAGGAGCAAATATTAGAGACCTATTCTGCACAACTCAAAAAGTCCTGAAACTCCACGAAAGTCAGTTTTGGAATATGTTAAAAATACTGGGCGAAGAAAGCAGCAGAGGGGGGCCACCCACCGTCCACGAGGGTGGGGGCGTGCCCTACCCCCCTGGGCGCCCCCCCTACCTCATGGGCCACCTGGCAGCCCCCCGATGCCCATCTTCTGGTATTAGGTGTCTTCTGCCCTGGATAAAATCAGAAGGAAGCTTTCGGGATGAAGCACCGCCGTCTCAAGGTGGAACCTTAGCGGAACCAATCTAGGGCTCCAGGGAAGCAGTTCTGCCGGGGAAACATCCCTCCGGGAGGGGGAAATCATCACCATCGTCATCACCATCGATCCTCCCATCGGGAGGGGGTCAATCTCCATCAACATGTTCACTAGCACCATCTCCTCTCAAACCCTAGTTCATCTCTTGTGTCCAATCTTTGTCCCATAACCTTAGATTGGTACCTGTGGGTTGCTAGTAGTGTTGATTACTCCTCGTAGTTGATTCTAGTTGGTTTATTCGGTGGAAGATCATATGTTCATATCCTTCATGCATATTATTATCTCTCTAATTATGAACATGAATATGATTTGTGAGTAGTTACGTTTGTTCCCGAGGACATGGGAGATGTCTTGCTATAAGTAGTCATGTGAATTTGGTATTCGTTCGATATTTTTATGAGATGTATGTTGCGTTTCCTCTAGTGGTGTTATGTGAATGTCGACTACATGACACTTCACGATTGTTTGGGCCTAGAGGAAGGCATTGGGAAGTAATAAGTACATGATGGGTTGCTAGAGTGACAGAAGCTTAAACCCTAGTTTATGCGTTGCTTCGTAAGGGGCTGATTTGGATCCATATGTTTCATGCTATGGTTAGGTTTACCTTAATAGTTCTTTTATAGTTGCGGATGCTTGCAATAGAGGTTAATCATAAGTGGGAGGCTTGTCCATGAAAGGGCGGTACCCAAGCACCGGTCCACCCACATACCAAAGTATCAAAGGAATGAACGTGAATCATACGAGCGTGATGAAAACTAGCTTGACGATAATTGCCATGTGTCCTCGGGAGCGCTTTCCTTTATATAAGAGTTTGTCTTGTCTTGTCCTTTGTTACAAAAAGGATTGGGCCATATTGCTACACCTTATTTACTTTTATTATTTGTTACTCGTTACAAATTACCTTATCACAAAACTATCTATTATCGATAATTTCAGTGCTTGCAGAGAATACCTTACTGAAAACTGCCTATCATTTCCTTATGCTCCTCGTTGGGTTCGACACTCTTACTTATCGAAAGGACTACGATAGATCCCCTATACTTGTGGGTCATCACACTGCTTCGGCCCCATAGACTAGGGAGAAGGGAATCTGGCCGGTAGCTCAATTTGGTGTCGTACGGAGGGACCAAAGAACAACTGGTAGCTCGTCGAACCATCGCCTGCCACACTTCTACAACTTATCAAATGTTCTTGTCTTGAGTCATCGCAGCACTTCAGCGTTCGCCCTCTCAGGTTGTCCATTGCTTCTGGGATTGTCAATAGAGGTGAATGAGATCTTGCTTCCGAGGGCATGAACATATTGCATGAAGACGCGGCTTTTGAACTAGGTGGCGTTGTCAGTGATGAATCTGGGGTACTCCGAAATGGCACACCAATCCTTTCAAGAACTTGATAGCTGACTGTGCGGTCACCTTCCTAACGGGCTCCACTTCCGGCAACTTTGAAAACTTGTCAATGGCGGCGTACAAGTATTTAAAGCCCGAGGTAGCACGGGGGAAGGAGCCCAAGATATCGGGCCCCCATACCGAAAATGGCCATGACAAAGGGATCGTCTAGAGAGCTTGAGCAGGTTGATGGATATTCTTGGAGTGGAACTGGCAGGCTTCACATCTGGTGAGTAGCTCATTTGCATCTTGGAGGGCTGTGGGCCAGTAGAAACCTTGCCAGAAAGCTTTTCCAACCAAAGCTCTTGAACCAATATGAGAGCCACACACAACTTATTGTATCTCTACCAACAGTTCCTTTCCTTCTTCCTTGCAAATGCACTTCAATTTCACACTAGTTTGGCGGCAGTGTCTTGTCGACGAATTGATGCATACTGGCCCTCCAGGCTACTCTTTCGGCTTCTTCTTGCTACTCAAGAAATTCTCCAGTTTGGAGGTTGTGGACGATGTGTTGCGCCCAAGTTGGAATTTGTGGCTCTACAACTAGGGCTAATGGCACCTCCTCACTCGTGGGATAGCTTGCCTCAACCACAAAGATCTGAGGTCCCGCGGAAGAGTGCGGCTCGCCAAGCGAGGTGGAGTTACTCCCGGCAGCCTCGTTACCAGGGACCTCTGAAGGTACTGCCGGTGAAGGCTTGTTGGAGTCCAGCTTCCTCCTCTTCTTGGCCATTGTCAATGGGGATACAGATGGCTGAGTTAAATGGAGGACAAAAGTTCCTGGTCCCACATGGAGCTTTTGCGTGACACACTTTCACATATAATCAGCAGCGATGTTTTCGGCACGTGGTACGTGCTCTGTTTGTAATCCGTGAAAGTGTTCCTCAAACTTCCTCACCTCTTTGTACATGAAAATCTGGTGGTACCTAGGGTATGCATCCAAGTAGGAAAGCAGGTCACATTCGGAGGTGGAATCCACAATCTAATAGATGTTCGGCAAGGTGAATGGGCCTTGGGGCTTGCTTTGTTTAGATATGTGAAATCTATGCAAATCCTCCAATTCCCATTCGCCTTTCGCACCAGCACCTGATTTGCCAACCATGTTGGATGCAACACTCCACTGACCAAACCAACAACTTCAAGTTTCTTGATCTCTTCGGCAATAAATTGATGCCGCTCCAAAGCTTGCTTACGGACGTTCTGCTTGACGGCTGGGCATGGGGACAGACAACAAGGTGGTGCTCGATTACCTCCCTAGGAATGCCGGGGATGTCAGTTGGTTGCCAAGCAAACACATCGACATTCACCCACAAGAAGTCAACGAGTGCACTTTCCTATTTGTCTTCAAGGGTGGAGTTGATAGTGAATGTACCATCATCGCCAACCAGCCCGGCTGGGACCTTCTTCACAGTAGGTGCAACAACTTATGATCTCTTGCTGTTGGAACTTTCCAGCAAGTCATCGACAGACGCAGCGCCCCATGGAGAGGCGCGCTTCCCGGATTCCTTGCCGATATCCTTGCTAGCTTCTCTTCTTTGCTTGTTTTCTTGGCAAAACCGGCGGCTTTCGTGGCCTCGGCAGCGACCGTCTCCCGGTACATCTTAGCCACGCAACATCGTAGATGCAGGTTCCCGAGGAGCGGGACAAAGGTTTCCCCTTTGGTGCAACAAGACCGAAGACCGCAAGGACGACAAGGAGGATGTCACCACCGAACCCACCACCGCATTTGCAGGCGAAGACTGCTTTTGTCGGGATAGGAACGTCCTTGTGTTCCCGTTCAAAAATGGCCATTATGGGATCCCTTGCCGCCTAAACATTTTGGGGGAAGAGGACCCTGGCCGCCTATATAAGTAGCTAGGATCCTCATCACCGGGGGACAAGTTAGACCAAGCCCAGCCAAGTGGAGGCAGATCCATAAACTCTGCCACCACGCAAAGGAGCAAGAACACTTGCCTCCAGACCCTCCTGAGCTCACCTCCTGAACTCTGGAACCACTGTACTAGTTCATATTCCAGCCCTCCTGAGTCCAATCCACAAAAGCATGAAGTAGGGTTTTACACCGCACGGTGGCCTGAACCTGGGTAAACTCTTGCGTGCTTCACTTGTTGTTTGCTTGAATCTCTTCACTAGGCGAAGGCAAGACGCTAGGTAGACGTGAGTGGGAGAGATCTTCGTTCACGCCCCTGTGTTCGAACTTCTTGGGTTTTGCGGAGCCATGAATCCGACATTTGGCGCGCCAGGTAGGGGGCATGTCGAAATCTCGCCTCTCCGATGACCTCGCCTCCCCTCTCCTGTTCCATGCCGCCACGATGAACGCGGTCCGCCACATCCGCATGGGGGCTGGTGCTCCACCGTAGTCGGAGCGGTATCGGTGGACCGCGCCACCCATGGGCGCTCCTCCTCCTTCTCCGACGACGTTCTTGCCGGCTGGGCCACTGGAGAGCGGCCTGCTCTGCCACTCCCGCCTCCTGTGGCCACGCCGGTCGCGCTCTTGGTGGCACGACGGCTGCCCCGACACCGGCCATCTGCCGGAGAGCACGGCATCCGAACGGCCTGCGGCGGCGGGCTGCGAAGCGTCGCCGGTGGGGAACTACCCTGCCACAGGGTGCCTGCATCCTCGGAGGGTCCCAAGTGCTAGCGTCAGCTCGGCATTTCAAGTCACACTTTAGACAGGCCGCGCCAGCCGCCCAGCCGTAGGAGGCCCCGCGGGCAGAGAGTGCGCAGGGGCACACCATCACCTTAGGCCCTAGCGACCTCGCCACAGAAGCGGCCGGCGCGAGTCTTCTCCCCACGGTGTGCACGCCCACCATCTGCGGGGTGGCCGTGAAAAAGACCCTCATTGACGGCGGCGCCAGGCTCAACATCCTCTCCCCGGAGGCCTTCGGTCACCTGCATGTGTCCTACAGGCAGCTCCTCCCCACCAAGCCCTTCTTAGGGGTCGCGGGCTCGGCCGTTCCGCTCAGCCAGATCCGCCTCCCAGTCACATTCGGTACATCGGCTAAATACCGGACTCAGCTCATCGACTTTGACGTTGCACCCATCCACCTGCCCTACAACGCCGTCCTCGGCTTCCCAGCATTGGCGAAGTTCATGGCGGCGACTCACCTGGGCTACAACACTGTCAAGATACCCGGGAGGAGCGGTGTCATCACCGTCAAAGTGGACCCCAAGGCCGCCCTTCAGGTCCTCGTGCGCACTTATAGGGCTGCTGCCGCAGCTCACCCAGGAGGAAAGGGGGCTCCGGAGGCGCCGGAGGCCGTGCCTGCTGAGAAGAAGCATCTCTTCTCTCAGGACCCCGCCAAGACGAAGCAGGTGCCCGCTGATGAAGATGGCTCAGGAGCCACCTTCACCATCGGTACGGGCGTGGATCCTGAGCAAGAGGCAGCGCTGGTCAGCTTCGTCAGGGCCAACAAGGACGTGTTCGCCTGGAAAGCCGCAGATTTAGTCGGGGTGCCTAGGCATGTCATCGAGCATCACCTCACGGTGTGCCCCAATGCGCGCCCTATCAAGCAGAAGGCGCGCAGACAAGCCCTGAAGAAGCAGGCCTTCATCGTTCAGGAGGTTAGGAAGCTAGAGGAAGCAGGCGTCGTACGGGAAGTATGGCACCCGGAGTGGCTGGCCAACCCCATCATAGTCCCGAAGAAAGGAGGCAAGGAGCGCATGTGCGTCGACTTCACGAGCCTCAACAAGTTCTGCCCTCAGGACCCATTCCCTCTTCCGCGCATCGACCAAATCGTGGATTCAACGGCTAAGTGCGACCTGCTCTGCTTCCTCGACGCTTTCTCGGGCTAGCACCAAATCAAGATAGCTGTGGAAGACGTGGAGAAGACGGCGTTCCTGACCCCATGCGGGGTCTACTGCGACACTTGCATGCCTTTTGCGATGAGGAACACGAGCGCCACCTTCCAGTGCCTGATGCACATCACCCTCGACCCTCAACTCGAGAGGAATGAGGAAGCCTACACCAACGACATCGTGGTTAAAACCAGGGAGGCCAGGACTCTCGTCCAGGACCTAGAAGAAACATTCGCCTACCTGCGCAAGGTGAAGCTGTGCTCAACCCGGAGAAGTGCGTGTTCGGTGTACCCTCTGGCAAGTTGCTAGGGTTCCTGGTTTCGCACCGGGGCATTGAAGCTAATCCGGAGAAGATCAAGGCCATCGAAAGATTACAGCCGCCCACGAACCTGAAGGAGATGCAGAAGCTCGCGGGGTGTGTAACGTCCCTAGGGCACTTCATCTCTAATCTTGGGAAACGCGTCCTCCCGTTCTTGAAGCTCATGAAGAAGAAGGGGCCCTATAAGTGGACGCCAGAGGCCGATGCCGCCTTCCGGGGACTCAAGGAATACTTCACCAGCTCGTCGGTTATGGTAGCACCGCGACCCTTGGAGCCCATGACTCTCTACCTCGCCGCAACGCCTCACTCCGCCAGTGCGGCACTAGTCATGGAGCGCGAGGAGAGGCCACGAAGCCCAAGGACACTGGGCGGCTCGGCATCTTCAGGGCCCACGCCGCCCCCTAGTGCATTCCCAGAGATAAATTCAACCATAGGCACTAACGGCCCCGCCATTCACCAAGAGACACCCCAGGTTCCTGAGGCGTCCATAGACCCTGCTGCGCCGACCCTCGTGGAGCACCCGTTGTACTTCGTCAGCACCGTACTACGCGACACGCGCTCGCGCTACCCGATGCCTCAGAAGCTGCTCCTGGTGCTCCTCGTCGCCTCCACGAAACTATGCCACTACTTCCAAGGCCATCCCATCAAGGTTGTTTCATCATATCCTCTTGAGAAGGTACTGCGGGGCCCGAATGTCGTCGGGAGAATCGCCGAATGGAACATCGAGCTTCAAGCGTTCTAGTTGGACTTCAGCACCACGCGATTGGTCAAGGGAGCGGCTCTGGCAGACTTTGTGGCGGAGTGGACTGACGCACCGGAGCGGGGGGGG
>LR738709.1:279355032-279436333 GCA_902687465.1 Secale cereale | reverse complement strand
GGGGGGGGGGGGGGGGGGGGGGGGGGGGCTAGCGAGGATCGCTTGCTCGCCCCCGGCGATGAAGCCCCAGACGGATGGGTAGTATACTTCGACGGCGCCTTCTCGCGCCTTGGCGCGGGGGCTGGTGCTGTGTTATTATCTCCCACTCAGGATAACTTGTACTACGCTGTGCAACTTTGCTTCTAGCAAGGCGAGAAGGTCTCCAACAACATCGCAGAGTACGAGGGCCTAATTGCTGGGATCAAGGCCGCCGCTGCACTGGGGGTCAAGCGTCTCACCATCAGGGGTGATTCGCAGCTCCTCGTCGACTTCTCGAACAAGAAATACAAGCCCAAGGACAAGCACATGGAGGCATATCTGGAGGAGGTGCGCAAGATGGAGAAGCGATTCCAAGGGCTGGAGGTGGAGCACGTACCGAGAGGCACCAACAAGGAAGCAGATGACATCGCCAAACGTCCTCCAAGCGAGAGCCTCAGAGGCCGGGCGTCTTCGAGGAGCGACTACTCAAACCATCGGAAGCACCGCCAGCTCGTGAGCCGGCGTCCCCTTAGCACGGGTTACCTACGGCGCCTTCGAACGGCACCCCGTCCTGCGGACCGCCCTCCGGAGCCCGCCCGCTGCTCGCCACGGAGCCCGAGGAGGGTTGCTGGACCCAAGAACTCAAGTTGTACCTGCAACACAACACCCTGCCAGACAAGGAAGAAGACGCATAGCGCGTGGTCTGTCAGGCCTCAGCTTACTGCATCCAAGACGGTGAACTCTAAAGGAGGCGCCCCAACGACGTCTCGCTAAAATGCATCTCGAGGAAGCAAGGGCACGAGCTGTTGGCTGACATCCATGGTGGGGATTGCGGTCATCACTCCTCGTCCCGCACCCTCGTAGGCAAAGCCTTCTGCAGCGGCTTCTACTGGCCCACAGCGCTCAATGACACCACAGAGCTTGTGCGGGCTTGCGAGGCGTGCCAGTTTCACGCCAAGTAGATCCACCAACCGGCGCAGGGCCTCCAGACGATTCCGCTCTCCTGGCCCTTTGCGGTCTGGGGATTGGACATCCTGGGTCCATTTCCCCAGGCAGCGGGGGGCTACCGCTTCCTGTACGTCGCCATCGACAAATTCACCAAGTGGGCAGAGGTGGAGCCTGTTCGCGGGATCCCAGCCGGGTCTGCTGTCAAGTTCATCCAGGGCCTCGTGAGGCGATTCGGGGTCCCCAGCCGCATCATCACGGATCACGGTTCGCAGTTCACAAGCAATCTCTTCAGGTCATATTGTGCTAACCTTGGAACACAGATCTGCTACGCTTCGGTGGCTTACCCCAGGAGCAACGGTCAGGACGAGCGCGCCAACGCAGAAGTCTTGTGTGGCCTCAAGACGCGCAGCTTCAAGAAGAAGCTTGAGGCTTGCGACAGGGGCTGGATCGACGAGCTCCAGTCCGTGGTGTGGTCAATCCGAACCACTACCACCAAACCTATGGGGGAAACTCCTTTCTTTCTCGTCTATGGGGCAGAGGTGGTCCTCCCTCACGAGGTCAAGCATCGCTCTCCACGGGTCTTGGCCTTCAATGAGGAATGCCAGGATGCCGCCTGGCGGATGGACCTCGTGCTCGGCGAGGAGGGCCGCCGCCGAGCTGCCCTCAGGGCGGCACATTATCAGCAGGCGTTGTGGCGGTACCACTGCCGCGACATCCGCTCAAGAACACTTGAAGTTGGTGACTTGGTCCTGAGGCGGGTCCTCTCCCGGGAGGGGTTGCACAAGCTCTCGCCCATGTGGGAGGGCCCGGTCAGAATCGTCTGTATCTCTAGGCCCGGTGTTGTGCGCCTGGAGACACATGATGTGATACAGATCCAGAATTCCTCGAACATCGAACACCTCAGGAGGTTCTATCCGTAATCAAGGCTCCGTGCCCGTGAAGGTCTCCACCCGTGACACTCTCACGTAATAATGAGTTGGGGCTGTACACGCCTCGGAGTCTCCTGTGCGTTACCTACGGGTCCTCAGACGGGGCTCCCACCCACACCCCAGAGGCAGGCCTTAGCTCCGTGCTGGGAAGAAGACGTAGTGTAGGGGTCGGACGCGACCTTTTCCCTTTTTTGGCTTGTTGTTTGGCTGTCAGCCTTTTCTACTTCCTTGGCTATCAGCCCTTCCTCTACACCGTGCTATGAAGTTCTCGTGTTTCTCGCGCTTCTTGTATTTGGTTGAAAGTCTTGTTTGGGGTCTTTCTCACCGGTTTTAAGTTCAGTTTGTTGATCAGGGCTGCACCACTCACTTTCTTCGCGCGCCTCGCGCGTGGGGGCTGGGGCACGGTAGGTCACCGGCCTTCGTCTGACACGGCCCCATGACCTCGCCTGGCAAAGCCTGCTCAGGCTCTGGCATCGGGCTTCTCAGTCCGCGCAACCTATCCTACCTAGCCGGCTCAGGCTTTGGTGCTTTAACCCGCGCTCGGCGCCCTCAGCAGCTCTCAGCGGCTCATCCATGCTCGGGGGCTGCACGAGCTCTCTAGATTCGGCCGTCATCATGACCCGATGGGGCTCATGACGCCAAAGGGTCAGGAGCACTCCGCCTCAAGACGTCGCGATGCATAAAAGGTAAGTAATCTCACCAAGGCAAAAAACATGGCAGGAAATTCTCGCTTCATACATATATCACAGTCCATTGCACGCCTTCTCGAGGGAACTTGAAATTTTGATGCAGAAAGGACATGAAGGAAAGGAAAGGAGAAGAAGCAGAGGCCGCTCCCGCTCAGTCGGAGTATTCCGGTTCCTCCGGCTTCACCGAGCCACAGTGGTATGGCAACCCCCTCCCCTCGCTAGGCCGAGCTCGGCGACATGGTGGCTCATCGCGGCCGCCACTGCTGGAGGAGCTCCCGCCCCCCAGGACTGAGATCGTCTTCGGAGGAGGAGTTGCTCCTCCGGACGCCATCCCCGTCGCTCTCTTTGTCATCGACCTTGGGACAGCACCCAAGGAGCCTCCCTTCCTCCAAGAAGACCCTGACGAACAGTGTGGAGGCGCCATCGTACCTGAAGTGTAGCGCACACCTCCCCTGCAGCCGGCGTGCGCGAGCAAACGATGGCCTGCCACGCTCCAGGAACACATCGCCCGAGGGAGCCACATCAACCTCCACCCAGGACGCACCACTGCAGCAACCGTCAGCCTGCCGCCAAACGTCGCAGGGGCCTCCGGCTGGTAACACGTCGCTGAACAAGCGGGGAAGCCGGAGCCACGAGCCACCAGGCTTCTCCGCCCACACCATGAACTCCGACAGCACGTTGAAGGAGTGGAGCTGTGGGCGCGGAGGATGCGCGGCTGCCATGCACCATTGCGCGCCTCCTCTCCCTCCACGGCCACGACCACCTTCACCACGGGAGGATGTACCGCGCCTCTCACCAGCGGCCGCGGCAGAACTCGAAAGGTCGCGCCCGCTTCCCCGAGGAGTCACTGCGGGTGCAGTGGCATGCTTGCGGGGACGCCCGCGGCCCCTCTTCGGCGGCAGCGGGGCCAGATCCTTCGGAGCCTTCCCCTTCTCCGCGGCGGACAACTTCCTCGACGACGCCATGGAGATCTCGCAGCAAGAGGGAGAGCGAAGAACAAGCAAGGATGAAGACGGTGCTGGCTTGAAAACGGCTTGGGGGCTCCCCCTAGTCCCATTTATAGGGTGGAGGAGCCCAACCGCCAGCCACTGGCGTCGCAGCCATAACGCCCCCGTCGTCTGCGTCGAGGAGTTGTCAAGTCACACGATTACCAAGACTGCATGGGGAGCGGAGCCAACACGTCCCATCCAACCATCACGCGCCAGCCTGGCCAGCAGCCTTTTAGGGCCCGCGGCACTTCGTCCTCGACTAGGGCTTCGTCCGAAGCCAACTCCGCGCGCACCTTGGGCCCGGGGGCTACTGTCGGCGTCCTGGGAACCAGGGTACCCAGACTTGCCTGTCTGCGGGCCGCGACACGCTCCTACCACGGCCTTGTACGGCCCAGCTGATCGACTAGCTGCCCAAGACCCTCGCGAGGGGGCTAAGCCGCGCGAGGAGAACAACGTCAAGACCCCCTCAGGAGGGGCCTCGGCAAGGTGCTCCGTAGGGGTAGAGAATCCAATGCCAAGCCCGCCTAAGGAGGAGGCAGTGACGTAAGCAGTGACGCACCGCGCCAGCGGCTGCCTGCGCCCGCCAGCGGCGCGTTGCCGTTTCGGTGCAAAGGAGACAGCGCAGACGTAGGTTCCCAAGGAGCGGGACAAAGGTTTCCCCTTTGGTGCAACAAGACCGACGATCGCAATGATGACAAGGAGGATGTCACGCCGAGCCCACCACCGCGTCACCGCCTGATCCTTTTGCAGGCAAACACTGCTTTTGTTAGGATAGGAACGTCCTTGTGTTCCCACTCAAAAATGGCCGTTGTTGGATCCCTTCCCGCTTAAACATTTCGGGGGAAGAGGACCCTGGCCGCCTATATAAGTAGCTAGGATCCACATCACTGGGGGACAAGTTAGACCAAGCCCAGCCAAGTGGAGGCAGATCCATAAATTCTACCACCACGCAAAGGAGCAAGAAAACTTGCCTCCTGACCCTCCTGAGCTCACCTCCTGAGCTAAGGATCCACTGTAATAGTTCATATTCCAGCCCTCCTGAGGCCAATCCACCAAAGCAGGAAGTAGGGTTTTACACCACACAGTGGCCTGAACTTGGGTAAACTCTTGCGTGCTTCACTTGTTGTTTGCTTGAATCTCTTCACTAGGCGAGGGCGAGACGCTAGGTTGAAGTGAGTGGGAGAGATCTTCGTTCATGCCCCTGTGTTCGAACTTCTTGGGTTTTGCGGAGCCCTGAATCCGACAGACCCCGGATGTCCAGCCCTGGCATTTCAGCTTCACGTGTTTCACCGCTTTGTCCATAACTAATTCATCCGAACTCCGATTTCGTCATTCTCTAGCTCGTTTTGAAGCTCTTGACATCCCCATACCACAAAAAGACTACCATCATCATTTGCATCCATCAAATTTTGTGAAATTTGGCAAGTTTGCCTAGGCCTTCCACCATATCATCCGCATAGCCACCATAGCCTTCCGCAACCTAACCCATTTAGTCCACCATAGCATTTGTGGTTGCTTGAGTAGTGATTTGAGTCTCCTAAGGTGTTTAGGCTACTTAGGGACAATTGCTTGTTCATCAACCACCACCACCAGTTCTGCATAGCCTAGTCCACTATACATTGCCAACCCAACCTAAACCAATTTTGTTTGAGCTTGTTTGAGTTGTGGGTTGTGTCTCCTAAGGTGTTCCGGCTACTTAGGGACCGTGCCTTCAACCCCGACACCGTGTATAGCCCATAATACCTTTCCGCATCATAACCCATTTTGACTGGGTTTCCACTATTAATTCCGCAACATTTCCGCAACCACCATTTGACATTCATCCTTGTGATTTTGAGTTGTGGTTTTTCCATTTCCTAAGGTATTTCGGCTAATTAGGAACAGGTCTACATCAAGAGCACCGCTTCTCATCATCATCATTGTACGGTAACTGTCGGCGTCTTGGGAACTAGGGTACCCAGACTCGCCTGTCTGCGGGCCGCGACGCGCTCCTACAAGTGGCCTGGTACGGCCCAGCTAATCGACCAGCAGCTCAAGACCCTCGCGAGGGGCCAAGCCTCGCGAGGAGAACGACGTCAAGACATCCTTGGGAGCGGCTTCAGCAAGGCGTTTCGGAGGGGCGGAGAATCCAAGGCCGAGCCTGCCTCAGAAGGAGGCAGTGATGTCAGCAGTGACGCACCGCGCCAGCGGGTGCCAGCGCCCGCCATCGGCGCAGTTGCCATTTCGGTGCAAAGGAGACAACACAATTGTTTGTTCCCAAGGAGCGAGGCAAATGTTTCCTCTTTGGTGCAACAAGATCAAAAACCGCAAAGACGATAAGGGGGATGTCACCGTCGAGTCCACCACTGTGTCACCGCTTGATCCTTTTGCAGGCGAAGACCGCTTTTGTTAGGATAAGAACATCCTTGTGTTCCCGCTCAAAAATGGCCGTTGTGGGATCCCTTCCCGCCTAAATATTTCGGGTGAAGAGGAACGTGGCCGCCTATATAAGTAGCTAGGACTCCCAGTGCAAAGAGAGGGACGAACACACACTTTGCCACCGCACAAGGAGCAAGAACACTAGCCTCCTGACCCTCCTGAGCTCGCCTCCTGAGCCCAGGAACCGTTGTACTAGCTCATATTATGGCTCGCCCGGAGCCAATCCACCAAAGCAGGAAGTAGGGTCTTACACCACACGGTGGCCCGAACCTGGATAAACTCTTGTGTGCTTGTTTGTTGTTTGCTTGAATCCTTCCACCGAGACGAGAGCGAGGCGCTAGGTAGATGTGAGTGGGAGAGATCTTCGTTCATGCCCCTGTGTTTGAATTTAACGGGTTTTGCGGAGCCCTGAATCCGACATTTGGCGCGCCAGGTAGGGGGCATGTCGAAATCTGCCTCTCCGACGACCTCGTCGCGTTATCGTCACCGACCCTGCTCCACAGCCATGGTGGACACACGCGGAGCTCGCGCCGCCCGCCGCGTCGCGAACGTCGCTCAGACGGTGCCTGCGGGCAACAGCGCACCGCTCCACCCCAACTCGCCGGTCGCCAACGCCGCCACCGACCCGACTGTCCATAAGCAGTAGGACTCCTCGATGCCGCTGTCCGTGCAGCGGGATGGCCGCACGGCAACACCTTCACCCTCGCCGGCCGCAGCATCGTCCTCATTGGTCCGACGTGGGCCGGTCTACCAGTAGCCTGCGCTACTGATGGTGTGGGAGCTCTTACGCTACTGCTCGGCAGATGACCTCTACGACAAGTGGCTCCATCGCATCACCGAGCTCGTCAACGCCACTGGGGAAGCGCCTGCACCAACGCACTCCTCACGTCCTCTGTCGCCCCCGGCGGTGAACGAGGGCCGTGGGGTCCCGGCTCCGCCTCCCCTCCACCACTCCGACCAGGACGGCCGGCGCGAGGCCCCTCGACGTGAGCAACCCCGCAGAGCCCACACCCGCGACGAGGAGAGCTGTCAGGTGATTCTGCACCCTCTTGCAGGGGCTCATGGGACCCTAGGCCCACAGCGCCCAGACCACGCGCCACAGGAGGTGGTGGCGCCAACACCTCAAGAACCAGCATCGCTAGCGCAGGGGGCGCCTGCGATCATGAGCGTGGCTGGATGTCGCGCCCTAGCCCCTGAGCTACGGCGCCTCGTCTGGCCCGGCAAGTTCAAGCCGGACCTGCCTCCATGCTACGACGGCACCACCGACCCCACGGAGTTCCTCCAACTCTACGAACTGAGCATCGAGGCGTCCAACGGCACCGAGCAGGTCATGGCGAACTGGTTCCCCATGGCTCTCAAGGACGGTGCACGCTTTTGGCTCCTGAACCTCCCCGTGGGATCCATCTTCTCCTGGGAAGAGCTTCGCGAGCATTTCGTCGCTAACTTCCAAGGCACCCGCGACCGAGCCCCGGCAGCTCCTGACCTGCGTCGTGTGAGGCAGCAGCCGGGTGAAACCCTGCAAATGTACATCCAACGCTTCAACACCATGCGCCTCCGTATCCCCAGGGCCTCGGACGAGGCCATCATCTCCGTGTTCTCCGATAGCGTTCGTGACATCAGGATGAGGGAGGAGCTCGCCATCCACGAAGACATGTGCACGGCCCTCGAGATGTTCAAGCTCACGGCAAAGTGCGCCAGGGCGGAGGAAGGCCGCCTCTCCCTTCAGGAGCTGCCTGAGGCGGAGGCGGACGACAGGAAAACCAAGGCCAAGGAGTCGAAGCGTAAAGGGCCCGCTGTGCTGGCTGCAGAGCCAGAAGTGAAGCGTGGTTGCCGCTACAATGACCTCCCCAGAGACAACCGACCATACTGCGTCTTCCACAACGTCACAGCCACAACAGCAACGACTGCCAGGAGCTCAAGGCGATGCGCGGCGGGCGCGGCGGGCAGCGCCCTAAGCGCGACAACCGCGACTACGGGCGTGGAGGAGGCCGAGGAGGAGGACGTTGGGATGGCATGAACTCACGCCAAGGGTGGCGTAAACAGCCTCGTGATGGCCCCTGGCGTGACCAGCCTCATGAGGTTCGCCCTCAAGGCAATGGAGGCCTGCCTCCGCTGCCACCACCACCAAGGAGGAACAACGACGACAGCCAGGGAGAAGGGGCAGGGGGCTTCCAGGAACCGCGTGAAGTTGCATGCATTCTGGGAGGAGCCCATGCCCCGGCTTCTCACCGCATCTTCGAGCAGTTCGCCCGTGAGGTAAACGCGGCGCATCCCGGGCCTGACGCCGCGCGCAACCTCAGGTGGACCAAGCAAGTCATCGCTTTCGACCCCAAAGACAAGCTCAAGTGCACTGCGGCCCCAGGCGCCCTCCCGATGCTCTGCACCCCGACCATCAGCACCATCCTCGTGACCAAGACCCTCATCGACGGCGGAGCAGGGCTCAATGTCCTCTCCGTCCAGACCTTCGAGACACTCCAGGTTCGCTACGATCAGCTCCACCCCACCAAGCCATTCTACGAAGTCACGGATGGCTCCACACTCCCGATAGGGCAGGTCCGCCTCCCCGTCACCTTTGGCGTCCGTGACAACTACCACACAGAGCTCATCGACTTCGACATCGCCAACATCCACCTCCCATACAACGCCATCCTGGGGTATCCTGCCCTCGCCAAGTTCATGGCGGCGACCCATCATGGCTACAACGTCCTCAAGATGCCCGGGAGTGGCAGAGTCATCACGATCGCCTCCGACGAGAAGGAAGCGGTGCGTTCCCTAGAGCGTGCCTACCAGACCGCGACGCTTGAGTGCTCTGATGAGGATTGAGCCGTCCTTGCCCTGCAGACCTCCCCCAAGAAGAAGAAGAACCTACCCGTCAACGGACCTCAGGACGGGGGGGGCTCCCAACGGCCTGGCCTCAGGACTCGCGCCTGCTGACGAGGCGCCCTCCACCCTCGCATAGGGAGGCGCGCTCGGCGCCCGTCTCGTGACGGGCTTGGGGGCTCTCCTCTGGAGTGTCCCCGAGTTGACCCGTGCCTCGAGGGAGGTGTTCGAGCACCACCTGCAAGCGTATCTTGATGTGCATTTTTGTGAGCCCAGCGTGAGCCGTTCGGCGCTGGGGGCTCAGGACTTCATCGACCAAGTTGCAGAAGAACTCCAGTACGCAAGACTCAACCGCGGTGGGCGTAACCGCACAACCCCAAGTCCATTTGCTCGCAGCCCAAGCGACTGCTTCCGCATCTACGTCGACATCGCGGGTCTCAACCGAGCCGCTTCTCAGGAGCCCTTCCTGCTGACGGCGGTCGGCCGGAGGAGGGCCCTCCCCTGCAGCTACGTTCGCACGCTCTTCGGCTTCCGCAACGCAGCTGCCACGGTCCAGCATTTCGCGCAGCGGGCCTTGGCGGCTCGAGAGCCTCAGTGGCAGGCGGTCCGGATGTAGCGGGAGCCGGGCCCGCACGACCATTGAGAGCCTCCGGAGCCCCTGGGCCTCAGGAGCCCGACGATCCTCGGCAGCGACCCGCACAGCTCGTGTCTTCAGGTGCCCCAACTCTCCTTCGGCAAGTATCAGGTGACACTTCAGGTATCCAAACGAGGGTGCCTCTCGGGCTGCATCATCCTCGGGCCGCTAGGGGCTCATCCCTCGCGTCTGTCACCGTTTTTGCATGATCAAGGTCAGATATTTTTTCCATTCGCATTATCTATATGCTCGGCGTCCTCACCGCCACTAAGCTCATGAGCCCTTGTGAGCCCACTCGCGGCCGCCCCATGATTAGGGACTGGCACGATGTCTGTGCTCGGGTCCGTCCCTATAGCGTCGATAAACCCAAGGGCTGAGCTCTGCCTAGCGAGCCATTTCCGTGATGGCACCTCCCATGGTCCTTGGTGCCTTGTTCTCGCATGGGCTAATCGTGGATGGGTAAGTAGGGGCCCGTGGCAGGTGCCTCGCTCACGCGGGAACCGCATGCCGGCTGTTTTTCTTTTGGATCGTGGCATGAGAAGACTGGGCACGACATCTGTGCTCGGGTCTGTCCCTGCAGCGTCGACAAATCCAGTGGTTGAGCTCTGTCTCGCGGGTTAACCCCGTGACATCACCTCCTGGGGTCGCTGGTGCTGCGGCCTTCTCATGCAATATCCCCTGGAGATGCACTCGGCGCAGGTCGACACAGCACCTCTCTTTTCACATTTTGCAGAAGAAGACTCAGGCGCAACCCGTTTCAGGGTAGGGTCTCGTGAGTGATGCGTAAGCTCACGAGAAATTCCTCAGAGTCTTTCCACTCATCCCAGGGAGGGCCCATATACACCTTGGTTGTCCAACCGTGCAAGCCACACGTCAGGACGGGGCTGTACACGCCCCGAAGTCTCTGCCGGTGGGAGGCTCCCTCCCACGGTTCAGTGGAAGTATCAAGCTCCGCGCTGACAGATCCAACCGAGGAGCGGATATGCCCACGAACTAGTGGAAGCACCAAGCTCCGCGCTAGCCGATACGACCGAGGCGCGGTTATGCCCACACTCCGTGCAAGTGTGGTAGCTCTATGCTCCGCGCTAGTTATAAAGAACTGAGGGTGGCCCCCAGTGGTCGCACCAACCTCAGGGAGCTTTTCAGCTCACGATGCTCACAGCTTCTCCTTGGATGGGTGTCGCGAGGGGGGCTAGGCACGGGGGCTATGCTAAGGTCACACCTGGCAGACGCCACACTACCAGGTGCCTAGACACCTGGCCTTCTCGTGCCCCCATCCCAGGCGAGGGCTCGTGGGCAAGGTATGGTGCTCGTTCTCCTTCATGAGAGCCGTTCGTACGTCAAGGGGGACCCCTGGGCATCACGACCCAGGGGCCTAACTGGCCACGTAGCCCCTCATTCCTTGAGTCTAGTTATGACGATAACCCCTGTTGTAGGGTGGAACCCGAGGTGGAGATCTTTCAAGAATTGGAGGGGAATCCCTAAGAACAAGATGAGCACGCAGGGAAGAACACAAGGGAAACACTCAAGAACAAGCCCAAATCACACATCCACTAGACTCATAGACACATGAGATCCACAAGGTACAAGAACAATCAAAGGGAAATAAGATACATGGTAGAGTTCATCCCCATCCTATGAGGAGAGAGGACTTGATAATCCACAAGGATTCTTCCCTAGAAGGGGTCTTGCATCCACTAGGGATCTTCTCCAAGATGGAGGTCTTGGCCTCCAATGGAGTAGTCTCTCTCTCTCTCTCTCTCAAGAGGAGAAGGTAGGAGCAAAGCTCACTTACAAATAAGCTATAATATTTGCTGACCTTAGAAAGAAGGTGGGGGCGGTCTATTTATAGTCTAAGCCACGAAGGGGTAAGTGGAGGGGGATACAAGGCCAAAGGCCCGCGGCTGCGCACAGGTAGGGCGGTAGTACCGGACCTCGGGCGGTAGTACCGCGTGTAGGCGGTAGTGCCACTTGGGAGCGGTAGTACCGCTTGTAGGCGGTAGTACCGCCCATTCCGGTATGGACAGGCCCTTCTTCTTCCGTCTTCGCTTCCACACTTCCCTTGCGGATGGTGTAGGCGTTCCTTGGCGCTGGCGCTCCTCCTCGTCGTCCGTGAAGCTCCGACAATACATATGCATGCACACGAGTGGAGTGGTAAGTAGTATACCATCCTCGAAAGGGTCAAGTGATCACGTGTAAAGGAGAAGATTCACCTTTATGTATGAGAAGTAGAGGTTGCACGTGTCACTTGCCAAGCGGACTCTTGACATGGTGATGTCCCTAGGATGCTCCGCATCATCCCCTCCCCCTTGGGAAAGATCCGACCTCGGATCGAAAACCAAATCACCATGGGAAAGAGATGGTGTCATCGTGTAGATGTGGACGATCACGAAGGACTCATCATCTTGAAGCTTTGCATGTGCACTCTCCAATGTTGCACCGTCTAGTGATTCCTTCAAAAGGAGCAAGGAAAACAAACACTTGGAAAAACAAATGTGGTTAGCGTTAGGGCAAAACCAAGCATTCAAGAGGTGATTCACCCAACAAGTGTTGTCATCAAGCATAGCATAGGGTGTGACAAAGGGTTGTGGCATGGCATTTAAGCACATCAATTGAGCACAATCAAGGTCATCATGGAAATAAGCATGTAAATGTGAGGTAGAGATGCACATATGTGTGACAAGAGAATAAGCATCTACCTCAAAGTTATAGCAAGCATTCATAAAGCCCTCAATGAAAGGTCTATGGTAGGCATACAAATCATTCACAACACCAAATAAAATGAAGTGTCTAAACACAAGGGTCAAGTGCAAGACAATCCGAGCATAATGTGCATAGGGTGTAGTGAAAATTGAGTGGCACTCAACACAATAGAAGTAGCAATTGTTCAACATGTGTGAGGCAATCAAGTCAATCATGTGAAAAGCAATGGGACATGGCGTATGTGAAGGGATGACATTGTTGCAACCAAGCATATGATAGGGACAAGTAATCCACAAGTCGGATGCAACACACAAGGCATATATAACACGAGGCATGGCAATGTGGTGATCATGAATGAAAGACATATCACTAACATGTGCGCAATCAAGCGGTCCAAGATGACAAATAACTCTCATGGTGCAAGCAACACAAGTAATGTGATCCACAATATGCATGTGCATGGCTTCTGGTTTTTTGAATGAGAAGGATATCACCTTGAAAGCATGTCCTTGTGCGTCTTTCACAATGCCGAAGCACAAGCAAGTTCGATGTAGACGCGTCGTGTCAGAAGGTTGTTCGCTCTCAAGAGGTCGAATGGTCAACTCACGTGAAGTGGAAGTTGACATTAAGTCCAAGTATCCCACACATGCACATAACAAAACAAAGAACGTATGCGCATGGTAGATAACATCATCCATCATGATGGTTCTCTTCTCTTGCACATAACCATTAGAAGCAAAAGTGCATGAATAAGATGATGCAACAATGGCTATATTCATGGCACTAGGCATAAGATGCAAATAGGCAAGACAAGCATGCTTCACAAGAAATATGTCAAAATCTCCAAATAAATGTGAGACTGCTATGGGGGCAATCTCATTGGCAAGACTATAATCATGGTTGCGCTCAATGCATGGACAATCATATAGCATGAGAGGGGCAACATGTGGAGACATATGACAACAAGCAATATCAATCATGTGCAAAGCATGGCAATGGTTGACATCAACCGCATGAAAGTAGCAAGTATGTATCATCGGTGATGGAACATAAGCAAACATATCAATCATGTCGTGCAAACTAGTGGAGCGAAGATGCAACACACAAGATGAGTTCATAGCAATCATGTCATGTGAGCCAATAGTAGGCATAAGCAATGCACACGACATATCACAAGCACAAGCACATAGCATGGACAAAGTATCATCATAGGCATTTGGCACAAAGCAAACAAGGCAATAACAAGCAATATCTCCACCAAGCTTGCAAATACACATACAAGTATGTGAATCAATCATCATGTGTAATGCGAAGCATGGGTCACAAATGCATGGCAAAGGCATATAAATGAGCATATCATGCAAAGTGAACATGGCAAGAGGGGCATAAGAGATATAATAGACAATAACCCATAACCATGTGAGGGCCATGTAGAAGAAATGCGCGAAGTCTTTCCTCGAAGGGAGTGGTGGGAAAGATAATCCATGGAATCCCAAGGCATCATTGCTCTCGAGAGCTCGTTTCGTCAACTCGTGCTCTTGCGAGGTTGACGAGTGTGCATGTGTACCTACACAAAAGAGACACAAGCCAAAGAAAGTGTGTGCGTGGTAAATGTACACATCATCCATCATGATGTGTATGTGCAGGTATGAGTTAGCACAAGATAAGCATCACTCAAAGGAATTTGAGGCACGATAGAGAAATATGTCATTCATCATGAAAGAATAGTTGTCATGTGTAGCAAGATGGAGACTCATATTGTGTAATACATCATGAGAAGTATGGAGAGCATTGTTATTCATGGAATGCATATGGCGCACACAATCATGGTAATCATGCAAGGTATGGAATGCATCAAGATCTCCCAGTATGTATGAGTAAACTATGGGGGTCTCCTCATGAGCATTAATGGAAACATCACATGGAGAATATTGACAACATCCAAAACAATGCATATTCGGAACAATGTGGTCATGGCATGTCATATGAGATAAATGATGCAAAGGGAGCATATCAATATCATCACAAGAAAAACAAATGCCAATAACCATGGGCTTGTCATGTATGCCATAAGTGCAAATTGGGTTTATCTTAATGGCATATGCATATTTACTACGATGAGATTGCAAATATGACATACGAGTGATCTCATGCATAGCATATGACAAGTCAAGCGGATTATCAAACATGATGTGACCTACAGAATGATCACAAGAGATCCTATGCAACATGTCATCACAACTAATAGACTCCACATGGCAATCATCATACACATCATAAATGGGTAATGTATCCCATGTGGTAGTCGAACTAGCATGAAGCATGGCAATAGGTGGATCAACATCATGCAAGCAATCAATGTCACAAATGTCCACTAGTGGGACTAGAGCATCACCTTCATTCCACTCATGTGGTGTAGGTGAGGTGGCATAGACCAAATGGTGGTCATCATCATCAACTTGATGGAACCATGTGGGGGGGGGGGGGTGCATCATATTCCACCATGGCCATCGTCTTGTCAATAGGAAGGACGAAGTCGTCGCAGATCGACGCGCCATCATAAATGGGACCTAGCACCAAATGAGAAGACACAATAGAGGTAGAGGTTAAGTTGTTAGAAATCGAAATGGACTCACATGACCTATCAACTATCTCACTCTCTCTATGTGTTTGTGGCTCACTCACTCCCTCAAGGTAGTTGCACTCATAGTCACATATGGTGGAGTCACTCCTCTCACTCAAGTGGTGGTAGTGGTGGCTCTCCTCACATGTGAAATGGGGCATCTCATCATATATGGGGCTAGTGGTGAAGTCACTCTCACTCTCAGTATGGTGGCACAAGTCTCTCAACTCATCACCATACGCCATCGTGGTCGAAGCGAAAATCCCATCCTCAACCATGTCACAGTCATCGTCGTGGATGAAGGACGAAGTAGGCGTACTCATCGGAGGTAGGCGAAGATGCCGTCCGTTCAAAGGCGAAGATGCCTTGATAGCACATGGCGAAGATGCCGAAGTGGTTGTTGTAGCCGTAGCACCGTCTTGGTCATTCTTGTCTCGCGGTCTTCTTATGTGCTCTTGAAATTTCGCCTTGGAGTGAAGTAGAGCTTGGTCGGACTTGTAGTTTTGCGCATGTCGAGCATCTTCATGATGATGGTGTCATTGCCGTGCTTGAGTTCGTAGAAGATGTCATTCATCGTCGTCGTGCACATGATGTTTGTGACTTGAACGTCCCCGCCAAGAAGATGACGAAGCGGAAGAAGACTTGATTCAGCCACCATGTGTTGGAAGTCGATGGTGATGTTGTCGATGCACTCTTGCATTGCTCGTTGTAGTCCAATGGTTTGCGCGTGGATGTAGTTGTTCGCGCCGTCAATGTCGAAGACCGGAGATGAAGTGCTTTGCCTATCCATCACAAGACTCGAGTAGAGGGTGAGTAGGAAATGAGATAAACAATACCAAGATACTGTTTCCCAAAGTTGAGGATGTATCCCGTTTCACTCAAAGTGAAATGAAAGAATAGTCGAATTGGTACCGGACTTGTTCGCTCACACCTACAAATTGAAGCTTATGGTGGAGCTCGGTGAGGATAGTGGCACAAAAATTTGATGCAAAATGTTAGCAAGAATCAATAATGTTGGAAAAGTTTCACAAATTCGAAAGTGAAATAAGTAGACCAATAGCACTAGGTGACACACGGAAACACACACACGGATAGATAAATGGGGTCATGCAACCAAGGAATGAACACAAAATATGGAATCCATGGAAAACGCTCGTGTTGCACAACTCAAGAGAGACGCTAGCACGATTGCTCAATAGGCGGATACGACACTTGTGCACAACCTAAATATGCAAAATGTATGAACTTGTAATCCCAAGTATGCTATGTGTATGATGTTCCGGTGTTCGCACACGATGATCCAAGATGATCAATGTGGTAGTATTATATGCAATGTGGCGATGCTATGGCTATTGCTTACAAGCTCTTTGCTCTCTTTTTGCTTGAAAGCTTATTCTTTTTTTTTGATATGGCCACTATGCGAGATGCACAAACCAAGATAGCAATTGTGTATATGCGGGAACAATCTTGTGAGACAAGGGATGGTACTATGATAGCAAGATGATACCAATATGATATGGTATATATGCAATGGAAGGTGTATATCGATGACCACTAATGTGCACAAGTAACGTTGCCGGCAATACTCAAATGGCTAGTATCGATGGGCAAGTGACGCAAAATGGGCTAGGGTTAACAATGCAATTGCAAGGGGAAAATACAATGGTGTCGTCGAGGTTACCGTCCGATTATGATGATGAGAGGCGGTGTTGTCGATGGCGACCCATTCCTAATTAGCCGAAACACCTTAGGAGACGGAAAAACCACAACTCAAAATCTCAAAGGTCAAAGTCAAATGGTGGTAGCGGAAAGCGGTGGTGGTGGTGTCGAAGATGGCAATGTGGAAGTGGTGGTGGTGTTTGATGAAGAGGCACTCGTCCCTAATTAGCCGAAACACCTTAGGAGACTCAAGTCACTACTCAAGCAACCGTAAATGCTATATGGGTCGAAATGGGGTTAGGTTGCGGAAAGCTATGGTGGTATGGTGGATGATATGGTGGATGGACTAGGTAAACATGCCAAATTTGACAAACTTTGATGGAGTAAAATGGTTATGGTAGTATTTTCTTGGTATGGGGGTGTCAAGAGCTTCAAAATGAGCTAAAGAATGTCAAAATCGGACTCCGGATGAATTAGTTATGGTCAAAACGGTGAAACTCGGAAGGCTAAAACTGGGTGGGGCGGTAGTATCGCTTGTAGGGCGGTAGTACTGCTTGTGGTGCTAAGCGGTAGTACCGCTTGGAGTGGGCGGTAGTACCGCTGGTGTCGGGGAAATTTGCAGAACTGGATCGGGGCGAATTTGGGGCGGAAATGGATGATTTCGGGGGCAAAATTGGATGGATTTCCTGGATGGAAAGTGGTGAAACTTGGGGAGATGCTAGATCCACTCGAAACCAAGCAACTCCATGGATCAAAATCAACAAAACATCATCAAACCAACAAATCACAAAAAAAATTGGGGCTATTTTTGGTGGGTATTTTTGAAATTGGGCAAGAACACAACAAAATTAGGCTAGAAAACAAGAGGGGGGGCTCCAATTTCATGAGAAACCATAGCTCTAGATACCATGATGTTGTAGGGTGGAACCCTAGGTGGAGATCTTTCATGAATTGGAGGGGAATCCCCAAGAACAAGATGAGCACACAGGGAAGAACACAAGGGAAACACTCAAGAGCAAGCCCAAATCACACATCCACTAGACTCACAAACACATGAGATCCACAAGGTACAAGAAAAATCAAAGGGAAATAAGATACATGGTAGAGTTCATACCAATCCTGTGTGGGGAGAGGACTTGATAATCCACAAGGATTCTTCCCTAGAAGGGGTCTTGCATCCACTAGGGATCTTCTCCAAGATGGAGGTCTTGGCCTCCAATGGAGTAGTCTCTCTCTCTCAAGAGGAGAAGGTAGGAGCAAAGCTCACATACAAATGAGCTATCGTATTTGCTGACCTTAGAAAGAAGGTGGGGGCGGTTTATTTATAGTCTAAGCCACGAAGGGGTAAGTGGAGAGGGATACAAGGCCAAAGGCCCGCGGCTGAGCACAGGTAGGGCGGTAGCACCGGACCTCGGGCGGTATTATCGCTATGGAGCGGTAGTACCGCCTGTAGGCGGTAGTGCCACTTGGGAGCGGTAGTACCGCTTGTAGGCGGTAGTGCCGCCCGTTCCGGACTAGACATGCCCTTCTTCTTCCGTCTTCGCTTCCATGCTTCCCTCGCGGATGGTGTAGGCGTTCCTTGGCGCTTGCGCTCCTCCTCGTCGTCCGTGAAGCTCCGACAATACCTATGCATGCACACGAGTCGAGTGTCGAGTAGTATACCATCCTCGAAAGGGTCAAGTGAACACGTGTAAAGGAGAAGATTCACCTTTATGTATGAGAAGTAGAGGTTGCACGTGTCACTTGCCAAGTGGACTCTTGACATGGTGATGTCCCTAGGATGCTCCGCATCAACCCCGGTCCTCTGGAGGGCTCAATGGCGATTGAGGTATGCGTGGGGTTGGGCCCTGCCAACGCAGAACGAAAATGGGATCGCTTGAACGTCAAGGGGGACCCTTGGGCATCGCGACCCAAGGGCCTCACTGGCCACGTAGTCCCTCATCCCTTGAGTCTAGTTACTACGGTAACCCTATTCGTCCGGAGGGCTCAATAGCGAGTCTAGTTACTAAGGTAACCCCGGTCATCCAGAGGGCTCAGCGGCGGTCGAGGTATGCGCGGGGTTGGTCCCTGCCGACGCAGAGCACCTAAAGCAAACATGAAAGGAAGCAAGCATGGAATCATCTAGCTATTACAATAATGCCAAGTTTTTTCAAATTCAACCAAAGTTCTTATGCCTCCCCGAGGCACTCGCGCTTCTCTCACTTAATAGAACGGACTAGGCATCACCGGGCGCAGCAGTACCGGTCGTCTCCTCTTTGGCCGCGGTAGCGGTAGCCTGGAGGAACGCCTCCACCAGCGACGTGACCTTCACCCTCAGGGCCTCGGCAGCCGCGTTCTCCATGACTGTGGTCACGGGCTCTGAAAGCAAGGCCAGATCAAGGGTGGGGTCGCTAAGGCTTAGGTGGCTGCACACCTGCGTCAGGACCAAGCTAAGCAGCGTATGGCTTTCGACATCGGCTAACTGGCCAATCGCGGTCGTAACACCATGCAGGGACTCCACGAGCGCAGCAAGGAGCCCGGCGGGGCCTCCCTCCAGGGCAGCCAGCGGCTCCTTGAACCCTTCCCCGTAGGCGGCATGCAGCACCTTGCGGGCCTCAAGGTCAAAGGCGGCAAGGGTCTCGGGACTCACCGTCGCCAAGCCCGCAAGAGCTTCCTCCTGGACGCGAGCGGATTGGGCCGCCCTGGCCTGCTCAACTTCAACCTTCAGCTTCTCCAGGGCGGTGAGGTCAGCAAGCTGCTCCTGTTGCAGCCGGGGCATCACGGTCTTCTGCGCCTCGAGCTCCTTCTCCAACCCTTTGAACTCCAGGGCGCGCCTAGTGTCTTTCTCGCGGAGGGCCCCCAGATCACTCTCTGCCTTGAGGCAGCGCTTCTCGAAGGACGCGGCTTCAGCTCGCGTGGTATCACGGGCCAGCATGGCCACCGCAGCTTCCTCTCGACCCTTGGCAGCAGCCGCCGAGGCCTGATCCCAGGAGGTTTGTGCAGACTCGTCTGCCACAAGCCACCCGTGGATCCGCCCCAGGCGCCCTTCTGTCAGGTGGTCGTCACTGTTTTGTAGATCAGTGCGAAGACGACCCAGCGCGGCGGAGGCAACATCCAAAGCCTCAGGACCAGGCTGCGCCGGCTAGCGCACGGGCACCAACGAGACCGGCTGCTCGACCAGGGGTTCGGGGGCTCCGGCCTCCCTCACCAGAGTAGCTGGAACAGAAGCCAACTCCGCAACCTCGCAGGAGACAGGGACGTCTTCGGGCGACACCACCGCGCACGCGCGGTGGCCCGGCCAACCGGGGCACCCAGCACCGCGGCATCTTTCCCCGAGGTTGCACCAGCAGCCGGAGGAGCAGGGCACCGCGGCGTGACCTCCCCCTTCACCATCTTCATCACACCCCCATGCTACTGCATCAGGGAGAGCGCATCAGGGGCACGGCAAATGAGGATGAGTGAGAAATTGCACACTTACTCGTCAGAGGCGAGGCGCGCCCTTCTCTTCACCAGCATGTCGACAGCAGCTCCTGGTGCACTGGGCGTGCCGACGGCCCGGGCCTAGGCGAGGCATGAGGCTACGGTCCTGGGCGCAGCCGCGGTCGCCAGGTTCGCTGGCATGGTAGTCTACGGCGGAGTCGCCACCTTGCTTCCCCCGGACACAGTGCGTCCGGATCGACGTGAGTGATCGCCTGGCACCGTCCGGCGGCACCTGCGCCTGGCGTTATTGCTTCGGCGAACACCTCGAAGGAGTCCCCTTCGTCGTCCAAGGTGTCCTCCAAGCCCCCCTCGTCGCTCTCGTCGTCATCACGAGAAGACACATCGAACGTGGGCGGAGCGCTCACGGGCGCACCAAGGTCCGGCATGGCCATCAGCAGCTCGGCCTTGTCAGGGAGGCTGTACAGCGGCAGGTAGGCCCCAGCAAGATCCTCCGGAACCATCCCCAGGAGAGCTCTCGAGGTGAAGTCCAGATCATCTTCGGCCAGCATCCCCGGGTGCAGCCGGAGCCCGTCATCGTCGCCCATCAGCTCCCACATGGGGCGTGAGTGTGCCTGCAGTGGAGCCAGATGCTGCCTCAAGAACTCCTTCATGATCTGGCCCCCTTCGAGCCTCGAGCTCAGGTCGGCCTCAATCTTCGCTAAGACTGGCCCAGCAAGAGGGCCGGTGAGCTTCGCGTGGCGCCAGCCGGCAAGCTTCTCCGGATGAGCAGTAGGCAGCGCCAGCAGAGGATGGGTGCGCTAGGCGTCCAGATAGACCGACCTCTTTCGGTGGGACTCTATCTTCTTCCCGGCCATCATTAGGCGACAGCCCTCGCGCTGCAAGACAAAGGAAACGCAGCTCTAGCACGGGCCATCGTCGTACTGACGCATGTAGAAGAAGTGGCGGAAGAGGGCGACAGTCGGCCTCACCCCCACGAACGCCTCACAGTAGAAGGCGAAGAGAGACAAGACGAAGATGGAGTGAGGTTGGATATGGAGAGCGTGCACCTGGTAATGTTCCAGGATGGCGTAGAAGAACTCGGAGAAAGGGGGCACGAGCCCCACAGAGATGCTATGGAGGAAGAAGGGGTAGCATGACTTTGACAAGGTCCGCACCACGGTGGATCCAGCCCAGATCTGCGTCGGGCCGTGCTCATTGTGGGAGCTCGACAAGAATGGCTGGACCTCTGAGTAGTCCTCCTTCCTGATAATGGAGGACTCCTCAAGCGCCGCATCAAGAGAAGAAGAAGATCCAGACGCCGGCGCGGTGGACATCATCAAGAGCCGAAGGGTGCAGAGAGGCAGGAGGCGCAAAGGGAAGAAATCCGAGCAGGTAGAAAAGAGGGTGATAACTCCCCCAGCAAAGAAGGCCCCTTTTGTCAAGACGCATGGTTACCGAGACGGTGTGGGGAGCGGGGTCGCTCGCGTCCCATCCAGCCATCACGCGCCAACCTAGCCCGCAGCCTTTTTGGGGCCCACGACGCTTCGTCCTCGACTAAGGCTT
Source organism: Secale cereale (assembly GCA_902687465.1). NCBI lineage: Eukaryota > Viridiplantae > Streptophyta > Magnoliopsida > Poales > Poaceae > Secale > Secale cereale. The sequence continues at coordinate 279,414,941 of LR738709.1, read as the reverse complement.
CGCCCTGAAGCCAACTCCGCGCGCGCCTTGGGCCCGGGGCTACTGTCGACGTCCTGGGAACCAGGGTACCCAGACTTACCTGTCTGCGGGCCGCGACACGCTCCTACAAGAGGCCTGGTACGGCCCAGCTAATCGACCAGCAGCTCAAGACCCTCGCGAGGGGGCCAAGCCTCGCGAGGAGAACGACGTCAAGACCTCCTCGGGAGCGGCCTCAGCAAGGCGTTCCGGAGGGCGCGGAGAATCCAAGGTTGAGCCTACCTCAGGAGGAGGCAGTGATGTCAGCAGTGACGCACCGCGCCAGCGGCGCAGTTGCCATTTCGGTGCAAAGGAGACAGCGCAGCCGTTGGTTCCCAAGGAGCGGGGCTAAGGTTTCCTCTTTGGTGCAACAAGACCGAAGACCTCAAAGACGATAAGGGGGATGTCACCGTCGAGCCCACCACTGTGTCACCACCTGATCCTTTTGCAGGTGAAGACTGCTTTTGTTAGGATAAGAACGTCCTTGTGTTCCCGCTCAAAAATGGCCGTTGTGGGATCCCTTCCCGCCTAGAGGACCGTGGCCGCCTATATAAGTAGCTAGGACTCCAAGTGCAAAGAGAGGGACGAACACACACTTTGCCACCACACAAGGAGCAAGAACACTAGCCTCCTGACCCTCCTGAGTTCGCCTCCTGAGCCCAGGAACCGTTGTACTAGCTCATATTCTAGCTCGCCCGGAGCCAATCCACCAAAGCAGGAAGTTGGGTCTTACACCACACGGTGGCCCGAACCTGGATAAACTCTTGTGTGCTTGTTAGTTGTTTACTTGAATCCTTCCACCGAGACGAGAGCGAGGAGCTAGGTAGACGTGAGTGGGAGAGATCTTCGTTCACGCACCTGTGTTCGAACTTAACGGGTTTTGCGGTGCCCTGAATCCGACTGTAACTTTGACGACATCATTGTATATTCCCATTGCCTTTGCATTGTTAACCCCTAGACCATTTTGCGTCACTTGCCTATCGAGACAAGCCTTTGAGTATTTCCGGCAACGTTACTTATGCACATTAGTGATCATCGATCCACATTTCCATTGCCTACATACCATATCATATTGGTATCATCATATCATCCCTTGTGTCACAAGATTGTTCCCACATATAAACAATTGCTATCTTCGTGTGCATTTCGCATCGTGGCCATATGAAAAATAAGATTTTAAGCAAAAAGAGAAAGACAAAGAAGCTTGTAAGCAATAGCCATAGCATCATACCACATTTCGTATAAGATTGTTATATCCGATCATCTTGGATCAACACCGGGAACCATACATACATAGCATATTTGGGATAGAAAGTTAATACATTTTTCATCACATAGGTTGTGTGCACAAGTGTCGTATCTTCCTATAGAGCAATTGTGCTAGCGTCTCTCTTGAGTTGTGCAACACGAGCGTTTTCCGTGGATTCCACATTTTGTGCTCATTCCTTGGTTGCATGACCCCATTTATCTATCTGTGTGTGTGTGTTTCCATGTTCCATTCATTGCTATTGGTCTACTAGTTACAATTGCAAATTTGTGAATCTCTTTCAACATTATTGACTCTTGCTAACATTTTGCATCAAATTTTTGTGCCACTTATCCTAACCAAGCCACTCGATAAGCTTTACTTGATAGGTGTGAGTGAACAAGTCCGGTACCAATTCCACTATTCTTTCATTTCACATTGAGTGAAAAGGGATACATCCTCAACATTGGCAAAAGGTAACTTGGTATTGATTATCGTATCTCCTACTCACCTTTGCTCGAGTCGTGTGAGGGATAGGCAAAGCATTTCATCTACTCCGGTTGACAACAACAACGATGAGTTCGATGCCATGAACAACCACTTGTGCGTCAACCTGGATGCTCAAATGGAAGAGCTCAATGCCATCATCAAGAACCGCAAGAGGTCTCCCTCGTCTTCAAGGAGACGCGCAAGTGCACATCCTTTCGAGCAACCATCTCCGGCAAGATTGCATCAGCACCGACACCATCAACGACAAGAACGTGAAGGTCACGAGCTCAACACCAACAACCGCTCAACGACTTCACCATGTACCTTGGAATCTTCGCCAAGCGACTTCAAGGCATCTTCGCCTTTCGACATACGACATCTTCGCCAACAAGCACCTCAAGCTATTCTCAAGAGAAGCTCCCAAGCTCAAGTCCGCGACTTACACGAGCTACTACGACCTCGACAACGACCATGAGATTCCTTTCTATGGGACTCAAGAACCCGAGGAGTATCTCGAGTGGGAACACTTGATGGACGACTACCTCATGCTACATCAAGTTCCTCCTGGAGATCATGTGAAGTGCGCCACAAGAAACTTCCATGACTTCGCGTTGACAAGGTGGTTTCACACACCTTCGCAGGACTATGACATGAATTGGCCAAAGACAAAGAAAGCTTTGCGGCGAGAGTTCGTGCCTCCCACCTACATGGAACAACTTCTACGCCAATTGGAGAACACCATCCAAGGATCCAAGTCCATGTATGAGTACTTCAAGGAGATGAAGAATACCTTGTGACGAACCGGCGTGGACGACCCCATATCAATGAAGTTCCACTTCTTGATGGGATTGAATAACGACATCTCCAAGACTATCTTCCTCGAGAACTACAAGTCCCTCAACGACAAATACATTGGTGCTCTCAAGGTGGAACAAGAACTCATGAAGGCCAAGGCTTCTCCACCGCAAGCACACTTCTCGAAGACCAAGCCCCAATTCGACGAGCATGAGGCTAGTACCACCACAATGTCAAAGCCCAACGAGCTCCAGGACGACGCTCCCAAGTTCGACTCCACCGCCATCCCTCTTTGTGGCATTGATGATGCCGAGTCTACTTCTACTCTTTTTCAAGAAGGTGTGGCGATGACTACGACTACGGAGCCATTCGATGACCAAGCTTTGGAGGCGAATGACATGGTGATGAGCAAGGATGATGCTTCCATCTTTGGAGGTGAGAGTGATCATGTGCCATCTTCGGCCTTCATCCACGGTGACGATTACGAGATGGTTGAGCATGGGATTTTCCCTTCGACCACAGCGACTTATGATGACTTGAATGACTTGTGCTACCATATTGAGAGTGAGAGTGAGTTCACCACTAGCCCCATATATGATGAGCTGCCCCAATTCCCATGTGAGGAGAGCCAAAACCCCCGCCACTTGAGTGAGATGAGTGACTCCACCATACGCGACATTGAGTGCACCTACCTTGAAGGAGTGAGTGAGCCACCACATAGAGAGAGTGAGATGGTTGATACGTCATCTGAGGCCACTTTCAACACTAACGACTTGACCCCTACCTCTATTGTGTCTTCTCGTTTGGTTCTAGGTCCCATTTATGATGATGTGTTGATTCTCGATGACTTCGTCCTTCCTTTGGACAAGACGATGTCCATGGTGGAATATGATGCACCCCCCACATGGTCCCATCAAGATGAATATGATGACCACCATTTGGTATTTCCCACCTCACCTACACCACATGAGTGGAATGATAAAGGTAACAAAGGTGAAGGTGATGCTCTCGTCCCACTAGTGGACTATGTTGACATTGATTGCTTGCATGATGTTGATCCACCTATTGCCATGCTTCGTGCTAGTATGATTTTCCCATGCGATGATTTACCCATATATGATGCGTATGATGATTGCCATGTGGAGTCCATTAGTTGTGATGCCATGTTGCATAGGATTTCTTGTGATAATTCTCTTGGTCACATCATGTTTGACAATCCACTTGACTTGACATATGGTATGCATGAGATCAGTAATATGTCCTATTTGCAATCTCATCGTAGTAACTATGCATATGTCATTAAGATAAATCCAATTTGCACTTATGGCATAGATGACAAGCCCATGGTTATTGGCATTTGTTTTTCTTGTGATGATATTGACGTGCTTCCTTTGCATCATATCCATCATATGCCATCCCATGATTACCTAGCTTCGGACATGCATTGTTTTGGATGTTATTCCACTTCTCCACATTATGCTTCCGATAATGCTCATGAGGAGACCCCCATATTTTCCTCATACATTTTAGGAGATTTTGATCCATCCCATCCATTGCATGCTCCCCATACTTGTATGCATAATATGCTCCCCATGAATGAACATGCAATAGATGTGCCATACAATTGTATGCTCAATTTGCATCCACATCATGCTATACATAATTACTATTCTTCCATGATGGATGACATGTTCGTATACCATGCACCAAATTTCTTTGAGCATTGCTTGTCTTGTGCTAACTCACACGTGCACATACACATCATGATGGATGATGTGTACATTTACCATGAACACACTTTCTTTGACTTGTGTCTCTTTTGTGTAGGTACACATGAATACGTGTCAACATGTCACACCCTGATTTTCATGCCACAACACTTAATCTAATAATCATGCTAAAATATGGTTTCACAAAAACTTTTGGGTGTTTTTGACCTTGCTTAATTAGTTTTCCGTTTGTTGTTTGCTTGTGCTCTAAAAATAAAATAAATCCTCTTACTCTTATACTCCTTCTCCTTAGTCCAAAACTTTGCTCAACGATCATGCCATGTGTATAGGACATAATAGTATTTTCTTACAAAAATATTTTGGCCAAAAAGCATTTTCTAAATTAGGTTTTCCAAAAAACCCCGGAATTGAGACTTGAACTACATGTACTTAATTAAGGGTGTGAAGAATCTTTCAAAAATTATATTTGAATTCTATTAGGTATAGGACTCCAAAAAACCACAAAAATATTATTTTCAATGTTATTTTGCTATTTTATCGAAAGGCTTTTTCTTTAGGCCAGAAATGGTCTTTAATAGGTTAAAATTATTTTATTGCTTCAAAAATATTTGAGAAAATTTAGGGAAGCTCAGAGGATATATATTGTTCATATATATGAGTTTCAACACATGGTCATGTTCAAGATACTGGTCAAATCCCTCAAAAACCCTTTCTGGATATTTCAAGTTTTTGAAATATTTACAAAGGAAATGTTTTTCAATAATTCCAAGAAAATTCTATCCTGTCACATATGACATATTTGATAATCTTGCAAAGCCTCATGCCTTGAAGATAAAGAAAACATCATCAAAACCCCTCAAAACCATTTTTGTCAATTTTGAAGTTTGAGCAACTTTACATTGCCAAACATGTCCAGATTCTCTCAAACTTGGTGCACATGCTAAAATGGTCTAATTATGCATCTAGACCAGATGGCACAAGTTTTGGAGAAGGATAACTTGACCAAACTGCCCCAAAACCCTTTCTAACCAGATCCATGTATGAACAACTCTACATTACCAACTTTTTACTTGTGACCTCAAATTTTGTGGACATGCTCATAATCCCAAATGATGACACTACACCAAGTGGTGCATCAAGGAGGAATGATTTGCATGTATAAATCTTGTAAAATCCATTTCTATTGATTTCTAGAGTTTACCAAAGTTACATTGGCAACTTTGCCCAAATGAGCTCAAACTTGGTGGAACACCCAATTTTATATGCCATTTGATCCTGTTAAGTCTCATGTCATTTGGACTCCATTTGCTTGCCCAAAACACCATCAAACACCTTCTGGTATTTTTCCAAATTTGCTATTTTCTCCTCTTTCCTTGTTCTCCATGAGCTAAGCTTTTTACCAGAGCCTCCCGTAGTCACCTTCTACCTCCAGTAACTCACCCATGCCCTTAGCTCAATCATTGGAGGGGGTAAAACTCTCATATACCTCTCTATTTTCACCTTGGCAGATCTTCTCTCTTCCCCTCCTCTTAATATTAATCTTGGCTTACACCCTAAGCTACCAGAGGGCATCTCCAGACCAGCCAGTAGCTAATGGACAAGGTGGCCACGTCCAGAGCGCGTGAGAGCATGGCCATGCCGGCCGAACGGGCGCTCTGGAGCGCGCTACAGTGTGCTCCCGTACTGTAGCCGCGTCCTTCCCGAGGCACCCGACCACCTAGGGCAATGGGATCGTGTCCCCCGAGGCCGCCTCAGCGTCCGGGACACGCAAGACCTCTGTCATGCATGCCCGAGCGCCGCCCGCATGCACTAGTCGCCGCCCGCATCCCTGGCCTGCCTCGTGCTCGTTCCTCTCTCCCTCTCCCTTTCCCTGGTCATAGACCACGCCCAGGAAGACCTCCGACTCGAAGCCAAGCCCTCATGTGGCCTCCAGGGACGGCTACGGCCTCGCCGATGCACGGCCCCACGTTGCACCTTACCCCCTTCTATTTAAGGTCGCCTCGGGTCCTCCTCTCCATCCTATTTGCTTCCCCTCGCTCCTAGAGCCCCTCTGGACCAACCCACACCTCTCCCCGGGCCCTCCGTCGCTCCCCATGGCTAGAGCCGAGCAGCCGAACTCCACCCGAATTCGTGCCATTTGTACCCCATCCTCCACATCTCCTTGCTCTAGAGCAGCACCAGCACCACCGCCAACTCTCCCGGCACATCAGTCCTTCCGACCCGTTCCTGCCTCATCGTGCCCAGATCTCACCGCTGGCCTCATCCACCATGGCCAGCACCCTGCTCAACCCGGTGCCCCTAGGTGACCGTGCCACCCATGGTTGGACACGGCCGGGTCCCCTGAGCACGCCGGTAGTCAGATCATCGCCGGAGATGCCCTGTAGGGCCGGCGACCGGTGTCGAGTGCCTCCTCTATCTCCCGTAATGCCCACACGGGAGGTGGAGGACGATCCTGCCAGCGGGCCTCGCCTGTCTGCCGGCCAGCGTGGCTGAGCCACTGATAGGACGGCCCTGCCCTGTTTAAGTGGAGACGGACCAGGCGGGATCCGCCTTCCACAGGCGAAGGCGTACTCCAGCGAAGCCGCCTCTGATGTGGCCCCTTCGCGTGTGCGGCCGAGCCGCTAGGCCGGCCCAGTAGTGCCCTGCCACTAAGCCTCGCTCAGTGTGCACGGTTGCCGCCCAGATCCAGCCCAATCTGGTAATTTAGTTTTCTTGTTCTTTTTCCAGAAATATTGTAAAATCCACAAACAATTCATCAGAGCTCCGAATTTGATGATTCAAATTTGTAGTGACTCCATAAATCATGCTCTATCACATGGTGCTATTGGCATATTTTTCTAGAAATATTTCTTTCACAAATGTTTATGAAAACTCATTTTTCCTATTTCTGTGATGGAGTTTGGAAAACCAGAGAGAGCTCATATTTGAGCCAAATCCCATGATTCAAATTCCTAGACACTTATATGTTCCTAACTTAGTTTTTGAACATTTTTCCCAATTCTTTCTGTACCACATCAAATATTGGCCTATTTATCCATGTATAGCCAACTTTGCAAATCCCTAGGGAATTAATTTGAACTCCAAATCCAGTGAAACCAACTCCTAGATGCTTCTAAAATAATTCCTTGTTAAATGGGTAACTTTGCTCATTTTTCAAAATAATTATTCTGTACACTTTTTGCAAATCCACAAATCCCTTGATTCCATCATATTGAAATGTTCAGAGATATCCATTCATCAAATCCCAATGAAACCACTTTGGTCATTCCTCATATTACCAAAGGTATCCTAGAAAAGTCCAACTCACATTTTTAGAGCACTTTTATTTTTGCCTTGTTGTGTTGCTTATTGTGTTTTGTTTCCGATGTTAGGTGACGATGTATATGAAGTACTTGGAAAATGGAACTAGAAGCTTTGAAGACTCCGAGGAACAAGGCAAGCAGCCCCTTGACCATGTTAAGAAACCCTTTTCTACGCATATCATATAGCACTTATTTTCAATGCATCGGAATAATGGTTAAGTTGGTGACCACCTTGGTTGGTTGCCTTTGTTACATTCCTATTGTAACATGCATCAAGCATGACCCTATGTTCCTATGTGGGTTATGCGGGTGCGAGTAGATAGGATGCTATGGTAGTGGCCATGCAAGTGGGATGGGAATATGCATGGTGATGAAGGCAGGGTGCCTTCAAAAGACCTTTTCGAAAACGCCGTCGGGTGCCACTTATGCCCAAGGGAGATGATGAGTTGGGTAACCACTTGATGACGAAGTGGTGTACCGAGGCAAGTATGTGTATTTTTTTCAAAATGGATTGGTTTAAGTTGCGACCGTTATTCCAACCTTACATGCGCAACCACTCTACCCTTATATGGGAAAGGGCATTATTGATTACCTAGGGTGATACTAGCATGGTGCCCGCATTACTAGTGACGGGGGTGACACGAGGTCACTCTTGGGACGGGATCGTGCTTGGATAGGCGGCTATGACTATTTTCACAGGGCACCGGACACATCGTTGGTACGTCGTGCCAGTGGTATATGATGAATATGGGAGCGAGGCTCCACAATTTTAACATGTGAAATGTTGGGCACGGGGGTTAATACCAATCGAGTGGACTCTATGTTATTGTATTCTAGGGAAAGATAGTGATCGGGTGCTTACCCCGGGTACTTGAGGTACCGTGGGTCATGGATGACACTGAAGTTCCCTGGCTCTTGTGGGTAAGGTGTGCAACCTCTACAGAGTGTAAAACTATTCGAATAGCCATGTCACGGTCAAGGACAGTTGGCTAACCGCACTTGGGCTACGTCCAATGTTTGCGAAACTTGGTGTGTGTTTGAGGAAAACAACACGGTTCGGTGATATTGATGATGTGATTCTTGAGGAAGTCATGATGAGCTTGAGCATGAGTTGTTTATAACCCTTTCTCGATATTGATGTCTCTAACCTCCTGATACTTGTTGTAGACGCATGCATGTCCTTGATATATGTTGATCATACTTGCATATGAAAAACTAGCCTTACGCAAAAATGCCAATTTAGTTGTAAAGCCTTGCATAATTATTTTGTCATCACACATGGGTTGCTTACGAGTACATTCAAAGTACTCATTGGCTTGCCACTGATTATTTTACTGGCCAGGCATGAAAGAACAAGATATGATGAAGATTTCTTGGTGATGAACATGCGAGCTAGGACACTTCCCAATCAGAATGCCTATAGGGTTAAGGCAGATGACATGGGTCCAAGTTGTCAACGAAGATTTCCACTGTGATGATTAATACTCAGGAATTGACCATAATGGTCCTACTTGTGTAAAATGGTATGTATGGATGAAAGACTCTTGTTATTTAGTTCTATGTGTTCGGTGAGCATTAATCTCTAGGATCACTGTACACGTGCAATCAGTGATCTCGACTTACGAGTTGGGGTCCCCATAGAGCTAGTATCAGAGCCATCCTGAGTGTCGGAAGCCTTAGTTAGCATGGTCGTTAGTTAGGGTAAAACTATTTCCAAAACTATCACTAGTTTTCAAAACTATCTATACTTCTCTTCCCTTCTCCGTTTTTCGAAAACTAGGGTATACTTTCCTTATTGATCTCTTCCCCTTATAAACTTTTGGTCGCTAGAACCCTTAGGCCCCTAACCACTGGATTCTTTGTAATCCTTGTGGATAATCTGGAAGGAAGATGTCTTGCCAGACATTCACCCACATCTTCCGAACACAAGATTGGCGACACCAGACAAGACGATACCAACAGAAGATGCATCCTCAAGGAGTGAGGACATGAATATCCAGAAGATGGTGACACCTTCGACATTAACCTAGGATCATGCAACCTTAGCCTACGATGACCAGAGCACATGATATGCAAGATCATGATATACATCTCTAATAGAGTAACCCTGTCACTATCGTTGTTGTATCGGCAACCACCGGTGGATGAGAACCTCACTATTGGTCGCCTCACTATAGTGAGCAGGTAAAACGCTTCTCGGCATCCCCCGGTCTCGGTAACGATATTGACAACAATGTGTCCGACTGGTGGGACCTCTAAATGCCTTGTTAATGTCATTGCAAAAAGGATTGCCACCTGGTATCACTAACGCTTTAGAAGGCAAAGGGATAGTCATGATTAAGAAGACTAGAGAAGACCAAGTCAATGTCAGCTACGAGGATCCACCTTCACCCTATAACTTCAGCAGGCGAGAAGTTGTTGAAGACTCTTCAGGCTCAACTCGGATCGATTCATCAAACAACAACGAGAGACGTAGCAACACCTGAGGAAAACTCAGAAGACTACACGAGGCACGGAGCAAGGCACGACTACAGAGTCCAAGAAGCCCTAGGGTAGGATGTGTCATGTACCTCCTATGCGCAGTCAAGTCCGTATGATGGTTCGAGTAGAACCATGATTGTGTGTTTCTTGTTTTTATTTGTTTGTGTTTTGATATAAGTCACACTTTTACCCTCGGCAACAAGTAAGCGACTATATCACCTTCCTTACCTTGTTTCTTTTCTTTGGCCCTTTCTGCACCTGTTCGTTTGCACTTGCACCATAGAACCCCCTTTAGGCATTCCCCTCCTCTATACTAGTCTCCCCTCTCATCTCTCTCCTCAACTGAAGACCGACAAGGCAAGATACACCAAAGATTCTACTTCCGCAAATAACAGGCACTAAAGACTTTTGTTGTGTCCTCCTCATCTAAGTACAACTCCGTGGGGTTATGTTTACCCCCTCAAGATTAGAAACCCACCCCTAGAACCTTTGAGACTTCACGAGATACCCCATATCGAATCCTTAACCACATGCTTAACCCATAGATTTACAAGAAAACCATTTAAGCCTCTGTAACCTTGCACAACACCGGGTTCATTATGGAACTAGTGGACATAGTGAACGAGCACATTGTCATCCTAATATAGCACAAGAACTCACGATGCCATAGGGAAGACCAATTTGAAGATATATGAATAGAGTACAAATGACTTGATGAGTTTATAACAGTAACCTTGAGGAATTATCAGAGACATGTGGATTATGAGACTTTCATGCTGGAAGATGAACTTGGCGGGATCATATTAATAGAGTACTGTAGCTTTCATTGCCCCTGGATAAACCGGATTTTGTAGGCAAATTATGATCGCAAGATGAAAATTCTTGGGAGTGTAAGGTTTTAACTTCACCGGAGGATTTTGATAGGAGATAGTTGATATTACGATATTGACTTGGGGGAAAGTGTAGAAATTCTCATTGGACATGAGATTTGGATTTAACTAGGTGATTCTAGTTGAGGATAGATGTTGAGTATGTCTACATGGTTCGGAGTAAATTGGATTTAGACTGATCATGATACCATGTTTCTTGGTGGACAATAAACTAGGAGATTGGATCAATTGTCGGAGTTGATTTAGGGATCCATATAAGCCTAACATTGGAGTTTACTTGACCAGGATGACGGGAATTGGTGGACTGACTATACTAAGGTAGCCCTTTCAAGTATCCGGGGATTATAAGACATTAGGAGATCAAGTGGAACACCATAAACATTAGATTTGTAGAATTGATAATGGGCTATTGGAGTTTATTCATAGGAAGGAAACAAGATCTTGGAATGGCATACGGCGTGTTTCCTTAGGATAGAGATGCACTATCTTGGACCTTGGAAGAATAGGATGATCACATGGATTGCGGTGTTTAATTCAAGCTTAGCAGCTTGTATGCCCTACCCATGGATTCTTAGTGGTAGCCATACATATGATTTTGGGGATCGTAGACATGTATGATTCTGTTAGATCTCCTCTAAGGAGCCATGAGGATATCTATAGCATGAGTGATGATTGGAGTGACCTATGCGAGATGATGCTTTCAGTGGTATAAGGCTATTTGTTTAAGGACTGGGTGGAACTATTGGCATCTCAGGAACCGTGCTTAAGGATAAGATAATAAACTTTCACTCGCACTCTATGCTCCTTGAAACCATTAAGCCCCACCAAGCCACAACGAGGTTGGATCATGACCACGGGCTTTGGCTCTAGGTCGAGAAGACTTTGCCAATACCCAACCGTGACCACCACCAATACCCCCAACCCACTTTATGAGCCATGTGAACAAGTCACCATGGAGTACTTGAACAAGTTGGGCATCATCATTAATGGGCGACCTACTTGTATACCCGAAAATGGAAGAAGAGTTGTTCAGCTTGTTAGAAGACATTTGAAGACCGCCATGTCAAGAAGGAAGAAGCACGCCAACCACCATCATCAAGAAGCAAAATTCCAAGTCACAGACCATGTGCATCTGCAAGCTCCTCCTCTTGAAGGAACCAAGCCTTTCCACGTCGAAGGAAGCTCATACCAAGATGTATTGCCCCCCTCCCCTCCAAGACCACTACAAAATGAAGAATAGATGACTACTAGCTAGGGTTACCACCTGATTCACCCACTGTGCACGAGGTTTTCCACACGACACCACTCCGGAAACATTCCCAACTCCCTAACTAACCCAATCCCTACAAGGGCATCGATCACCAAGCCATTGATGTCTAGCCCAATCTAACCAACGCGAGAGACCCTTACAAACCTGGATCAAGAAGGACAATGTACGCGAAGCCAGACTATTAAGGACTCCAGGGTTCAATGGAGCACTACATGGAAGCAGAAGCAACGTGAAGGAGTGAAGACTACCACAGGTCCAAGTTTTCGTTTTTCTTTCCACATCTAGTTTGGGAATCTCGGGACGAGATTCTTGTAAGGGGGTAGGTTTGTCACACCCTGATTTTCATGCCACAACACTTAATCTAATAATCATGCTAAAATATGGTTTGACAAAAACTTTTGGGTGTTTTTGACCTTGCTTGATTGGTTTTTTGTTTGCTGTCTGCTAGTGCTCTAAAAATAAAATAACTCCTCCTACTCTTATACTCCTTCTCCTTGGTCCAAAACTTTGCCTAATGATCATGCCATGTGTATAGGACATAATAGTATTTACTTACAAAAATATTTTGGCCAAAAAACATTTTCTAAATTAGGTTTTCCAAAACCCCCTGAATTGAGATTTGAACAACAAGTACTTAATTAAGGGTGTGCAAAATCTTTAAAAAAGTATATTTGAATCCTATTAGATATAGGAGTCCCAAAACCCCCAAAAATATTATTTTTAATGTTATTTTGATATTTTATTGAAATCCTTTTTCTTTAGGCCAGAAATGTATTTAATAGGTTTAAATTATTTTATTGTTTCAAAAATATTTGAGAAAATTTAGAGAAGCTCAGAGGACATATACTGTTCATATATATGAGTTTCAACACATGGTCATGTTCAAAATACTGGTGAAATCCCTCAAAAACCCTTTCTAGATATTTCAAGCTTTTGAAATATTTACAAAGGAAATGTTCTACATTAGTTCCAAGAAAATTATAGCATGTCACACATGACATATTTAATGATCTTGCAAATCAGCATGCCTTGAAGATAAGGAAAACATCATCAAACCCCCTCAAAACCATTTTTGTCCATTTTGAAGTTTGAGCAACTTTACATTGCCAAACATGTCCAAATTCTCTCAAACTTGGAGCACATGCTAAAATGGTCTAATTATGCATCTATACCAAATGGCACAAGTTTTGGAGAAGGATAAATTGACCAAAGTGCCCAAAACCCTTTCTAACCAGATCCAAATTTGAACAACTCTACATTACCAACTTCTTACTTGTGACTTGAAATTTTGTGGACATGCTCACAACCCCAAATGATGACACTACACCAAGTGGTGCATCAAGGAGGAACGATTTGCATGCATAAATCCTGGAAATATCATTTTTGTTGATTTCTAGGGTTTACCAAAGTTACATTGGCAACTTTGCCCAAATGAGCTCAAACTTAGTGGAACACCCTATTTCTATATGCCATATGATCATGTTAAGTCTCATGTCATTTGGACTCCATTTGATTGCCCAAAACACAATCAAACACCTTCTGGTGATTTAAAAAAGAATGTTATTTTCACCTCTTTCCTTGTTCTCCATGTGGTAAGCTTTTTACCAGAGCCTCACCTAGTCACCTTCTACCTCTAGTAACTCACCCATGCCCTCAGCTCAATCATTGGAGGGGGGTAAAACCCTCATATACCTCTCTGTTTTCACCAAGGCAGATCTTCTCTCTTCCCCTCCTCTTACTATTACACTTGGCTTACACCCTAAGATACCAGAGGGCATCTCCAGACCAGCCAGTAGCTAATGGACAAGGCCACGTCCAGAGCACGTGGGAGTATGGCTATGACGGCCAAACGGGCGCTCTATAGCGCTCTATAGTGTGCTCCCGCACTGTAGTTGTGTCCTTCCCAAGGCACCCGACCACCTAGGGCGTTGGGATCGTGTCCCCCGAGGCCGCCTCGGCAACAGGGACACACAAGACGGTCGACCCCTCCTCCTTCTCTGTCCGGGCACCTCTGTCACGCGTGCCTAAGCGCCGCCTACGTCCACCAGTCATCACCCGCGTCCCTGGCCCGCCTTGTGCTCGTTCCTCTCTCCCTCTTTCTTTCCCTGGTCGTAGACCACGCCTAGGAAGACCTCCGACTTGAAGCCAAGCCCTCCCGTGGCCTCCAAGGACGGCTACGGCCTCGCCGGCACACGACCCCGCGGTGCCCCTTGCCCCCTTCTATTTAAGGCAGCCCCGGGTCCTCCTCTCCAGCCCATTTGCTTCCCCTCACTCCTAGAGCCCCTCTGGACCAACCCACACCTCTCCCCACACCCTCCGCCGCTCCCCATGGCCGGAGCCGAGCCGCCGGACTCCGCCCGAATTCGTGCCATTTGGACCCCCATCCTCCACACCTCCTTGCACCAGAGCAACACCAGCACCACCACCAATTCTCCCCGCACATCAGTACTTCCTCCCTGTTCCTGCCTCATCGTGCCCAGATCTCACCACCGGCCTCGTCCGCCACGGCCAGCACCCTGCTCAACCTGGTGACCCTAGGCGACCGTGCCACCCATGGTTGGACGCGGTCGGGTCCCCTGAGCACGCCGGTTGGTAGATCATCGCCGGAGATGCCCTGTAGTGCCGGCGACCGAAGGTGAGCGCCTCCTGTGTCTCCCGTCGCGCCCACTTGGGAGGTGGAGGAAGAACCTGCCAGCGGCCCCCGCCTGTCGGTCGGCCAGCGTGGCTGAGTCAGTGATGGGACGGCCCCGCCCAGTTTAAGTGGAGACGGACCAGGCGGGATCCGCCTTCCCTAGGCGAAGGCATACTCCAGCGAAGCCACCTCCGATGCGGCCCCTTCATGTGTGCGGCAAAGCCGCTGGGCCGGCCTAGTAGCTCCCTGGCACTAAGGCTCGCTCAGTGCGCACGGTCGCCGCCCAGATCCACCCCGATCTGGTAATTTCCTTTCTTGTTCTTTTTCCAAAAATATTGTAAAATCCACGACCAATTCATCAAAGCTCCGAATTTGATGATTCAAATTTGTAGTAACTCCATAAATCATGCTCTATCACATGGTGCTATTGGCATATTTTTTCTAGAAATATTTTTTTCACAAATGTTTATGAAAACTCATTTTTCCTATTTCTATGATGGACTTTGGAAAATCACAGAGAGCTCATATTTGATCCAAATCCCAAGATTCAAATTCCTAGAGACTTATATGTTCCGAACTTAGTTTTTCATTTTTCCCAATTCTTTCTGTACCACATCAAATATTGGTCTATTTATCCATGTATAGCCAACTTTGCAAATCCCTAGGGAATTCATTTGAACTCCAAATCCGGCGAAACCAACTCCTAGATGCTTCTAAAATTATTCCTTGTTAAATCGGTAACTTTGCTCATTTTTCAAAATAATTCTTCTGTACACTTTTTTCAAATCCACAAATCCCTTGATTCCATCATATTGAAGTATTCAGAGATATCCATTGATCAAATTCCAATGAAACCACTTTGGTCATTCCTCATTGAGCAAAGGTATCTTAGAAAAGTCCAACTCACATTTTTAGAGCACTTTTATTTTTGCCTTGTTGTGTTGCTTATTGTGTTTTGTTTCCAATGTTAGTTGACGAAATAGACGGAGTACTTGGAAAATGGACCAGAAGCTTTGAGGACTCTGAGGAATAAGGCAAGCAGCCCTTTGACCATGTTAAGAAACCCCTTTTTATGCATATCATATGGCACTTTTTTCAATGCATCGGAATCATGATTAAGTTAGTGACCACCTTGGTTGGTTGCCTTTGGTACATTCCTATTGAAACCTGCATCAATCATGACCCTACCTTCCTATGAGGGTTATGCGGGTGGGAGTAGATAGGATGCTATGGTAGTGGCTATGCAAGTGGGACGGGAATATGCATGGTGACAAAGGCAGGGTACTTTCAAAAGACCTTTTCGAAAACAGCGTCGTGTGCCACATATGCCCGAGGGAGATGATGAGTTGGGTATCCACTCGATGACGAAGTGGTGTACCAAGGCAAGTGCGTGTATAGTTTTCAAAACGGATTGGTTTAAGTTGCGACCGTTATTCCAACCTTACATGCGCAACCACTCTACCCTTATATGGGTAAGGGCATTATTGATTACCTAGGCCGATACTAGCATGGTGCCCGCATTACTAGTGATGGGGATGACACGAGGTCACTCTCGGGACGGGGTCGTCCTTGGATAGGCGACCATGAATGTTTTCACAGGGCACCGGACACACCGTTGGTACCCCGTGCCAGTGGTATATGATGAATATCGGAGCAAGGCTCCACAATTTTAAGATGTGAAATGTTGGGCTCGGGGGTTACTACCAATCGAGTGGACTCTATGTTAGTGTCATCTACGGAAATATAGTGATCGGGTTCTTACCCCGGGCACTTGAGGTACCGCGGGTCGTGGATGACACGGAAGTTCCCCGGATCTTGTGGGTAAAGTGTGGAACCTCTATAGAGTATAAAACTATTCTAATAGCTGTGTCCACGGTCAAGGACAGTTGGGTAACCGCTGTTGGGCTACGTCCAATGTTTGTGAAACCTGGTGTGTGTCTGAGGAAAACAACATGGTTCGGTGATATTGATGATGTGATCTTGAGGAAGCCATGATGAGCTTGAGCATGAGTTGTTTATAACTCTTTCTCGATATTGATGTAACCTTCCTATACTTGTTGTAGATGCATGCATGTCCTTGATATATGTTGATCATACTTGAATATGAAAAACTAGCCCTACACAAAAATACCAATTTAGTAGTAAAGCCTTGCATAATTATTCTGTCATCACACTTGGGTTGCTTGCGAGTAAATTCAAAGTACTCATTGGCTTGCCACTAGTTATTTTATAGGCCAGGCATGAAAGAACAAGATATGATGAAGATTTCTTGGTGACGAACATGCAAGCTAGGACACTTCCCAGTCAGAATGCATGTAGGGTTAAGGCAGATGGCATGGGTCCAAGTTTTCAACAAAGATTTCCGTTGTGATGATTTATACTCAACACTTGACCATAATGGTCCTACTTGTGTAAAATGGTATGTATGGATGTAAGACTCTTGTTATTCAGTTATGTGTGTTCAGTGAGCATTGATCTCTGGGATCACTGTAAGCGTGCATTCGATGATCTCGACTTATGAGTCGGGGTCCCCACACAACCTCACAATCCCATGAGTTGACAAAATGAGCTCTAGAGGGCAATGATGACTTGGGATACCGTGGATTGTCTTTCCCACCGCTACTCTTTCGCAAAGACTTCACGCAATTCTTCTACATGGCCCTCACATGGTTGTGGGTTATTTACCACTTATCGCTTAATGCCCATATTGCCATGTTCACTTTGCATGATATGCTCATTTCGATGCCTTTGCCATGCATCTGTGACCCATGCTTTTCATTAGACATGATCAATGATTCTAGTACTTCTATGTGTATTTGTAAGCATGGTGAATATATTGCTTGTTATTGCCATGATTGCTTCGTGTCCCATGCCTATGATGATATTGATGCTTTCCCCATTACTTGTCTTGATTGTGATATGTCATGTGCATTGCCTATGCCTATTGTTTGCCCACATGACATGATTGCCATGATTCCCTCTAGTGTGTTGCATCTTCGCGCCACTGGTTTGCATGACATATTTGATATGCTTGCCTTGATTTTTGCATCACCGATGATTCATACTTGCTCGTTTCATGCGGTTTATTGTCACTATTCCCATGCTTTGCACAAGATTAATATTGCTACTTGTCATAAGTCTCCACATGTTGCCTCTCTCATGCTAGATGATTTAAAATGTATTGAGTGCAACAATGCTTTTAGTCTTGATAATGAGATTTCCCCCATAGCATTCTCACATTTATTTGGAGATTTTGACATAATTCTTATGAAGCATGCTTGTCTTATCTCTTTGCCGCATATGCCTAGTGCCATCATTATAGCCACTATTGCATCATATTTTTCTTGCACGTTTGCTCCTAATGGTTATGTGCAAGAGACGAGAACCATCATGATGGATGATGTGTTTATCTACCATGCGCATACGTTCTTCCTTTTGTTGTGTGCATGTGTAGGATACTTGGACTTCGTGTTGACTTCCACTTCACGTGAGTTGACCATTTGAGCTCTTGAGAGCGAACCACCTTCTACCACGACGCTTCTACATCACACTTGCTTTTGCTTCGGCATTGTGAAGAACGCACAAGGACATGGTTTCGAGGTGATATCATTCTCTTTTGAGAACCACAAAACCATGAGCATGCATATTGTGGATAATACTACTTGTGCTGCTTGCACCATGACACTTTACACACATGCTAGAGATCTTTCTTCGACTTGCCATTACCACATTGCCATGCTTCATGATATATATGCCTTGTGTGTTGCATCCTACTTGTGTATTACTTGTCCCTATCATATGCTTGGTTGCAACAATTAATCTATTCACATATGCCATGTCCCATTGATTTCTACATGATTGCCATGATTGCCTCGCACATGTTGAAAAACTGCTCTTTCTATTGTGTTGACTGCCCCTCGATTTTCACTACACCCTATGTATGCTATGCTTGGATTGTCTTGCACTTGACCCATGTATTTATACACTTCATTTTACTTGTTGTTGTGAATAATTCATATGCCTTCCATAGACCATTTATTGAGCGCTTTATCCATGCTTGCTATGAACTTGATGTAGATGCTTATTAACTTGTCACACTTATTTGCATCACTCCCTCACATCTACGTGCTTGTTTCCATGATGACCTTGATTGTGCTCAATTTTGCGCTTGCATGCCATGTCACAATCCTTTGTCAAACCATATGCTATGCTTGATGTCGACACTTGTTGGGTGAATCACCTCTTGAATGCTTGCTTTTGCACTAACGCTAACCACATTTTTTTCCCAAGTGTTTGTTGTCCTTGCTCCTTTTGAAGGAATAACTAGACGGTGCGACATTGGAGAGTGCCCATTTTGATCTTCAAGATGATGAGTGCTTTGTGATCGACCACTTTGACATGGTGACGCTATCTCTTTCCCATGGTGATTTGGCTTTCGATCCGAGGTCAGATCTTCTCCAAGGGGGAGGGGATGATGAGGAGCATCCTAAGGACATCACCATGTCAAGAGTCTGTTTGGCAAGTGACACATGCGACCTCTACTTCTCATACATGAACGTGAATCATCTCATTTATATGTGTTCACTTGACCCCTTCGAGGATGTTATACTACTTGACACTCCACGCGTGTGCATACATAGGTATTGTCGGAGCTTCACGGACGATGAGGAGGAGTTCAAGCGCCAAGGAACACCTACACCATCCGTGAGGGAAGATTGGAAGCGACGTTGAGAGAAGACAGAGCTACTAAAACTTCAGGGACCGGACATCCGCGGCCAGCCCGGACATCTGGCGCCTCCCCAACACTCGGACATCCAGCCTCTCCCTCGGAATCCGCCACCGACGACGGAATGCACCATACGTTTTACCATCTTCGGGCCAGACATCCGGCGACTCACGAAGCCCCGGGCATCCGACCCCCAGCCCGGACATTCGGCACGTGCCTGCGCGCAGAATCGGGCCAGAGGACCATGTATCGCCTTTCCCACTTACTCCTTCGTGGCTTAGACTATATATACTCCTCCCCCACTTCATTTCTAGGGTTAGAAAAGTGATAGCTCATTTGATAGAGACCTTTTCTCCTTGTACTACTCTTGAGAAAGAGAGAGAGAGACTACCACTCCCATGGAGTTCAAGACCTCCATGTGAGCATGTGATAAGATCGTACAGGACCCCCTAATGGAAAGATCCTCCGGGATATCATCAAGACCTCCTCTTGGAGATGAACTCTACCTTGAATCTTTCCCTTTGTTGTTCATGTACCTTGTGGATCTATGTGTTGTTAGTCTAGTAGATGTGTGATTTTACTTGTTCGTGAGTGTTTTCCTTTGTGATTTCTCTCCGTTCTTCCCCGTTTTCATCGTGTTCTTTGCGGGATCCCCTCCATTTCGTGAAAGATCGGCCTTAGGGTCTCCACCCTACATCAAGGGAAATGAAAATCAACCCAGCCCCGCCATCAACCAACATCTTTGTGACCTTGAGGTTGCGGATTGTTGGTGAAACCAACAACGGCAAGCACCCTAGCGCGGTTGTGCGGTCAGGGTGATCCTCCTCGTCAAGAATGATGGACATGCAGGACCACTTGAGTGGTTTCCGGGAATCTGCCGCTGGCTCCACAGTTTAAGATGGAGGTGATCCTCTTCGTCAAGGATGATGGGCGTGTGGGGCCACTTCAGTGGTTTCCTGGAATCTGCCGCTGGCTCCACTATTTAACCTCACGTGCCCATTGTTTAAGCTGGCGGTGAGAAGAGTGCAAAGATGGACCTCTGTCAATGCACATGGAATTAGTAGCCTTCTGGAACTCCTGCTTGTTGGTTTCCTCTTCATCCCCTTCACCGCTCTCGTCATCGCATTCCTTCTTGTCATGGCCTTTGGCAGGTTTCCCTTGATGCTGAGGGAACTTGCCGGGGCGGCCTCCTCTGCCACCTCAGCCCTTCCCACCAGTGACATCTTGGTCTCTCTCTTTGTGATGCTTCTCGTACTCAACCTTCTACTTCTTGACGAGTTATTCAACTTGATTACACTCTTGGAGATCATGGCCCTTCGCCCGATGGATCTTGTAGTACGGCCCGTCAGCCTTCCCTGCCTTCTCGACCGCCGCAGCTTCCCGGCAGTCAGTGCACATCACAACTCCTTGCCGGGAGCTTTGGTCTTGGCCTTCCTGCCAGTACTAGGAACGCTAGATCCTTCAACAGTCAGAACTATTTTCTCCTAGCGCTTCTTCTTGTTTTTCTTGTTTTTCTTCTTCTGGTTGACATCATCAACCTCTGAATCAACTTTGACGTCGTCTTCCTCTCTGGGAGTTTCCTCCCCTCTTCTGCACAGGCACACTTATTTGCCAAGGTGTAAATCTCGTTCATAGTCTTGGGCAGCCACATGTTCATTTTGGAACGTATCCTGCGGTTGCACACGTTGAACTGGAATGAGGGAATCACAGCTGCCAGGTGGATATCAGGAATGCTCCTGTGCAATGAGCTAAACCTCTGCATGTACTTCCACAAGCTCTCTCCTTCCTTCTTTAGGAGGAGATGCAAGTCGCTGGGCCGTCCTGGCTCTTGGTGGCCGCCCGTGAAGGCACCAACAAACTCGTTGTACAGGTCAGCCCAGGTCAAGATGGAGTTCTCCGGCAGGTGCATCAGCCACGACCTCACATTTGGCTTGAGTGCCAAAGGGTAGTAGTTGGTGAACACCTTCTCAGCTCTTCCTCCGGCAGCTTGAACAACGATGGTGTAGATGCCCAAGATCTCTGTCGGGTTCAATGTCCCATCATACTTCTCCGGTATCTCAGGATTGAACGCGGGTAGATGGCCAACGGACTTGCCGTAGCTCATGAGTGAAGGCGCAGCACCCAACCATGAAAGGCAGGTATCCGCTCCCATCAGGCACGGGTTCGTCGAAGTCGGGGCCATTGCGCCTGTCGGACAAGCGGTGGGTTTCGCGGTGTCATTCTATGGTGACGCACACGTCTTCCCTCCACTTGTCCTCCAGGACCTGCCGCTGGTCTTGGCGGGCTCGAGGATCAGACGAAGCCATTATCACGTCATCGGGTTCTTGGTCGTGTGGTCCTGGCTACCACCCAATGCTAGCTGCCGCGGTAGAGACTGCATCGTCGGGACGGCCCCTCCAGCGTGGGCAGCAGCTTGGAACGCTGTTGTTGCTTGTTGTTGCCGCAGTGGCCGCGCCCACTGCGATCCTCCCACTTTAGAAAAACCAATCAAACTTGGAATGGTGGCTCTCCATTCATCCATTTGATTGACCACTGGTGGGAATCTCAGCGGGAGTTGGGCTCGCGCCATGGCTTCCGAAACTGTGCTTGGCATGGGCGACGACGCAAAACGCAACGTCACCTGACTTCTGGCGGCGCCGGCGGTGGTGGTGTCGCCATGCTCCCTTCACCGTGAGCCAGTCACCATGTATGCATGGCGACGAGAGGGTGCGCCTGGGAGTTGATGACCTCGTTCGGTGGTGCGACTTGATCACCTTTCTCTGGTGGAGATACATGTCCCGCGGCTGCACCTGTGACAAGGGCAGTGGGGGGATAGCGGCTAGTACCAGAGTGGGCATTGTCGCTGCGGCTATGTCCTCCAGCGCGGTGGGGATGCGGAGACTGCACCCCTTCTCCGCATGCGCGTTCCGAAACACGTCCATCGGTATGTTGTGGATGTCGCCCTCCTCCGGCGTCCTCCACCCCCACTTCAACCGCGGGGGAGACGACCATGATGCCGCCTGTGCCGGTCGCGTCCCCCACAGCACTACTATTCCCCAGCACTGTCGCAGTGGCCATGGCATCTGCGGCTACATGCAAAGAGGCCTTCGAGGTGGAGGGTTCCGCTGTTGCGCCGGATTTCTTCTTGGGCGCCATAGATGACGAAGCCGTCGACGAAGAAGATGATGATAAAGATTGACGTGCTGCTTACATTCTTGGGTTCGTGCAAGCGCTTCCCCCTACTTGGCGCGCCAAAGATGTAATGGGAAAACACGATCACCTATGGGGCTATTGGCCCCTTTATGTTCGTCAAGGGGGAAGGGCACATTGCACAAAGAGCAGAGACCCTAGAGGCAGCACGACAATGGTGCCACGGTGGTTTTTACCTAGGTTCGGGCCACTATGAAGCATAAAACCCTACTGTTGCTTTGGTGGATTGGATGATGGAGCGCGAAGAGCACGTAGCGATCAAGCCCGACAAGGTGGCCTCGGGGAGAGCAGCTACGTGCGTGTGAGTGTAGAAGGATCCGAATCCTTTCTTAGCTCGCCTCGGTCCTCCTTTTATAGTTCAAGGGGTAACTAGAGTGGCGACATGGTCATTGTTGGCTAATTAGATAGCAAACAGTGATATCATATCTTACTCTGCACACGGGACAGGGCACATTTAATGCACCACTTAGTGTCATGTCGAGGAGTAGCCCGGCAAGCCTTGCCGGGCCACATTTGTTTTCTCTTTCCCTGTTCACCTGACACGCCGGTGGACGAGTGTCATTTGGAGGTGAAACGTCTTCTGGGTGGCCGTCACGTGCTTGGTGGATGCTAGTTAATCATCTGGGGGCTTGACACCGCACTGAGAAATGACCTGAGTCATTGTGCGGTGGAGAGGTGGTGTCTTGGCGGGGCGATCCGCCCTCAAAGTCCCCGGCAAGCCTGCAGGGGAGTCTTGAGACTTTTCTTTGGTGTGTCCTCGACCCTGCTCGGCTCTTCTGCCCAGCAAAGGAGGTTTTTCCTAGGTGATATCTTGCTCCTTCGTGTTGTCTTGGTCTTCTTGATCCACCATTTGATTCCTCAAGGAACTATAACTTCGGCTTGGTCTTGTTTCTCCATTGCAACCTCACCTCTGTGCGTGTGTACAATCTGGGCAATTGATCAATTGTTAGTACAGGGGGGTTTACACCCAAACTGCGGGTTGTCGAAGTACTCCACAGGGACTAGGCAATCAACGGGTGCGCTCGGCTAAAGCTAGGTGACGGAATATTGGGTGAAGAAAACAGAAAATAAACCTAGCACTAACAAGGATCATCAACAAAGAAATGACAAAGAAGGAAAGGGAGATGAAGATTGTCTTTACTCTATCTTTTTGGTATTTTTATTAGGCATGAGAATCTAAAACACTAACAAAACGAGAATCAAAATTAGGGAAAGCTGCTAGACAAGAACACATATAACTATCATACATGAACAGAATATATATTACATATACAGCTAGTACTCATACATTCTAAATGAGAGTCACAATGTAATAGTACAACTCTCACAACACAAACACTCACAAATATATAACTAGCAATGACAGAAGGAAAGAAACAAGCTAATATGATAGGGACAAAAATATATCACAACACAAACATATATGTTTTCACATGAACAAAGTTAACACTAACACTACAGACACACATCACACATATGCAAACAGGGGGAGGTTACAAGACATCGTTCTAGTACTCTGAGATGAACAAAATAAGTAATATTAATCAAGCACAAGTTTGAAACTGAACAAGTTTCAAGCACTACTCAAATCTAAACATTACAAAGCATTACACATCTCAGCTTACAGAAAATTCAGAGAATGAGAGAGGGAGAAGAAGTAGCAAGGATTCAGATTAAAAGTGTAGCAGCAAGGTAAGATTCAGAGTAGCAGCAAAAGCCTAAGGAAAGAAGAGGAGCAGTAGGGGTGCAACAAGAGAAGAAGGGAGCAGCAGCGGGGCTTGGAGAAGAGGAGGAAGCAACAGGAGGTTGAGGGGAAGAAGAAAGATGCAGCAGCAGGAGGTTGAGGGGAAGAAGCAAGATGCAGCAGCACGAGGTTGAGGGGAAGAAGGAAGATGGAGCAGCAGGATGTTGAGGGGAAGAAGGAAGATGCAGCAGAACGGGGGCACCCACGCGGAGGAGAGGACTCACGCGAGGGATCAGACGATCATCTGGTCGGGCGCGTGAGGTGCGGCGGTGGAGTGGTGGCGCTGTGGTGGAGATGGAGTGTTGGATGGCTCAGATGGATGGCGCTGGGAGGTGAGGCTGCACTGGTGGATGTGTTGGGTGGCGATGGTGGTGTCTTGCGCGGATAATGGATGGGAGGCGCACCGCCATGCCGGCCTGGTCGTGGCGGCGGCCGGAGCTGTAGAAGGAGAGGTGAGGGAGAGACAGAGGTGTAGCCAGGCCCAATTTGGGAATGGAGCAGCGCTAGGGATTTTGATCCCCTCCCTGATCTACCACTTTTACTCCTTGACCCTTCTCTTCTCAACTTTCTACACAAGAAGATCCTCCCACTTCTTTATCTAGCCCCCCTGGTTACTTCTTTTCATCTCACACGGGTCTCTTCTTCTTCTCTTCTCTTCTTTACTCTTCTCGATTGGCGCATAGACGGAATCTTGACGATTATTAGTGCCTTTGCGCACATTTCTGCAAAATAGGCCATAGACTAGTAAATGATCTTTTTTATGATTATCATTCAACTATGCAATAGTTCATAGCAAGAATTGATGGTCAGATCACAATATATGGTATATTTGAGTGCCAAATTATATAAGTGAAATGTGCTTATCAACAATATATACCAAGGTTTGTTGCACCGACACAGTCCACAAGCTTTGCCTTGTGGGACTTGAGGTCTTCTTGCTACGATTTAAGCTACATTGACCGTGTGCCCCACTCTTTTTGGAATGCTATCAGGATGGCTTCCTCCTCTTCACGGGCTTTGCAGGATGAGCTGGCCTCGACGAGCACAGTCTTGCAGGCTGCCTTCTCCTCGACCACCTCCTTCTCCCTCTCTGCATGCACCGCCTCGTTTTGGCGCTGGCCCTCCTGCGTGGCTAAGTCGAGATGGCCCCACCCGTCAGCAAGCCTCAAGTGTTCCCCCACAAGGCATGATTCGACATCCTGGAGGTCTACCTCAAGCCGATCGAGGGCAGCCCAATTGTCGGTTAGGGCCCTGCGCCTGAGTAAGGCCTTGTTATTACTCACGAGCGCGAGGGTCCGGCCATGTTTTAGCACCCCAGCACTCATGGCTGTTGTGATCGAGGAGGCCCCGATGACGTTTTCCTGTGGCACTGAAGGATCCTGGCTACCCTCCATGGTCGCCAGGCTCGCCGTGTCAACAGCTGGGGCCGGGTTTATGGGCCTAGCCTTGGAGAGCCCTGTGGCACACCCCGTTCGACCTTCCATCGTGAGGGATAGGGTGGATGGCGGTGGCTCAGGCACCTCCTTCTGCCCTGTCGTGGTGCCTTCATCCACAGCAGGTCTCATGGGTGGTGCGCCTTCTCGTGCGCCCCTCGGGGCTTAGGCTAGGAGCTTGCATCACCCTTGGGCCAGATGACCCCTTCGCCTCAGTTAGCGTTGCCTTCTTCTGCTATTGGACATCCCCTTGATGCCTGCACAAGCAAAGGGTCAACTCGGTTCGGACGGAATCACATGTGCCAATGTAAAAATAACCCTTGTACTTACTCATCCCTTGCAGCCCACTTCTGCTTCTTCTCCGTGGAGGACGACGCTTCACTGCCATTTTATGTGGGTGTCTCGGCATTGTGCTGTGGACCCACAGGGTGATCCCCGGGAAGCTCGGCCGTGATGTCGCCCTCCTTGAGGTCCGGGGGTGCACCCCGGACGGTCTCAGCAAACGGGGGCTCCACAGCCTTTTCGCAAAGGCTGGCACTAGCTGGCAGATGAGCAGTCATGATGCCAGGCCCCACCGCATTGGCAGATCGAGGCGACACCGTCGGGGGCAGTTTGCAGGTGACTTCATCATCCTCGAAGTCGCGGAGGAGCTTGCATTGAGAGCATGGCACACCATTAACATCATCCGCTTCAACGGTCTCCTACGAGTCATCGTCACTGCTGCTGCTGTCGCTGGTATCCGGCACCACGGTGGAGGGGTTCCCACGTGGTACACCTCGGCTGCCCGATATGAGCCCCCACTCATCAAAGATGGGAATCATCGCGACCAGCTTAGCCTTATCCTCGTAGCTGTACATCGGGGACGCAGCCTTAGGAGGGTCCTCTGGGGTGTAGCTGAGCAGGGCTCCTAAGGCCCAGTTTAGTTCATCAGATGTCAAGCCAGCGGCATGCAGCCTCATCATGTCCTCTGTGCCGGCGTACTCCCACATGGGCCGTGAGTGCACCTGAAGCGACGCAATGCGCTGCCCTAGGAACTCCTTCATGATCATCGACCCCGATAGTTTTGTGGCCCCGTGCATGGCTATCCGCTCCAGGATGGGCTCTGTCGTCGAGTCAGTGAGCTTCTCGTGGCCCCACCCTATGTTCTGCTTAGGCTGGGGCGCTGGGTTCATCAGGAGCAGGCTTGCCTGGCATCTGTCCATGAAGACCCAATGCTCCCTGTAGCCTTCCACCTTCTTCCCAGCCTTCAGGTGAATGTTCTCGCCCTTGACATCGACGAAGGAGACACATGCAGAGTGCTGGTCCGGGGTAGTGAACTGCAAACTGAAGAAGTGTCGGAAGAGCGCCACCGAAGGCCTCACGCCCACCAAAGCCTCATAGTAGAAGGCGAATATGGCCAGAAGGAGGATCAAATTAGGCTGCAACTGGAGGGCGTGGATTCGGTGGTGAGAGAGGATGGCATACAAGAACTCGGACAATGGCAGGACCAGCCCAGCATGAAGGCTGTGGAAGAAGAAGGGGTAGGCGGACTCCGCCAAGCTACTCCACGCTCGTGGGCAAGGCCAGATCTTGGTCACGCAGCCTTCGTTCTGCTCGCCGGCCACCAGTGGGAGGACTAGGGCTAAGTCCTCCTCATTGGCGTTGGATGAGGGCAGGAGCGCCACCTCGACGGTGGATGAGGCCGCGGCCGGTGCCACGGGCTTTGTCTTCTTGACAATGGCCGTCATTCGCGCGTCATGAAGTTGGCGAGCAGGAGTAGTGGAGGTTCTTGAGATTGGATCATGATATGCCGCACGCGAGAAGGGTGAGCAGGAAGATGGAGGCAATGCATAGAGAGAGCAATGATGGCCCTGCACCATGCCCGTCAGGCTTTATGTCAGCCTGGGCGGTTGCCAAGGCATCGTGGGGGAAGTGGGGCATCCCGTGCCCCGTCATGCGCCACATGTCGATCTTGGCCCGCTGGTGGTTGGGGCCCATGCTATTTCACTCCCTTCAACTGGCGGAGTCATGCTTGTCGAGGGCTTGGGGGCTCTGGTCGGGCCCGTTGGACCGGGGGTACTCAGGCCCATCTACTTGCGGCCCAGCGCGCAGTGCTTGCCACGAAGCCCAAGGCCTATCCACCGCCAGAGCTCCACAAGCAAAGCCCTCGCGAGGGCCCCACCTTGCAAGGCGCACTTCAGCTCGTCCCTAGGAGACTCGTGAGGCCCTCTCGCAAGGTGACTTCCCCGAGGCCCCTCGCTAAGGCATACGAGCCAAGAGCAATTTAGTAGAGTCATCCGGCCCTACGTCTTGACATGGGTGACGTGCGTGGCGAGGATCGAAGCCAGAGGAGCGCCATTAGAAGCGGATATAGAGAGTTTCCCGTTTGGTGCTAAGGGGCCAAGGCCATCCGCCGGTACCCGAGGCGATCCCCAAACGTTGTCGTTTCGGTGCATGAAGACTAGGACGGTGGGCGCACCAGGATGGAGGTCAGCACTGAGCCTACGGGCGCACCATGGACATTGGCTTTGCAGGCGAAGACTACTTTAGTCAAGATACACTGAGCCCCTGTCCCCCTTCAAATTGGCCGTTGCGGAAACTCTTCCCGCCAAGTGCTTTAGGGGGAAGAGGACCTTGGCTAGTATAAGCGTGGGCAGGGCGCCGCCATAGAGAGCGGTGGGACTCCCTTGTACACGCGTGTTCATCCTCTGCCGCGAGACAATCCAACCACCAAGCAGGAGTAGGGTTTCACACTGCAAGCTGGCCCGAACCTAGGTAAAGGGCCATATCCGAGTTCTTCTTCCTTAACTCATGCTCGCCGAGAGTCACCGCGGGACTGGAGGAGTAGGGTAGGGCGGTTGAGAACAAGAGCACCCCAGTGTTCGAACCTCTTGGGTCCCCGGAGCCCCGATCCCGACACCCATAAATTGTCCGCAAGCAGTTGCCTCAGGGTCCGAGCGCTGGGAAGCACACAGATGGCGCCTCGCATAGCATATAGACCTCACGGGCCAGAGCTTTCGGTGGTCGCCCTCGCGGGTCATAGCTCGACTAGTGCTACCCTACGCAAAAGCCAAGTATAAGCACCTCACGTGATGCACCCTTTATAGTTAGAGCTTCTTCTTCTCACAACCATGGTGAAGCCTGTCGCCTCTTTTCACATGAGTCACTTGCACATTAAAAGGGGGCTCCTGGAGCATAGCGTCTCTAGAGCCCTTACTACCTCCCGGGCCCCTCGCCTCCTGGCCTTATTCCATGCATCATGACCTGACATACCAGCGACAGCTGAGACTTGCTTGTGGCTGGGTCCTGACGACGTAGAGCATTTTGGCAAGCAAGAAAAAGAGGAGCGAGCCTTGCGGGGAAGTGTTGGGAGGAAACACATAATCCAAACCACGAAAGCTTCAAAGTTAAGATGCGGGAATCATAGTTCCTTACATGCCCTCACGGGGCCTACATTGTTCCAGCGCAGATAGACAAAGACAACAAAAGAAAAGCTCTTGGTGGCGGCCGCCGCCCGCAGGGCGCCGGCTCGGGCACTCTGTGCCCTACTCAGAGTCTTCATCCCCGCTCTTGACGCTGGGGGAACCACTGCTGCTTTCGCTTCCAACGGAGGGGGATGCATTGCCATCATCGTCGCTAGGGGTATCGTTCTCATCGCTCTCCATGCAACACTTCAGGCGGCACCTAGTGACCCCAAAGAACTTCATGAAGAGCATGATGGCCCTGTCATACTTGAAGTGGAGGACGTGCCCCCTCTTAATGTCGCGAGCGAAGGCGAGCGACTTCTACCCCCACTTCAAGAACAAAAAGCCGATGGCAGTGAACTCTGTCGCCACCCAGGAGAGCCGTTCCAGCAACCGGCTGGCTGCTGCCATAGGCCCAGCAGCACGCGACCCGCCATCTCCTCCACGAAGGAGTCTGAGAGCTGGAGCTAGTTGCGGGGCTGGCGGTGCATATCCACTATGAATTCGCGGGCTGCGTCCATGTAGTGGCTCCATGTCTGGGGTGGCAGGACGGCCACGCCACCTCCACCAACTCGGCCGCGGACTCCTCGTCCTCTGTGCCCTCACCCTCGAGCGTCACCTCTTTTGTGGTTGTCTGAGCCGATGTAGGCCACTATTGGAGGGCACCCGCGCCCCTGCCAGGCATGACATCAAGTGTGCGGTGTGGCTTCTCCCCTCGCCGGGTTCGGCGGTTCTTCCTCCTCCATCATAGCCTTCCCGTTCTCTGCGGCAGAGACCCTCCTCATAGGCACCATGACTATGATAGTGGAGCTTGAGAAGAGAAGGATCAAGATGAGCTAGGGGGTAATCCCCATCGCCCTTATATTGTGCCTGAAGGTGGGGCGACCCACGCCTCTTGGCCTTCGATGAGACGAGGGAGGCAATGATGGTTTTGTGCCCTGGAAGGGCAGGCTTTATGTCAGCTCGGGCAGTTGCTGAGGCGTCATGGGAGAAGTGGGGGCATCCCTCGCTTTGTCATGGGCCCAGCGTCAGGCCTGGCCCGTAGGCCGTTGGGGCCCGCATCGTTTCGCCCCCTTCAACTGGCGCAGTCGTGCGTGGGGGGGGGGGCTGGGGGCTACCATTAGTCCCGTGGGACTGGGGGTACCCAGGTCCATCTGTTCATGGCGCACGGCGCGACACATCTTGCTTGACAGGCGGAGGGCGTACCTCTGGGATTCACACACAAGACCCTTAAGAAGGCCCTGCCTCTCGAGGGATGCATCAGTAGGCGCCCAAGAGCCTCGCGAGGCTCGCTCGCGGGGTGGTCTCCCGAAGAGCCCTCTCGTGAGGCACCCTCCTAGGGCGCCTTCGCGCGGATCTCAGTTCAGGATTTTCCGAGCTCGGTCTCATGTCCCGGGGTCTTCACGTGGATGACAAGTGCGGCTGCAGGCCGCACCAGGAGCCGTGCCAACAGGCGCGGATGTGGAGACTTTCCTCTTTTGTGCTAAGGGAGAAAGGCCATCCACCGGTTCCCAAAGCAATCCCTGTAGGTTTCCGGAACGGTGCAAGAAGACCAGGACAAAGGGCGTGCCAGGGCAGATGTCATTCCCGAGCCGACCAGCGCGTCACAGTTGGAAGCTTTAGTAGGCGAAGACCACCTTTAGTCATGGTAAGCTGCAACCTTGTCCCCTTTCAAACTGATCGTTGTGGCAACCCTTCCTGGCTTGTGTTTTTGGGGGACGAGGACCATAGATAGTATAAGAAGAGGGTTGGGTGCTATCGTATAATGGATGTGTCAATTTAACATTGATCATCTCCTACACCCCTTGTACACTGTCTTCCTCCCTCACGAGTAGATCAAACAACCAACCAGGAGTAGGGTCTTACACTGCAAGGTGGCCGAACCTAGGTAAACTGCCATGTCCGTGTTCCTCTTGCATAGCTCATGCTCACCACAGCGTCGCCGTGGAACTAGAGGAGCAGCGTATAGCTGTAGGAGAACAAGTGCACTCTAGTGTTCGAAACTCTTGGCCCCCAGGTGCCCTAATTCCGACATTGCAGCTTTACTATGTAGGCACAAAGCACTCTCTCATGACATCCTTCATTTGGTTCCATGTTGTGATGGGTGGGTCCCCTTTTGCTTGACGTCGTTCAATGACTTGCTCCCACAAAATGAGAACATAATATTGAAAGTCAAGCTATGCCATGGTGATCTTTTTCTCCTCTTCATAATTGTGAAGATGAAATATCTTATCGACCTTCAATGCCCATGCTAGGTAGTCTTTTGGGTCATTAAACTTGAGCTTGCCATAGCGTTTATCATCAATGCGTTGGGGTCGAGGGTGATGACACTATTGCTATGGCGAAGGGTCTTCAACCGCTTATTCCTTGGGCTCCTCTTGATTATCTTGACATTGAGGACATCAAATTCTTGCACGGTTTCTCATATCTTGGAGCTCCTCAAGGCGCGGGGCTTCTTCTTGTCGCTTTCGTTGGAGGGCCTCTTCATGTAGACGTACTTGGCAATTGTGCTCTCGTACGGCTTAAGTTGCTGCACATAGAGCATGTTGGACTTCAAGAGCTTGTTCCTCTCGGCGTTGTTGCTCTTTTTCTAGGGCGTCACCATCTTGATGTTCTTGTTGTTGTTGGCGTCACGGTGCTTGATCTTGTTACATGCGATCATTTGCTTGACAACAAAGTAGTTCATGTTCCCGAAGGCGGTCCTGTAAACTGTTGCCATGAAATGGGTTTTGTGGAGCTTGATGATCATCATGGTCATGAAGACGATGGTAACAAACTTGTGGAAGGCTTGCATCCGAAGAAGTTTCTAGAGTGTGTCGGCTTGAGTGGTGGGGTCTTGATTACGACGATGTTGTAGAAGGACGGTTGGCCATCAATGCAGAAAAGTCTCCCGTTTCTCTTGCCATGTTGGCGTCGAGGTAGTCCGATGTGGTGGATCGTACGGTCATCCCCATGGACCTACCTATGTCTCCCCAAGTGACAAGTGGGCCAATGAAATGAGCTCATGCAAGAGCTCTCGAGACAGAGGTGACATCTCTCCTTAGTGATATTTTGTATGACCCACATGAGACATGGCTACAACCTAAAGCCGAAATGCTATGTGTTATCAGGTACAAAGAAGGCCACCTTGGAGATGCTCGTGATGATGGACAATCCCACATGTACATGGACGAAGGAGCACGACGAGAGGAAGTGGAGAAAGCTCCTAGATCCCGGACATCCGACCCCAGGACTGGACATCCGCCCCTTGAAGACTTCAATAGCAGTAGCCCAGCAGATCAGAAGTTACAAGCCCGAACATTTGTCCCAGCATCAGAAATCCAACCCCACCTATTCCAAGGACACCAGAAACCTGGACACTCCAGGCCAGAAATCCGGCTCTGCATTAGCCGTCGGACATCCGCCCCTAGCTCGGACGTCCAGCGCCTGCATATGCGCAGAGAACGGGCCGAAGGCCCATGTATCCCTCCTTTCCCCTCCTATCTCGCGGACTACAACTATATAGACCCCTTCTAGCAAAGGACTAGCTCGTTGAGATAGAGCTTTTGTCATCCACTTACCCCTACTCCCATGAAGAGCAAGGCCTCCATTTGAGAAGATCCCCCAAGTGGATTCAAGAACCCTTCTAGGGAAGATCCTCCAAGGATTCAAGACCTATTTCCTCACTAATTAGGATGAACTAGCCACACTTTGTATCTCCCTTTGTTGACTTTGCATCATGTATCTCTATGTATGTATGTGGATCTCGTACATGTGTGATTGTGTCCTGTCTATTTGAGTGTTTTTCCCTCTTGTGTTCTTCGCGTTCTTCCCCGCCCACCATCCAAATCGTGAAATATCAACACCATAGGGTCCCACCCAATATCATCTTGCAACCCGAGCCGCGTTGATCACGTATTTGGAGTTTCCCCCGTCGTTTTCTTGCCTAATTTTTCATTGTTTTGTCCCAATTTCAAAAATCCCCACAAAAATAGCCATACCAATTTTTTTGTGATTTGTTGGTTGGTTGATGTCTTGTTGGTTTTGATCCATTGATTTGCTATGTTTCGAGTGGATCTAGCATGTCCAGTACTTTCTCCAACTTCCATGCACGAAATTTCTGCAATTTTGCCCGAATATTTCTTTTCCCCTAAATTTTTCACGAGTTCGTCCATAGATCAGACACCCCCGACATCCGGCCCCTGGCAGCCAAAACTCATCTCCACCATTGCAAAACTTCATAAATTTCGACCAAACTTCATAAATTTTGACCAGTTTTACACCAACTCTTCTGCATACCACCAGCGCTATTCCGCTACCACCTTCGACAATTTTGCCACATTTTGTCATTTGAGATTTTGAGTTGCAGTTTCCATTTCCTAACATGTTTCGGCTACTTAGAGACGGTTCAACGCCGAGAACATCACCACTCATCTTTGCCACAAATTCTTCATCGACAATGACCACTTCACCACTTTTACACCATCAACGGTAAGCAAGGACGGTAACCTCGAAGACATCATTGTATAGTCTCCCTTTCAATTGTATTGTTAACTCAGAGCCCATTTTGCATCATTTCCCTATCGATACTAGCCATTTGAGTATTGCCAAGCAATGCTACTTGTGCACATTAGTGATACTTGTTTCGCATATCTATCATAACATGCATATATCCCCATCGCATCTCTTGTGTCATACATTAGTCCCGCATATACCCACTAGTTATCTTGGTTTGATCATTGCACATTTTGGCCATAAAAGAAGGGAAGACAATCTTTTAAGCAAAGAGAGAACGAAGAGCTTGTAAGTAAGAGAGATAGCATCATACCACATTGCGTATACAATTTCCATATTCGGTCATCTTGAGAGCATCACCGGGAATCATTCATCATAGCATACTTGGGACTAAAAGTCGTTACGTTTTGTCTCATGGGTTGTGCACAAGTTTGTATCCGCCTATTGAACGACCGTGCTAGCGTCCCTCTAGTGTTGTGCAACACAAGCGTTTTTCGTTGATTCCACTTTTTGTGCTCATGCCTTGGTTGCACGACCCCATTTATCTATCCATGTGTGTGTTTCCGTGTGCCACATATTGCTATTGGTCTACTAGTTTCACATGCATTTTTGTGAATCTTTTTCAACATTATTGAATCCAGCTAATAATTCCATAAATTTTCTGCTACTATCTTCACCAAGCTACTCCAACAGCTTTACTTGTGTAGGTGTGAGAATAGAGAAGATCTGAGTGCTATTTCCACATTACCATGGTGAGTGATCATTGATCCATCTTCAACATCGGATAAGGTACATTTGGTCTAGTTCTTTCCTTTCTTCCACTCACATATTTGCTTGAGATGATAGACAGGCCGAGTAGTTCCTCCAACCCACTCTTTGACGAGCAAGAAGAGGAACCAAACAACTATGTCATCAAGAATCAACTATTCGGCGCACATAGAGCTTCACATCAAGAGAATGAAACATTGAGCGGCCGCTTAGACATATACACTACCAACTTGAGACAATCAGAACAACGTACAATGACTACTTCGATGCCAAGATGGCTACCCAAATGGATGACTTCCTCGCATTGATGGCCAGTTGTTCTTTTATGACCTTGTCATCATCAAGACGCGCCACTCAAGCCGATAATCTTTAGAATCTTCTTCAGATTCAAGTCTTCAATGAGTTTGTTCCCATCATCGTCAAGACCACAAAGATCATCAAGCTCCACAAAACCCATTTCATGGCAATGGTTTACAAGACAACCTTCAGGAACATGAACAACTTCATCACCAAGCTAATGATCTCATGGAACAAGAGCAAGCTCTACGACGCCAACAAAAACAGGAACATTAAGACGGCGACGCCCTATGACAAGAGCAACAATGTCGTGATGAACAAGTTCTTTAAGACCAACGTGATCTACATGAAGCAACTCATGTCGTACAATAGCAGAACCGCCAAGTACGTCTACAAGAAGAGGCCCTCTGACGAGAGCGACAAGAAGAAGCTGCATGCCTTAAGGAGCAGCAAGAGATGAGGAATCGTGCAAGAATTCCACACCCTCAACATCGAGCAATCAAGACAAGCACGAGCAACAAGCGGTTGAAGACCCTCCACCACGACCATAGTGTCATCACCATCACACCCAACGCATTGAAGATCAACACGACACCAAGCTCAAGTTCAACATGCCTATGTTTTCCAGAAGAAACGACCCCGAAGACTACCTATCATGGGCATTGATGGTCGAGAAGATATTCCGTCTTCACAATTATGAAGAGCAAAAGAAGATCGCTATCACATCTCTTGAGTTTCAAGATTACATTCTCAGTTGGTGGGAGCAAGTCAACGAGCGACGTTAAGAAAAAGGTGACCCACCCATGGGAACATGGAACCAAATGAAGGATTTCGTGCGAGCGCACTTTGTACTCACGTACTATAGCCGTGACCTCTTCAAAAAATTGGAACTTCTCAAGAAAGTCACCAAGTCTGTCGAAGAGTACTATAAAGATAAGGAGATTGCCATGATACAAGCCAATGTCATGGAAGATGAGGAGCAAACTATGGCATAGTTCTTGAATGGACTCAACCATTGTATCAAGAAAACCGCTGACTTCCAACCTTAGACGAACCTAATCAAGCTACTGCACCAGGCTACTAAGGCGGGGCGACAAGTGAAAAAAGACTTCAAGTACTCCAAGTCCTATGGCTCATACACTCAAGCTTCAACGACTACAATGCCTTCTACCTCTACAAAACGTTCACCAAGAAATGACAACAAGTCAGGTTATAAGAAAAGTTCGACATCTTCGACACCTTCGAGTCATCCTTCTAATTCAAGCAACTGCATGCCAAAGGCTTCGTCATCAACTAATCTAACTAATGAGACCAACAATACAAGTTCTATCAAATGGTTCACTTGCCAAGTCCAAGCTCACAAGACATATCAATGTCCAACATGGTGCACCATGATCATTAATGACGATGACACCTATGACTCTATGAGCGAAGAAGAAATTGAAGCGCTTGAGCACGTGGCCATGCATTGTCAAGTCAATGAAAATGAAGACACTCAAGTCTTTTGTGACAATTATCCAAGCTTAGCTCTAGTTATCTCCAAGGTCTTGTCACTTCAAATCCAACAAGATGAAGATCAATGATGCCATATCTTCCATACCAAAGCGGGCATCAATGATGTTCAATCAAGTTCATCATCGATGGAGGGAGTTGCCACAATTTGGCAAGCGACGAGCTATGTAACAAGCTACAATTGGTCAAGATGAAGCATGCATCCTCACCCCTACAAGGTCCAATGGTTGATTGACTTCGTCATCATTCAAGTGGAGCACACCACGCAAGTATCCTTCAATATTGGCGCCTACAAAGACACCTTGGAGTGTGATGTGGTTCCTATGTCCGAGTGTCACCTCCTCTTAGGAAGAACTTTTCAATTCGATCGTGGCATCATCCACAATGGGCGTGCCAAACACTATAGCTTCAAGATTAAGACCAAGCAGTACGTGCTACAACCCATGTTGCCAAGTCAAGCGATCGCCGACAAGCAAGCATCTACCCATCGTGGAGAGAATAGTGAGCAAGTGAACCATCAAAAAGAGAGTGAGCGCCACAAGCCAAAATTGAGTACCTCCACGATGAGAGACAAGAAAGAATTAGTGCTTTTAGCCACCAAAAGAGACATGAGGGATGTGAGTGAGAGCCCATTGAGTGTACTTCACTTTGTACTCTTGTGACGCGGTGATGACTAATACTTCACGGCTTTTAACTTTGGTGTTGTCTCATTTTTGGTCAGAATATTCAAGGATGCATTTCTCGATGAGATACCTCCCAGAATTTCTCTACTTCATAGAATCAAAACCGGATCGACCTCACCCGGCGCGCCTTTACTGAACAAGGCACCATACCGCGTCAACCCCGACGAGGCCAAATAAATTCATCGCCAACTACAACATCTCATGCAGAATGGTTATGTACGCGAGAGCTTAAGTCCATGTGTCGTTCCGGTTATCCTTGAGCCTAATCTAGATGGTACTTTTCGTATGTGTTCCGATTGTCCTTCCATAAATAGTATAACCGTCAGATACCGACACCCCATTCTACGGCTTCATAATATGCTATGCGGAATAAGTCGAGCCACAATTTTCGAAAAAATTGAGCTTAAATGTGGCAATTACTAAATTTCCGTTCAATAAGGAGATGAATGGAAAACAACTTCCAAAACAAAAGTTGGATTGTGTGAATGGTTAGTTATGCCTATGTGTTTATCCGAAGCACCTAGCATTTTCATGTGTGTGATGCATTATGTTTTTCGCAAATACATTAGCATATGTACATGTGCTATGGTATACTTTGATGATATACCTGTGTTTAGTCAATCACTTGAAGATCGTGTCTTTATGATAACATGTAGAAATTTACATTTGGTGTTGACATGCTTGTTTACTTGCGATTTGTTGTCTCCTCTATGGGTGTTCACATTGATGAGACTAAAATTGACGCTATTAAAACTTGGACACAAATACGTCCATTTTGCGTCATGCTTTTATGTTGATATTTATTGCATTATGGACTGTTATTTCACATTATGAAACAATACTTATGCCTTTTATCTCTTATTTTGCAAGATTTACATGAAGAGGGAGAATGCCGGCAGGTCGAATTCTGGACCGGAAAGTAGCAAATCTGATAGGCCTATTATGCCTATATCCAAAAGTACTGAAAATATACGGAGAATTAATTTGGAATATATAAAAATATTGGGCAAATAAAATCTAGAGGGGGACCCACCGGGTGGACAAAAGCCTAGGGGTGCACCGCCCCCAGGGCTTATGGGCCCCAGGCAGGTCCCCGATGACCATCTTCTGCTATATTGAGGGGTTTCACTTGGAAAAAATCAAGAGAGAGCTTTCAGGACGAAGCACCGCCGTCTCGAGGCGGAACTTGGGCAGAACCATTCTAGGGCTTCGGCGGAGCTATTATGCAAGGGAAACTTCCCTCCGGGAGGGGGAAATTGAAGCCATCATCATGATCCTCTCATCAAGGGAGGGTCAATCTCCATCAACATCTTCACCAGCACCAGCTCCTCTCAAACCCTACTTCATCTCTTGTATACAATATTTGCCTAAAAACCTCATATTGGTACCCAGTGGGTTGCTGGTAGTGTTGATTACTCCTTGTAGTTGATGTTAGTTGGTTTATTTGGTGGAAGATCATATGTTTAGATCCTTGATGCTATAAAATACTCCTATGATTATGAACATGAATATGTTTTGTGAGTACTTATGTTTGTTCCTGGGGACATGGGAGAAGTTTGGTTATAAGTAATCATGTGAATTTGGTATTCGTTCGGTAGTTTTATGAGATGTATGTTGTCTTTCCTCTAGTGGTGATATGTGAACGTCGACTACATGAGACTTCACCATTATTTGGGCCTAGGGGAAGTCATTGGGAAGTAATAAGTAGATGATGGGTTGCTAGAGTTACAGAAGCTTAAATCATAGTTTATGCGTTGCTTCGTAAGGGGCTGATTTGGATCCACATGTTTCACGCTATGGTAAGATTTATCTTAATTCTTATTTCATAGTTGCGAATGCCATCAGCGTTCTGGGAACCAGGGTACCTAGACTTGCCTGCCTGTGGCCCATCACGTGGCTCCTTCACTAGCCTGGTACGGCCCATATTTAGCATCGACAGACAAGACCTTCGCGAGGGGCCAAGCCTCGCGAGGCGGACAACATCAAGACCTCCGGAAGGAGCAGTCTCACTAGGCTGGCTCCCGAGGAGCGGAGATCTCTATGCAAGCCCCCACCTCACGAGGTTCAGATGATGTAAGCCATGACGACCAAGGCCAGGCAGGCGCCATCGAGCGCAGGACAACAGCTTTCCTCTTTGGTGGTAAAGAGGGAAGCTTAGGCGCGGAGACCTGAGGAATCAGCCAAATGTTTCCATTTCCATGCAACAAGACCAGGAGTGCCAGGATGGCAGGACGGAGGTCATCACTGAGCCCACCGTGGCGTCAGGAGCAGAAGCTTTGCAGGCGAAGACCACCTTTTGTCAGGATAAGATGTACTAGTTGTCTCCCTTCAAATTTGGCTGTTGTAGGATCCCTTCCCGCCTACATTTTGGATGAAGAGGACCAAGGCCACTATAAATATAGCTTAGCCATCACCATAGGAGGGACGGATCGATCAGATCGACCATCACCCTCTCACCAAAGAACACACCTCCGGAGGTTGTTCAACCACTTTACTAGTTCTTCCTCAACGCATCTCGAGGCAATTAACCACATTGCAGGAGTAGGGCCACTCACCACTAGATTGACTGAACTTGGGTAAACTACCATGGGTCATTTTCCTTCTTGTTCATCGAGCTAGTTCATAGAAATGGCGAGTAGGCGGATAGGTGAAGTTGAGTTGATGAGGACATCACTAACAAAGTTACACCCACAGCCCCTATTAATACATATACATGACCAATTACTAGAGCTCGCGCACGCCAATTAAACTACCGGGTACTTTCATTTCTTGGTAATGACTCTAATGTTCACGAGAATATGATGCTACCTAAATTGGATACATTTGTGTTGCTTACAAATGAAGGGCCTAGCTTGGACAAGAAGGATGATCATTGGAGCAAGATCAAGCATGGAGATGATGGCATGCGCAAGGGGAACAAGAACGGAGTTACAAGTGATGATTTCAGGACTTTGAGCCACCATAGTAAGTGCGTGAAGCCTTGGACGAAATATACAAGATGCCACTTCATAAATTTTGTCCAAAGGCTATTATAGGTGCTATGTCACCTTATTATTGGGCCAGGCCCATGTAATTTCGAAATAATAAAGTATAGCCTGTTTTTAGAGTCCGTATGTGTGGGAAAAACAGAGTTAGGGTTGGTTTCGGACCCCTTCTCCAAGGGGCCACAAAATTCCTCCTCTCTTTCTCCATATATACAGCCCTTAGGGCATCATTTAGACTTTGGGTTTTGTTTAGATGAAAGTTCGCCATAGCTGCAACTTCGCGTACTTCGTTTATGTTCAACGACCAGACAAAGGCGTCACAGAACCACACCTTGATTAATAAAGCTTTCCTCTTAAATTCGCAATATCCAAATTGCAATCTCAGTTTCTTGCTTGTTCTTCGTTTGCTTGCAGGAAATAGTCCCTCGTAGTCAGGTTGATCGTGCTCCGGCGTGGTCAATAACCTCTCGGAGTTGGTTTAGCGATTGCTAAGGCGCGACATCCTCGCACGTTCGTAGTCGGATCATCAAAGTCGACTTCCTCCAAAACGATAGCCACCATCTCATCTAAAGATGGGACACCTTTGTCTCTATCAAGTGGTATTAGATTTCCAGGTTGCTCGGTGAGATTTTCTAGTTTTTCATAGTTAGATCGAGTCTGTTCTTCATACCTATAGTCCACGAAAAAGCCAAAATAATATTAGGGTTAGTTCATCATATCCGAACCAATCTGACCCTTTGCGAAATCTTTTTAGGGTTTTGCTTTGTTGAATTTGTGGTTGCATCGTCGTGTCTAGTTGCTGGTCTTAGTATCTAGTCCTTTAGAGTTTCGAGTTCTGTCATAGTTTGTCACGCCGCTTTCATCACTGCTGCCATACCACCACCGCTGCCATATCCCACCACCGCTGCCATATCCCACAATCGCTAGCACATACCACCACCGCTGCCATATCCTACCAACATATGTGCACCACCAATCCGAGTTCTTTTCATATTCGGTCTGTTCTCGAGATCCATCTAGTTTCGGATTCATATTTCCTTGCCTGCGTAGGTCTCGGAAAAAAGAAAAAAAAGAGTCTGGAGGACCCCGGGCAGTTTCTAGGACAAAATTTCGAGAAGTGAAAATATTTTTCCCTATCCTATTTTTAGGAATTTCTGAGTCTTTTGAGACACGTGCCATCATACAGATTTTATACCGCACTTTTTGGTCGCCGCTGCCCTGATTTTCGTTCCTATCTTCTTACTTTGACTTGGGAAGAGTTTTGAGACACTCGCCATTATAGTGATTTTAGGCAAAAAATAAGAGGAGCGCAAAAAAAAAAGAGTGCGCAAAAAAAAGCGCGCACAAAAAAAGAGGCGCAAAAAAAATCAGAGTGTGCTTTCCCTTGATTACGTGCATCGCCGTGATTTTGTTAGTGTTCTTGGCTTGCGTCTCTAGTACGGTCTAGCCTAGGACCAGCACGGTACCGTCGTTGAACATTTATTCAACCTTGCATCTATGAATTGATTATTGCTGACCCTTTTTCCTACCATATTATAAGCCTTCCCAGCTCCACATACATGTATGTCGTGTGTTTGACTCTGCCTGGTAATCGCGCTATCCAAGCTTTGCGGTGTTTTGACTACAACGGTCGCCGATCACCACCTGCTGCTTGGTAAGAACTGGTAAGAATTTGAGATTTGCTTCACGGATTTGTGACACCCCACCACCAGAACTTTCTAGTAGTCAGTAGGAGCATATTCTGTGTGTTTCTATTGCTGCTCACCATGGCAGGATCACAAGCCGATGAGACTGAGTGGGAGAACATGACAAACAAGGCATTACATGATAAATTTCAGCAAATGATGACCGAACATGTGCAAGATGTGCTGAACAATTTTGAAGAGGCCATGGATAAGATACTTGGCCTTGAGAAGACGTTCGAAAGAAAGCTCGATGCCAAATTCGCTGAAGTTCTTGCACGTCTTCCACAACCACCATCGGCTGCACCTGCTGCACCTCTGCAACAACAACAACATCATCAACAACAACAACAACAACAACAACAACAACAACAACAACAATAACAACAGCAACAAAAACTACCTCCACATCGTGAAACAGCCCTCCGCCGAGCGAGCCGTGTCCCTGTTGAGCTTGGCCAAACTATTGGTGCTGCTATTGATACATTTGTGGCTCTTGCTGCTACTGAGGAGGAGGACGACTATGAGGGAGATTACGAGGATGAGGTTGATCAACATCTCAACTACGTGCAACCACCACCACCAGGTCGTCCACATGCAAATAATTGCAATGGTAGGGCTGCACCACACCCTCAGGTACGAGATCATGACCATCTCCTTAAACTAAAATTGAATATTCCACCATTTGAGGGGAGATATGTTCCTGATATATAACTTACTTGGGAGTTAGAAACTGAACAACGTTTTACATGTTTAGAATATCCTGAGGAGAGACGTATTGCTGCTGCTCTTTGTGCTTTCACTAGTTTTGTTTGTGTGTGGTGGTCTGAATATCGTAGATTATCTCCGAATAATATTCCAACTACTTGGGCTGCTTTGAAAACTGCTATGCGTACTCATTGGGTTCCACCATATTATCAACGTGAATTACTTCAAAACTTGCAGCTTTTAAGACAAGGAAAATATTCTGTAGAGGAATACTACCAGGAATTACAAACTGGCCTGATTAGATGTGGTATTGTTGAGGATAATGAGGCTATGCTTGCATGTTTTATGGGTGGCTTAAATAGAGAGATTCAGACAATTCTAGAGTATAAGGAGTATAATAATATAACTCATTTATTCCATCTTGCTTGCAAATCTGAACGTGAAGTGTAGGATCGACAGGCCTTGGCACGAACTAATTTTTCTGTAGGTTGACCTTCATCATGGACACCGCTTGCACCCTCTACTTCTACATGTCCGGCTGCACCACCGGCTACCTCATCTGTCACTTCTAGTCATGATAAAGGCAAACATGCACCACCACCATCAACCAGGAGTACACCTTCCGGTCCTACGCAGAGCTCTTCTTCATCCATGGCATCCACAGGGCCAACACATGATGTTATATGTCGTCGTTGCACTGGTCGTGGTCACTATGCGAGCAAATGCCCATCTCAGCGTGTCATGATTGCTACTAAGGATGGTGGTTATGAGTCCGCTAGTGACTATGATGAGGAGATTTTGGCTCTTATTACACATGAAGAACACGGTGGAGATGATTCTGAAAATGAGACGCAATACATGGCTCCTGAAGACGCTGACACGTATGAATGTTTACGTGCTCAACGTGTTTTGAGTGTGCAGGTCACACAAGCGGAGCAAAATCAGAGGCATAATTTGTTCCATACAAAGGGAGTTGTGAAGGAACGTTCTGTTCGCATCATCATAGATGGGGGGAGCTGCAACAACTTGGCTAACATGGAGATGGTGGAGAAGCTATCTCTCACCACAAGACCACATCCACATCCTTACTACATCCAATGGTTCAACAACAACGTCAAGGTTAAGGTAACACGTACTGTTCGTGTGCATTTTAGTATCTCGACTTATGCCGATTATGTTGATTGTGATGTGGTACCCATGCAAGAATGTTCCTTATTACTTGGTAGACCATGGCAATTTGATAAAAATTATGTACACCATGGTAGAAACAATCAGTATACTCTTGTTCACAAGGATAAACGTATTACTTTGCTTTCTATGTCTCCTGATTCCATTTTGAAAGATGATATTAATAGAGCTAATTAAGTGAAACAGGAGCAAAATAAGAGTGAAAATCAGATTGTGGCAAAATAATTTGAGCAACAAATGAAGCCTAATAACACACCATCATCTCATGTTGCATCTGAAATTAAATTAAAAAGTGGATGTTTACTTGCCACCAAATCTGATATTGATGATCTAGATTTCAGCAAATCTGTCTGCTATGCTTTTGTGTGCAAAGAGGCATTATTTTCATTCGAGGACGTGCCTTCCTTTTTGCCTCCTGCTGTCACTAACATTTTGTAGGAGTTCGCGGACATCTTTCCACAAGACGTGCCACCGGGA
Organism: Secale cereale; assembly: GCA_902687465.1. Lineage (NCBI taxonomy): Eukaryota > Viridiplantae > Streptophyta > Magnoliopsida > Poales > Poaceae > Secale > Secale cereale. The sequence goes on along the minus strand of LR738709.1, from coordinate 279,370,763 downwards.
TTACCACCTATTCGAGGGATTGAGCATCAGATTGACTTAATTCCCGGTGCATCGCTCCCCAACCGCGCACCATACCGTACCAATCCACAAGAGACGAAGGAGATTATGGGTCAAGTACAGGAGCTACTCGAAAAGGTTATATACGCGAATCATTTAGTCCTTGTGTTGTTCCTATTATTCTAGTGCCAAAAAAGGATGGTACATCGTGTATGTGTGTTGATTGTAGAGGCATTAATAATATTACTATTCGTTATCGTCCTCCTATTCCTAGGCTAGATGATATGCTTGATGAATTGAGTGGCTCTACAATATTCTGCAAAGTTGATTTGCGTAGTGGATACCATCAAATTCGTGTGAAATTGGGAGATGAATGGAAAATAACATTTAAAACTAAGTTTGGATTATATGAGTGGTTAGTCATGTGTTTTGGTTTAACTAATGTACCTAGTACTTTCATGAGATTAATAAATGAAGTTTTACATGCTTTCATTGGACCAATTGTGGTAGTTTACTTTGATGATATATTGATTTATAGCAGATCTTTGGAGGAACATTTTGAACATTTACGTGCTATTTTTATTGCTCTACGTGATGCACGTTTGTTTGGTAACCTTGGAAAGTGCACCTTATGCACCCACCGATTATCTTTTCTTGGCTATGTTGTTACTCCACAGGGAATTGAGGTTGATAAAGCCAAGATTAAAGCTATTGAGAGTTGGCCGTAGCCCAAAACGGTCACACACGTGAGGAGTTTCCTTGGCCTCGCTGGATTCTATAGGCGTTTTGCGAGAGATTTCAGCACCATTGTTGCACCTCTTAATGAGCTTACAAAGAAGGATGTGCCTTTTGTTTGGGGTACTGTACAGGAAGAAGCATTCACGGTATTGAAAGATAAGTTGACACATGCTCCTTTACTCCAACTTCCTGATTTTAATAAAACTTTCGAGCTTGAATCTTATGCTAGTGGAATTGGGTTAGGAGGTGTGTTATTACAAGCTGGTAAACCTGTTGCATACTTTTCGGAAAAATTGAGTGGGCCTAGTGATGCGGAGCATCCCTCAAGCATCCGCATGGGCATGCCACTTGGACCAATGGCAAGAGCACGTGCAAGGGCTATCGAAGATAAGGTGAACTCGCTCCTCTCCGAAGTATCATTTTCACGACATGAGACATGGTTACTACCTAAGACGAAAACCTGTGCATGATCAGGTACTTGGATTAAGACCACGGTAAAGCCACCTCCATCTGACAAGGTGGCGAAGTCGGCAAGTTCATCGACCAAGGGAAGAAGTTGCTTGAAGAACTACATCCACCAGACGTCCGTGTCGGGAGCCCGATCCTAAGTCACACCGATCTAGCATGTAACACATCATATCACTTTGCGGCCTCACGCACGGTATCCCCACGGGTGCCACCTTACCTGGCCCGGGAGCGTTTGCGCATTTTGGCTCACGTATATGATAGTGTCGCTAGCATCCATATGATAAAGAATCTGGGCCAACATGACTAGTTGTAAACCAAAAGTGGTGCTAAGTTACAGGGACATGCATACATGACCCAACAACGAATGTGTCGGTCATCAATGTATGAACCCAAGTCGTAGCAAGCTATAAGGACTTAAAGGAACAACGCGTGACATTTCCCTAAAGGGGCAGACACAGGAATGAAGAAGGACACATGCCGGCAAGCCTAAGTGTTCTAGAGCAGTAGCAAGCTACCAAGGCTCAGTGGAAGCACTAGGAGGCATTTCCCAATAAGATAGGCTAACAAGGGTAAACAACTAGGTGTTGGATCCCACACATACCAAGGATTTCAATAAGATACACACAATATGCTCGATATGTGCAAATATAACATGGCATCACAACAAAATTCTATGAATCAAAGTATTTATTCATTAGGCTCCGAGGAGCCAGATATTACAACCATGGGTCTCATGACCCAACATACAGAGCATACAAGCAACGAAAGCATAACATGTCTGAGTACAGACAACTACAAATGAAAAAGGCTGAGAAGCCTGACTATCAACAAGACCCTCCCAAGGGTACAAGATCGTAGCTGAGGTAACAAGATAAACGTCGAAGTCCACGCAGAACCACTAGTGAGACCGAAGTCTCTCTACAAAAACATAGATTAAGCAAACGTGAGTACAAATGTACTCAACAAGACTTACATCAGAACTAGCTACATATGTATCAGTATCAACAAGGGTTGCTGGAGTTTGACTACAGCAAGCCAGCTTTGACTCAATGTCTATCCTATACTACGACTGCTGGTAACTCTTTTGAGGTGGCGCACACGAGTCCACATATTCACCAAATAAATACACCACTATGGATCCGCTCCCGTCTCCCCATGAGAAGGCCATGCATAGCACTCACGCTTATCTTGCGCATTTTAGTGTATCCACTTTCACTTGTCTATGAACTGTACAGGAAACCCCGAAGTCCTTTACCGCGGACGCGACTATTCGAATAGATGATGTTAACCCTGCAGGGGTGTACTTCTTCACACACGCTCTCGCCACTTACCACCATGTACACGTCATGTATCTCGGCAACCTTCAAGCGGAAGCTTGGCGAGGGAGTCGGCCACGACCTGACTAACCACACAAGTCTCTAGTCCAGTTTTATCGCCTATTCGGGTTCCATCCGCAAGGAGATCAGGCCGGGGTGTCGCTCAAGGCCCCAAACGATGTGTACATGGTTCCAAGCCCACCAAACGGGCGACGCTTGGTATACCCGGCCATGGTGCCTAGTATGTCCGAAGCCCACCTGTACTAGGTGCCACTTGGTAGACTACTAACACTACCTACAAACACCAGAAACTAGTTGCAACTCCTGGATAGAGATCATGTTGATTATTAAGTCAAGAGGGACACGTAAGCATTCCAATGCGTGGTAGTAACTGTTCATGGATAACAAACACAGAACTCAGTTCCTGAGGGCGGTTTCAATGAGACAATCCACCATGTACTCCCGCATTACCTCTCACCGTCACCTTTACCAAATCATGTTCACACACTTAGCTCTCAACAATAAGACATGTTCACCAAATTCCAATTCATCCCCGATGAATCAGCCCTGACTCAACTCTAAGTAGTAGCAGGCATGACAAACAAGCATGAATGAGTAGGCACATAATGGCTCAAACAACTCCTACTCATGCTAGTGGGTTTCAACTATTTACTGTGGATAGGCAGGTCATGCAGTGGAAAGGGGTTCATCTACCGCAGCATGTAACAGTTAAATCATTGTTGTCCTAATGCAGTAAAAGAGAGCAAGAGCGAGAGAGTGGGATTGTATCGGAATGAACAAGGGGATTTCGCTTCCCTAGCACTTCTGAAGATAGCATTGTGTCTTCATCAGTGTCATCGATCACATCGTCGGAGCAACGTCTACTGAGAGGGAACAAACACCGGCAAACATGAAAGAACACAATCAATGCAATGCAACAATATGATGCATGATCATGACATGGCAATATGCTATTTTTTGACCTAATGCATAAAGCTACCATGTTAGTTGAAGTTCATTTGAATCAAAGATTCAAATTCAAACTCCAAAAGAAGCATTACAAATGCCCTTTAATTGATTTGTACAATTCAGTGAGTATAAGTTGGTCAAACATGCATGAAAATGCCATAAACAGATTCCTCATATTTTGCTGATCATTTTTCATATATAAATACTTTCATTTGGAGTTACGGTTGAATTTATATGATTTTTAGAAGTTTAAAGCATTTTCTAGAATTTTCAGAATTATTTTAAATTAAACTAATTCTAGAAAAGGCTTTACTGCGTCAGCATGACATCATGCAGACGTCAGCATGTCAATGGGCTGGCCCAGGTCAACCCTGACCTGCGGGGACCATGTGTCAGTGACTTAGGGGCTAATCCTATTTTAATTAAAACTAAACTAGGTAATTAGCAGGGGCTGGCCCCACATGTCAATAACCCAAGGGAGGTCAAACCACTGGTCAACAAGGCCTAACACGCCGGCGGTTAGCCACCGGCGAGGTCAGTGGTGGCGGGAAGGTTCGAAAATGCTCTACAGGGCACCATTCGATGCGCGGTTTGCTCCTACGGGTTCCTGGGAGTGCGGCGCATCCAAAGCAACAAGCGGCAACAGCTGGGGTGGCTGGAGATGACGACGGCGAGCTCTTTTACGGCCGCCGGAGTTCTGTGGTGATGTGACCGACCACTAGGGGGTATGGGGAGGCGAGCGGAGGTGCGCTACGGTCTTATGGAGAAGCGCTCAACACATTGGTGTGCTCCTCTCCGAGCTGCAGCACCTGTGGCCACGATGGCGCAAAGTCTGGCGGCGGTGAGTTCTGGGTCCGACGGAAACATCGGCTAGAGTGGAAATCGAACGCAGGGAGAGAGGGGTTGGGGGCAGGAGCTCACAACGGTTCGTTCGGCGGTCTCGGGGAGCTGGGGGAAGCATCGGAGCGGGCGCACGGTCGCCGACGATCACGGCGGCCTGAGGTTGAAGAAGACGACGATAAGGGCGTTCAGGGGCGTCCGGCGGCGCGTCGGTCATCGGGGAGGCATATATGACGGAGGCGGAGCTCGTGGACTTGTTGGGGAGGCGAGGTGGTGGCTGTGGGCACGCGGACGATGAGCGGCGGCGACAGCAGTGTTCGGGCTATGCGGGATAGAGAGCCAGGGGAGAGGGACGAGGTCCAGCGAGAGAGGGGTGCGATGGAGGGGTCGAGGGGAGTGGGTGGTGCCCTCGGGTGCCTCCAGCGGCTGGCAGGCAAGCAGGAGGTGGCCGGCGCGTGCCAGCGCGCGGCGAGCACACGCCCTCCTGCCTACTGGTAGGAGGTTGAAGACGATGGGGCGGCTAGGCTGGCTCTGGTGGGCTACGCTGCTACAGGAGCTCGGCCAGGTAAGACAGGTGAGGTTCTGCTCTGTCTCTCTGCCTTTTCTATTTTTATTTCTGTTTTCTATTTTAGACATTTGTTTTGGCTTTATTAAAAATGCAAGAGCATTTTCAAAAATCATGAGACTGCTTGTGGCCACTGTTTGGATTATTTCCAACAACCAACATTTCAGTTCATCAATATTTCGACATTTAAAATAATATATAAAATTTAAATGCCCAAATGCAAATAAGGTATGATTTAATTCAGTGCCCAAAATGTTCACTATTTTTGGTTTGGTCTCAAAGCCTTGCCAAAATTATCAAACATTCATGAAGGCATTTTGGGTTCATTGGAAATGATTTTATTTTTGACCCTAATTGAATTTCATTTGCTGCTAGGGTTTATCAGTCCCCATTTCAAGTTTCAGATAAATTAACATGATGCATGGAAGCTTAAGCAATGACAGACAAGGAGTAAGCTAGGGCTGTGATAGTCCGACGCCTGAAGAGTTCCCACTTCCCGCAAAATCCAGACCAGATCGAGCTACAGGCTCCGGACGACTGACCCACATCGGACGTCCGACGCAACCCCAGGCTCCGAACGACCGCCCTCCACCCGACGACCGACGACCGGACGACCGGCCATCTCCGGATGTCTGTAATCCCACTATAGAACTAATTAGAGGAAATCCGAGGACTTCCGGACGTCCTGTCCTTCACGAGCCACCGGACGTCCGGTGCCCAGGGGATGTCCGCTACCTGTGCAAGCCGTTTATTTCAGGGCCGAGGCCCATGTACCCCTTCGCCCCCCTTGACTATATACTCTTCCACCTACCTCTTTTTAGGGTTAGCATTGTGATAGCTCATCTAAACCTAGAGCATTGCTAATCCTTAGTGGTTCATCTCCTCGAGAGACCACGGCCTCCACGGAGAAGATCCACACAGAGTCAAGACCTCCTCACGGAGAAGACATCAAGACCTCCTCATGGAGAAGACTATCGCTACTTGTATCGTCCTTAGTTGATCGTGGATCATGTATCACTCTTCGTGTTTTCGGATCTAGCATATGTGTGACCTAAATTTGTTGATTTGAGTGTTCTCTTCTTGTTTCTCTCGTGTTATCCCTCGTGTTCTTCGTGTTCTTCCTTGGGATCCCTCCTTTTTCGTGAAAGATCGTCCTCCTATCGGGTTGCCCCCGCATCGTTGAGTATCATGAGCCTAGGTTGATCACGAATTTGGAGCCCCTACCCTTGTTTTGTTGATTTTGTCCCAATTTCGAAAATTCCCCACAAAAATAGCCCAATTTTTTCATGTGATTTGTTGATTTGACAATGTTTTGTTGGGTTTGATCCGTGGATTTACTTTGCCACGAGTGGCTCTAGCTTTTCCCCATCTTTCCACCAATTTTCCCCCACAAATTTGGTCAATTTCGACCAATTTGGCCACCTTTCCCACGAACCCTAGCAGTTTTTCCTGAGCCCGAAATCGCCCAGGCACCGGTTGTCCGCCAGCCTACCGGACGTCCGGCGACCGGACGACCGGAAACCCACCGGACGTCCGCTAAACCCTAACGAAACTAAACTTCATCAGTTTTTGTTCCACCTTCCGCACACGCTTACCCATTTCTACCTCCACATATACCCTACCACTACCACCATTGCATAACCGCCATCACTACGATTTTACTCTCATTTTGTTTTGGATCATTTTAGTTCTGGTTTACCAATTTCCTTGTGTGTTTCGGCTATCTTGGAACGGAACGACATCAACAAGACCACTTCTCAACCTTGACACGGCCGGTAACATCGACAACACCTTGTATCCCAAACCTTGCTTTTGCATTGATAACCGCTCATCGACCATTTGGCGTAGCTTTCCCTTCAAGACTGGCCATTCGAGTATTGCCAGGCAATGACACTTGTGCACATTAGAGATCATTGAGCCACAACATATGATAATAGAAGTCATAGTGGTATGTTGTCATCATCTTTTGTGTCACAAGGTTGCCATAGCATATACACAATTGCTATCTTGGTTCAAAAAGCATCGCATAAGTACCATAGCAAAAGAGCTCAAAGATAAAGAGCCAATCAAGCTTGTAAGCCAAAGAAAGAGATAAGAAAAGAGCTTTTAAGCAAGAACCATAGCATCGCATGCAAACATATCATGTCATTTGGTATAATACTTGATAATCTCGGATCATCGCATAGAAACAACAAACATATAGTATACTTGGGATAGAGGTCGTTCCATTTTTGCCTAGTAGGTCGTGCACAAGTCTCGTATCTGCCTATAGTGCAATCATGCTAGCGTCTCTCTAGTGTTGTGCAACAAGAGCATTTACCTCTCACCCTTGGTTTGCATGATCCCATTTATCTATTTGTGCGTGTGTTTCCGTGTACATTGATAGCTATTGGTATTCTTGTTGTTGTCGCAAATTGCGAATCATTTTCAACATCATTGAGTCTTATTAACGATTGCATACTTCGGTCCACGATCCAAACCAAGATCCACCCAAAGCTTTATTTGTGTAACTGTGAGAGATCGACAAGATACTGTACCCATTGTGCTATTTCCGGGTTATACTATTGAGTGATCATTGATCCATCTTCAACTTTGGTTAAGGTACATTTGGTGTAGTTCTTCCTTTCTCCAACTAACACATTCTTGCTTGCAACGATGGATAGGCCAATTACATCTACGAACCCGCTCTTTGACGATCCTCAAGAGTCGAACAACCACGTCACCAAACTACATATATTCGGTGTCCAACGAGCTCTACATCAAGAGAATGAAGCCACGCAAGAGCAAATTGAGCAAGTTGCCGCTGACGCACGACAATTTGAAGCTCGCACAAGAGAGCAATTCGATATCATCAGCACCAACATGTCTACTCAAATCGACGAGCTACGGACATTGATAGTTAACCGACGCTCTTCATCTACGTCCTCTCAAAGACGGAGCCGCTCAAGTCGTCATACCGACTACACTTCTGGCTCAAGTACACCTACATCGAACACTCTTCGTCAAGCCGCGCATCAAGCTCGACATGACAACTGAAATCCACTTCATGAAAAGAGTTCACAAGAGCTATTTGAAGAGCAAGAAAGTCGACATCATCAAAACCAAGCTACACTTGAGCAAGCACATGAATGGCAACGACTACGCCAACAAGAAGAAGAACGAGCGCGTCAACAACATCAAGAGCGAGCGTGTCAACACCAAGAAGAACAAGATGCCAAGGCTCAACATCAAGCACAACAACGCCGCGAAGCTCAAGCTCTTGAGGCGCAACATGCCCTACATGACTCACATCACAATGTTGCAACTCACAACCGACACATTCGTCAAGAGGACGAAGCACTTCACGATGAGATGCAAGAGAGGTGTTATCAAGCACGAATGCAACGTAGAGTTCCCCTCAAGCAGGACAGAGCAACAAGCTCAACAAGAACCACAAGCTCGGCAAGAACAACATGACAATGAGAAACTACTCCGCCGAGAACAACATGAGGTTGACGATCCTCCAAATCAAGCACACCCTCACAATAGGCAAGCAAACAATGCAGAGCATCACTACGACAAGCTCAAGTTCACCATGCCAAAGTTCTCCGGAAGCATTGATCCCGAAGACTACCTCTCATGGGCATTGAAAGTTGACAAGATCTTTCACCTCCACAACTTTGATGAAGAAAATAAGATTGCAATGGCATCCCTTGAGTTCCAAGACTATGTTATCATTTGGTGGGAGCAAGTCATCGAGAGAGGAGAAGCAAAAGGCGAACCACCTATCACTACTTGGAGTCAAATGAAGGAAGTCATGAGAGCATGTTTCGTGCCAACACATTACAACCGTGACTTGTTCAAAAAATTGCAACTCCTCAAGCAAGGAACCAAGTCCGTTGAAGAGTACTACAAGGAAATGGAGATTTCCATGATAAGAGCCAACATCACGGAAGATGAAGAGAAAACTATGGCGAGATTCTTGAATGGACTCAACTATCCTATCAAGAAGATTGTGGACTTCCAACCATACACGAATCTCCTAGAGCTTGTACACCAAGCAACCAAAGCGGACCGACAAGTTCAAGAAGACTACAAGTACTCCAAGTTCACCTCCAAGAACTACGACTCCTACAACGAAGCTCCAATGACTTCGGCACCTCCTACCTCTACCAAACCATCTACAAAGCTTAGGTGACATGTCAAGCTACATGAATTCGACTACATCGAGTCGTCCCCCTCCTACGAACAACTTCAAGCCAAGAACTTCATCATCTACAACTCCAACCGAGGATACCTCCAAGACAAGCTCCATTAAGTGCTTCAAATGCCAAGGACGAAGACACAAGTCATTTGAGTGCAAGACCGTTCGAACCATGATCATCAATGATGAAGGATCCTGTCACTCAATGAGCGATGACGAGATGGAAGCCCTGAAACATGTCGCTATGGATCACCAAGTGAATGAAGATGAAGACCATCAAGTATTTTGCGACAATGAGACGAGTCCCAATCTCGTAGTTTCCAAGGTCTTGACACTTCAACATCATCAAGATGAAGATCAAAGATGTCACATCTTCCACACCAAAGCTGACATCAATGGACGTTCCATCAAGGTTATCATCGATGGAGCAAGTTGTCATAACTTGGAAAGTGAAGAGCTATGCGACCAGCTACAATTGGTCAAGACGAAGCACCCTCATCCCTACAAGGTCCAATGACTTAGCGATGCGGGAACTATTCGAGTCGAGCACACCGTGCAAGTATCCTTCAAGATAGGCACCTACGAGGACACACTTGAGTGCGATGTGGTCCCTATGTCCGTGTGCCACCTTCTTCTTGGACGACCATGGCAATACGATCGTGTCATCACACACAACGGACGTAGCAACAATTATAGCTTCAAGATGAAGGGAAAAGAGTTCGTGCTATGCCCAATGTCACTAAGTCAAGTAGCCACCGACAAACAAATACCTACCAACCATCGTGGACAGAATGGTGAGAGAGTGAACCACCAAAAGGAGAGTGAGAGCCACAAGCCAAATTCAAGCGCCTCCATGATGAGCGACAAGAAACAACTAGTGTTACTCGCCACCAAAAGTGAGATGAGATAAGTGTGTGAGAATCCATCGAGCATCTTTCACCTTGTGCTTCTATGCAAAGGGGAAGCAAAACTTACTAACACTTCACCACCTCTACCTTTAGTGTTGTCTCAATTGTTGTAGGAATTCTCGGACGTCTTTCCCGATGAGCTACCAGAAGGTCTACCTAAACTTCACGGCATCAAACACCGCATCGACCTCATACCCGGCACACCACTCCCAAATAAGGCTCCTTACTGCATCAACCCCGAGGAAACCAAGGAGATACAATGCCAAGTACAACAACACATCGACAAAGGTCATGTACGTGAAAGCTTAAGCCCTTGTGTCGTTCCAGTTATTCTCGTGCCTAAGAAAGATAGAAGTTTTCGCATGTGCTCCGATTGTCGTCCGATAAATGCTATCACCGTTAGATACCGTCACCCTATTCCACGCTTAGACGACATGCTTGATGAATTATGTGGTGCTACCATCTTTTCAAAAATCGATCTTAAAAGTCGACATTACCAAATTCACATTCAAGAGGGTGATGAGTGGAAAACAGCTTTCAAAACCAAGTTTGGGCTATATGAGTGGTTGGTCATGCTGATGGGCTTATCGGAAGCGCCCGTCTCATTCATGCATCTCATGCATTTCGTTCTCCGACCTTATATAGGCGTCTTTGTAGTGGTTTACTTTGATGACATCCTCGTCTTTAGCAAGTCGCTTGAGGATCACGTCACACACATCCGTATGGTTTTGCAATCCCTTCGGAAAGAACGCCTCTATGCTAACATGGATAAATGCACTTTTGGCGTTGATAAGGTTGTTTTCCTAGGATCTTTTGTTTCTTCACAAGGTGTTCATGTTGATGAAACTAAAATTCAAGCAATTAAAACTTGGCCCAAACCAACGAATCTCCAACAAGTGCGTAGCTTTCTTGGTTTAGCCGGTTTCTATCGACGCTTTGTGATGGACTTTAGCACAATTGTTATGCCTCTACATGCTTTGAGCAAGAAGAACACACCCTTTGTTTGGGGTCCTTCGCAAGACACTGTGTTTCATGAGCTTACAACTTTGGTTACTAACGCTCCTCTACTTGCCTTACCAAACTTTGACAAACCTTTCGAGATCCATTGTGACGCTAGCGGTACCGGCATAGGAGGCGTGTAATGCAAGAAAAGCGCCCGTCTGCGTATTTTAGTGGAAAAAAATTCGGAGCGCAACTTAACTACCCCATCTATGATAAAGAGCTCTATGCCTTGGTGAGAGTTTTGCACGTTTGGGAACACTATCTCCGACCTCATGAATTCATTCTTCACACGGACCATGAGACACTCAAGTATCTCAAGCGTCATGCTAAGTGGAGTGAGTTCATAGAGTATTTTCCTTATGTTATTAAATACATCCAAGGCAAAGAGAATGTTGTGGCGATGCGCTTTCCCGCAAATGCATGCTTGTTACTCAACTTGAGTTGAATGTTATTGGCTTTGAGCACATAAAAGACTTGTATGAGCATGATCCTTTCTTCGCAAATCCTTATGCCAAATGTGTGACAGACACTTCTTGGGAACGATATTATATCAAGGATGGATATCTGATGAGAGCTAACAAACTTTGCATTCCCGAGTCGTCTCTTCGTTTGCTCCTTTTCCATGAATCTCATGGATGAGAAATTATGGGACATTTCAGACGTGATAAGACATTCTCAATGATCTCCAAGAATTACTTTTGGTCCAAGATGTTCCTTAACATCTCACGCTTCACCAACCGGTGCTCTACATGCCACAAAGCTAAGTCCAAAGCTCAATCCCATGGTCTTTACATGGCACTTCCTATTCCATACCAACCTTGTGAGGGCATTAGCATGGACATTGTACTTGGGTTGCCTAGAACTCAAAATGGAAAGGATTCCGTGTTTGTTGTTCTGGATAGATTTTCCAAAATTGCTCATTTCATTCCTTGCAACAAGATAGACAATGCTTCACATGTTGCAAATCTCTTTCGTAGGGAAATCTTGCAACTACATGGAGTGCCCAAGACGATCGTCTCGGATCACGACGTCAAGTTCCTAAGCTACTTTTGGAAGACTCTATGTGCCAAATTTGGCATCAAGCTGCTTTTCTCAACGGCATACCATCCACAAACAGACGGCCAAATGGAGGTGACAAACCGGACGCTATCGACTCTTCTTCGCGTATTGATCAAGAAGAACATCAAGGAATGGGAGCAATGCTTGCCCATCGCCAAGTACGCCTACAACCGCAAAAGACACTCGACAACCGGCAAGTCCCCTTTTGAGGTCCTCTACGGCTTCAACCCTTTGTCCCCTTTGGACATTCTTCCTTTACCACTACAAGAGCGCACCAACATGGACGCAAGTGCACGAGCAAGTTATCTCAAGAAGATGCACGAAGATACAAGGGCAACAATCGAGCACCAAGTACATCGCCTTGCCACCAAGCTCAACGTCAACAAGAAACCAACGGTGTTCCAACCGCGAGATCTTGTATGGCTTCATCTTCGCAAGGACCGCTTCCCCAACAAGCGCAAGTCCAAACTCCTACCTCGAGCCAGCGGACCCTTCAAGATGCTAGCATGCTACAACAACAACGCTTATAAGATCGACATCCCACACGACAAGTACAATTTGAGCGATACCTTCAACGTCAAGGATCTCTCTCCTTTCCATGGTGATGAAGATTTTGATCCGAGGTCGGATCTCTCCCAAGGGGGGGGGGCGAGATGATGCAGAGCATCCCTCAAGCATTCCCATGGACATGCCACTCGGACCAATGACAAGGGCTCCTGCAAGGGCTATCGAAGATAAGGTGAACTCACTCCTCTCTGAAATATCATTTTCACCACCACATGAGACATGGTTACTATCTTAGACGGAAACCCTGTGCATGATCAGGTACTTGGGTGAAGACCATGGTACTCCACCTTCTTCGGACAAGGTGGCGAAGTCGGCAAGTTCATCGACCAAGGGAAGAAGGTGCTTGAAGAGCTACAGCCACCAAACGTCCGACGCCTGAGGAATTCCCACTTCCCGCAAAGTCCAGACCAGATCGAGCTACAGGCTCCGAACGACCAACCCACACCGGATGTCCAACGCAACCCAAGGCTCCTTACGACCGCCCTCCACCGGATGACTGACGACCGGACGATCGGCCATCTCCGCACGCCTGTAATCCCATGACAAAACTAATTAGCGAAAATCCGAGGACTTCCGAACGTCTGGTCCCTCATGAGCCACCGGACATCCGGTGCCCAGTGGACGTCCTCTACCTGTGCATGCCGTTTACTTCAGGGTTGAGGCCCATGTACCCCTTCGTCCCCCTAGACTATATATACTCTTCCACCTACCTCTTTTTATGGTTAGCATTGTGATACTTCTCCAACGTATCTATCATTTTTTATTGTTCCATGTTATTATATATTCTGTTTTGGATATTTAATGGGCTTTATTATACACTTTATTATTATTTTAGGGACTAACCTACTAACCCAAGGCCCAGTGCAAATTGTTGTTTCTTGTTGTCGGGGGAAACTGTCCACCACGAACACCTATGGGACCGGAGCCCCTTGTTTGTGCGGTAAGAGGGCGGAGGGAGCACGAAGAGCAGATCGTAGTGAACATGCGGGCAGTTTACCCAGGTTCTGGCCGCGATGGACGCGTAAAACCCTACTCCTGCTTAGTTGTGTATTGAGTTCGAGAGCTCGGGAGCTTGAAGAACTAGCTACACCGAGCGTATGAGCGATCTAGGTTCCGAACCCTTTCTACGTTGTGCATGGGCCTCCTTTTATAGTGCAAGGGGTCACCGACAGGTGTCAACGTAGGAGAAAGGGTAAAAATGTAAAAGAGGTGCTAGTTGTAATAGTGCGAGAATAGTGGAGCTACAGTGCGTGAACAGTGGTCGCTACCTACTTTGACAGTGGGGGACAAGAGCATTTAATGCCCGTCGCCGTCGACCCCAAAAGCGCCCGCCCTTGCGTCTCCGTTTGCCACGGCGATGGCTTTACCACCGTGGAGTGCCCCCGTGTCCCCCAGGCTGCACAGCCATCCGCCACGCGTCCCAGGAGAGGCCCCAGGGCGACGCGTGGGCCGATGAGCTGGAGCGCGGGCACACAGCGCAACTCTCCCGGCAAGCACCTTGCCGGGGTCTTGACCTTGCCGGGCCCGGGAGCTTGTCGGGCTCTGAAGCTTGTCGCTCCCCGGGCCTTGCCGGGGCGCACGTTGCGCCGAGGCATGTCTTCTGTAATGGAATCTTCTAGTCTTCCTGGCAAACTCCTCTTGCCAGGGCCTCGCGTGGGTGAGGTAATCTTGAGCCTGGAGCGGCCTTCCCGGCAAGCTCCACTTGCCGGGGTCTCGATCTTCTGTCTTGTATACTTTGTTTTTGAATGGTTTTGTATGGAGCAGGAAGGTCTCCGGCGAGCACGTGGTCGACCATGCCGCGGGAAGCTGCTACTGTCCGTGCACAAGTTGGGGTACTGAGGTACCCCTACCTTAGTACACCGACACTTGTCTACTTCAGTGTTTCCCAGAAAAGGAATATCAAACATACTCCAAACGGAATGAAACCTTCAGGAGAGTTATTTTTGGAACTATATCAACACAAAAGACTTGGAGTACATGCCTAGAAGCGAGAGAGGCGGCCACGAGGGCACGGGGCGTGCCCAGGGGGTAGGCACTCCCCCCACCCTCGTGGGCCCTCTCTGGCTCCCTTGACGTGCCTCTTCAGCATATATATACTCTCATAACCTGAAAATACTGGGGAGAGAGACAAAACCCTAATTCCACCACCGGAACCTTCTGTACCCGTGAGATCCCATCTTGGGGCCTATTCTAGAGCTCCGTCGGAGGGGGTATCGATCATGGAGGGCTTCTACATCAACACCATAGCCTTTTTGATGAGTTGTGAGTAGTATACCACAGATCTTCGGGTCCATAGTTATTAGCTAGATGGATACTTCTCTCTCTTTGGATCTCAATACAAAGTTCTCCTCGATCTTCGAGGAGATCTATTCGATGTAATCTTTTTGCGGTGTGTTTTTCGAGATCCGATGAATTGTGGGTTAATGATCAAGATTATCTTTGAACAATATTGGATTCTCTTCTGAAATATTTTCTGTGTGAGTATAATAACCTTGAAAGTCTCTTCGAATTATTGGTTTGGTTTGGCCTACTAGATCTATAATTCATGCAATGGGAGAAGTGCTTGGCTTTGGATTCAATCTTGCGGTGTCCTTTCCCAGTGACATCAAGGGCAGCAAGGCACGTATAGTATTGTAACATCCCAAATTTTCAATTTGGAATGTTATACATTAGATCATCATGCATATCATATTTTCTTGCTTTTGGTGGATCCAAGAAAATCCTAAGCAACTCAAGGACCCTCGGAGAGAGTTGGGGATTTTAATATTTTCATATTTGAGGTTTCTCAAATTTTGAAAATAGGATCATTTGATTTTATTTATTCATCTTCAAGTATTTCTATCGTGAAAATATGAGAGATGGAGTAAAATTACTCTCCCAAAAATAAACAAATACTGAGGATTTAATAAAAAAATCAAATAAGTTTTCTTTGGAGTTTTATTTGAATTAGGAAAAATTGCATGTTTTCAAAAATGCATCTTAGTGCCAAGAAAATGTTCATCTTGTTCTAAATATTCTATTTAGACGGTGAAAATTTGTTTTGGCAATTTTAGATTTTTATTTCTTTTTCTAGAGTTCTTTTCATAGCGCCGGTGTAATTAAAAAAAAAAAAGAGGACC
>LR738709.1:279275873-279343976 GCA_902687465.1 Secale cereale | reverse complement strand
ATATATAGCCGCCCCCTGCCTCTGCCGCACGCCGCCACCGTCGTCGCAAGCCCCGCCGCCGCGAGCTAGCCGCCCCGCCGCCGCTGCAGTCGCCGTCGCCGCCACCGCAATCGCCGCCGCCGCTGCCCACCACCACCACCACCGCAGCCCCGCCGCAGCCCCGCCGCCCGCCGTCGCCGACGCAGCCCACCGGCCGTTTCGACGAGGTAGCCGCCGCCGCCGGTTTTCGGTAGAAACCACCGGTTTTTCTTTTAGAACCCTAGTTTGTTATTTTCTGCTAGATCGGTTTTCTTTTTTTTTCCAGTTTTGTTAATTAGTGAGCGTTCACCCGTTCGTTCGTTTTAACGAACGAGTTCGTCGTTTAGTCTCAGCTGACAAACGTCTGTTCGTTAAGCTGTTTCAATTTTCTTTTTCATAGTTTATTTTCTGATCGCGATCTCTGATCCGATCTTCGTTGTAGTTTATCTTTTCGCTCGTTTATCGGAATCAGGTGATTCAAGAGCCTGGAGTTTCGTCTCGAAATTCTCTTTCCGTTTAGCCTAGTCACTCAAGCGTTTGCCTCTGCTAAATTTGGACTTAGATCCAGATTGGTTTGGTAGTTGTTTCTCTTTCGCCGTTTGTCTTTCCTTGCTTTTCCTTTGTCGTTTCTTTTGCAAACCGGAGTTCTTAAGTTGAACCTTCTGGTTAGATCTCTTATTTGAGTTTTACCCGTGCATTAGTTAAGTACTTATTGTGTGCTTGTTTGTTTGCGATAGAGTACTCGGAGTGCGCCGCTTGCTACTTTGAATCTCTAGGTTTTGCGGATCATCAGCAAGGCAAGTAACACTTTGATCATACTTTCCGGTTACCCAGTTTTCATTGCATTAGTCAAACCCTCACACATTGCATGAGTAGAAGCTATTAACATGTGGGACTGGGAAGTAGATTGAGGTAGAACCTATTACCTGCATTACATTCAAACCCTTGGGAATTACTTCTACGTTTGCTGTTAGGTCATGCTATGCTCGTAGACGTGGATTGGGTGAGTGTATCCATGACAGATGTGAGATTGTTAATTAATGGTTCAACTTAAGGTGGCAACTTTAACACACATCTGGGTGGATTGAGGCACCTGGGTATTCCAGCGATTGCCTGTATTTTTATGGACCGCCACCCAGGCTCAAAGGGATCATGAGATTATTCATACTAGAAACTTCCGTGTGCAGCCACAAGCTATTATAGGCTCTAGCATAGTTGACTAAGTTGTGCGAACTCTTACAGTGGTGGACTAGAAGATGTAGGGGATGTAGGTTGGTACGGTCCACCCGGACGTAAGGTGCTAGTGCTTCTGAAAGACTGTGTCTCGGTCATCCGTTTCTCAAACAACATGTAGTGCGAGAATCCCAACGGAGGCGATCGAGTCTTGTGGGGAAAAGTGCACAAACCTCTACAGAGTGTACAAACTAATCATGATTAGCCGTGTCCCCGGTTATGGACGTCTTGAGTATCTAGTACTTGGATTATCATGTGAATCTCATCATGTTACTCTAATTAATATTGTTGGGTTTAATGATGATTATTAATTGAGGTTGAGAGGATGTCTATCTTCTGAACGATGTTTCAACTACCATGATAGTTAATTAATATATTCCTTTGCAGTAGGGAAAAATTGGATTTACGCAAAAACTGTAACCATAGAGCTTTCCACCAGCCATATTGCTTATATTATAGCTTTACTTTTGTTACTCTCTATGTGTTACTTTGCCAGCATATTCCATGTGCTGACCCGTTTTTGGGCTGCAACGTTCATGTTGCAGACTTTTCAGACGACGAGTAAGGTGCCTTATAGGTCGTGGTTCTATACTCAGTGATGTCGTTGGAGTTGATGGACTCACTTATCTTCCAAGCCTTCCGCTGTTATCGTGTTAGATGGCCTTAAGCCAGTTTTATTGTAATAAGTTCATCGTTGGAACTATCGATGTAATTAGTGTGTGATTGCTACTCTGTTATAAATCCTTCAAGTACTATGCGTGTCAGCATTACTGATCCAGGGATGACACTGATGCACAGAGATCAGACTGTTTGAGGTCTGGTCGCTACAAGTATTGTTTCCATCGAGGATAAAAAGATGGGGTTTATATCATATTGCTTGAGTTTATCCCTCTACATCATGTCATCTTGCTTAAGGCGTTACTCTATTCTTATGAACTTAATACTCTAGATGCATGCTGGATAGCAGTCGATGTGTGGAGTAATAGTAGTAGATGCAGAACGGATGTGGTGCCTATATACAATGATCATGCCTAGATATTCTCATAACTATGCGCTTTTCTATAAGTTGCTCGACAGTAATTTGTTCACCCACCGTAGAATTCTCCTATCACGAGATAAGCCACTAGTGAAACCTATGGCCCCCGGGTCTATTCTCATCATATTAATCTTCATCAAGTATTTACTTTACTTTGTTTATTTACTTTGAATCTCTATAACAAAAATACCAAAAATATTATCTTATCATATCTATTAGATCTCACTCTCATAAGTGACCGAGAAGGGATTGATAACCCCTTTTATCACGTTAGCTGGGAGGTTCTTATTTGTTTGTGTAGGTGCGAGGGACTCACGCATGGTCTCCTACTGGATTGATACATTGGTTCTCAAAAACTGAGTGAAATACTTACGCTACTGTGCTGCATCACCCTTTCCTCTCATTACATTTATTTGCCTCTCGTTTTTCTCTCCCCCACTTCAACCTTGTCGTTCTATTCGCCCTCTTATTTGCTCCGTTTTTTTATCGTCGCTTGGTCGTCATGGCTGAACAAAAAGGGGCTAAGGGCTCTCTCCCGGGTTTTAATACCTTGGATAATCCTTCCATCCTTTCTAAGCTCATAAATAATGATGCTATGGAAAGACCCACCGGGGTTATTAATGAAAGCTCGAGTAACTTTGATGAAGATGACCCTGGAATTTTTCGTTATTTGCTTGCTGAAACCTTGAAAGATGCCTGTTATAGGCTTCTAATGATCCGAGCCAGCTATGTGCCCCAATATCAAATTGAGATATACTTAAAAGGTTTTATGTTGGCCTACCTTCTTATTTCAAACAAGTTTTAGATTCTATTTTTGAATAAGGTTTCCTTGAGGGTGAAGCCATCGATACTTATGAAAAGATGAAGGCTATACTTGCACACCCAATGGATGAAAAGATTGAATCTACTTCTCTTTTTGTGCTTTTATCAAAATGAAATTATCAAAGGGATGAAGGCTAGCTTAGATGCAAATTTCCGCAGCATTCTTAATCTTTCTTCCATCATTAATGGCCATTTGCTTTCTCAAAATAGAAAGATAAATTCTATAGATAAGAAATTCTCTCTTTTCTTTCCCAATACCAAAGACGACAATACCTAGATCTATTCTTGTATTGTGCCTAGCTAGGGGCGTTAAACGATAGTGCTTGTTGGGAGGCAACGCAATTTTATTTTCTTTGTTTTTGCTTCTTTTAGGAATAAATACTGCATCTATCTTCTGTTTAGATGTGGTTTTCTGTTTTAATTAGTGTTTGAGCCAAATAGAACCTTTGGGAAGACTTGTGTGAAGTTTATGCAATCATGCTGTAAAAAACAAAAACTTTAGTGCTCACGAGATTAGCTACCATTTTTACTGGAGAGTGTTTTTTAGTTGATTCTTTTTGCAGATGATTAATAGACAAATTCCTCACGTCCACCAATTTATTTAATCTTTTTAGAGTTACAGAAGTATTCGAAAGTTACAGATTGCTACACACTGTTCTGTTTTTGACAGATTCTGTTTTTCGTGTGTTGTTTGCTTATTTTGATGAATCTATGAGTAGTATCGGGGGGTATGAATCATAGAGAAGTTGGAATACAGTAGCTTTAACAACAATATAAACAAAGAATGAGTTCATTACAGTACCTTTGCGTAGTGGTTTGTTTTCTTATACTAATGGAACTCACGAGATTTTTGGCTAAGTTTTGTGTTGTGAAGTTTTCAAGTTTTGAGTAAGGATTTGATGGACTATGGAACAAAGAGTGGCAAGAGCCTAAGGTTAGGGATGCCCAAGGTACCCCAAGGTAAAATTGAAGGACAACCAAAAGCCTAAGTTGGGGATGCCCCGGGAAGACATCCCCTCTTTTGTCTTCATCTATCGATAACTTTACTTGAGACTATATTTTTATTCACCACATGATATGTGTTTTGCTTGGAGCGTCATGTATGAGTTGAGTCTTTGATTTTTAGTTTACCACAATCATCCTTTCTGGACACACCTTTTGATAGAGATACAAATGAATTGGAATATATTAGAATACTCTATGCGCTTCACTTATATCTTTTGAGCTAGATAGTTTTGCTCTAGTGCTTCACTTATATCTTTTAGAGCACGGTGGTGGTTTTATCTTGTAGAAATTATTGGTCTCTCATGCTTCACTTATATCTTTTTGAGAGTCTATTAGAACTGCATGGCAATGTGCTTTGGTTATAAAACTAGTCATAATATGATAGGCATCCAAGATGGGTATAGTAAAAACTTTCATATAAAGTGCATTGAATATTATGAGAAGTTTAATACTTGATGATTGTTTTAAGATATGAGGATGGTGATATTAGAGTCATGCTAGTAAAGTAGTTGTGAATTAGAGAAATACTTGTTTTGAGGTTTGGATATCCCGTAGCATGCACGTATGTTAACCGTTCTGTGACAAATTTGAAGCATGGTGTATTTCATTGAGTGCCATCCTTTGTGTGGAGGTCGGGATCGCGCGATGGTTAGCTCCTACCAACCCATCCCCTAGGAGCATGCGTGTAGTACTTTGTTTTGATGACTTGTAGATTTTTTCAATAAGTATGTGAGTTCTTTATGACTAATGTTGAGTCCATGGATTATACGCACGCTCACCCTTCCACTAGTGCTAGCCTCTCTTGTACCGCGCAACTTTCGCCGATACCATACACCCACCATATACCTTCCTCAAAACAGCCACCATACCTACCTATCATGGCATTTCCATAGCCATTCCGAGATATATTGCCATGCAACTTTCCACCGTCCCGTTCATATGACACGCTTCATCATTGGCATATTGCCATGCATGATCGTGTAGTTGACATCATATTCGTGGCTAGGCCACCATGCATAATTTTTCATACATGTCACTCTTGATTCATTGCACATCCCGGTACACCGCTGGAGGCATTCGTATAGAGTCATACATTGTTCTAGTATCGAGTTGTAATATCGAGCTGTAAATCAAGAAAGTGTGATGTTCATCATTATTAGAGCATTGCCCAAAGAAAAAAAAAGAAAAAAAAGGAAAGGCCAAAGAAAAAAATGCCCAAAAAAGAAAAAAAAGGAAAGAAAAAAGGGACAATGCTACTATCTTTTTCCACACTTGTGCTTCAAAGTAGTACCATGATCTTTATGATAGAGAGTCTCTTGTTTTGTCACTTTCATATACTAGTGGGAATTTTTATTATAGAACTTGGCTTGTGTAACACCCCGATAATTAATCTACAGTAACCTCACCCTAATATGCCATGTCATCCTGTTTTATTAAGCCAGATAGCCACTTGATGAAAATCCGAGTCAAATTCAAATTGCAAATAACAAATCAAATTCTTATTTCTTCAAACCGTCAAATAAAATTGTTCGATGGGTTGCAAATATTCACTAAGTAAGTAACACGTAGAAACCAACATGTAATGGATTTTTAATTGCCCCTAGTAATATTTAAAGTGGTGGAGAAGCACCTATTATGCCTATTTTAATATAAACTTAATTTAAAACATTTTTAGTTAGCCTCAAACCTTTTGGGGCGGCACCAAATTGTAACACCCCGATAATTAATCTACAGTAACCTCACCCTAATATGCCATGTCATCCTGTTTTATTAAGCCAGATAGCCACTTGATGAAAATCCGAGTCAAATTCAAATTGCAAATAACAAATCAAATTCTTATTTCTTCAAACTGTCAAATAAAAATGTTCGATGGGTTGCAAATATTCACTAAGTAATTAACATGTAGAAACCAACATGTAATGGATTTTTAATTGCCCCTAGAAATATTTAAAGTGGTAGAGAAGCACCGATTATGCCTATTTTAATATAAACTTAATTTAAAACATTTCTAGTTAGCCTCAAACCTTTTGGGGCAGCACCAAAATAACAAGAGTAAATTATGTGAGGAGTTTCAACTTTAAATAAAATCTTTTAGTGCCAAAAAATTAATACAAAATAGGGGATAAATAAACTAATAGAAAAAGGAAAGAGAAAAGAAACGAAAAAGACAAAGTGCTACTGTGTACTTTGGCCCAGCTAGCTACAGGAAATAGCCCAACCCACCTAGTCATCCCCATCCTTCGGCTACAGGACGAGGCAGAGAGGGCGTGGCGTGCATCCATGCCGTCTTGGCCTTGGATGGCCTCCACGTAGCCTCCCCTTGACCTATAAGGCGTCCCCCTGAAACCCTAGGCTTCTCTCATCCCGTTCCCCTTGTTTCCCCATCGCGCCCCTCCCCATCTGCTCCAAATCGAGCTCAAAAGCTCGTGCGGTGACCGTGCTCGTCGTCACAGTTGTCGTGGCCACCGTCGTCGCCGTCGCAGGAGAAGGAGTCCAGGAGATCTGCCGCTGTCAGCTTCGTCCGTCCCGGGCACCAGTTCAAGCCAGAGCGGCCTGTGCGCTCGACATCGCTCTCGTCTTCACGCATACATTGCCGCCATCTCGCCTTCGATCCGCACTGCTCTGACCACCTCGGGCCTCGCCGTCAGCTCCTCTGGCCCCGCGGTGAGCCCCTCCTCTGGTTCCCCCCTTTTTCTGCCTTGTTTCGTTGCCGTTTTATTGCCGCTGCGAGTCCGGCCGCCATGGCCGAAGCTCGCGCTCGTCTGCGTAGGGTGGCATCCGCGTGCGTTCCTGCCCGCCAACCAGTACCCCGGCCATGCCCCGCGCTCGCCTGCTGCCTTGGCTGCCCGCACCCGTGCGCCGCGCGCGTCCGTGAGCGTTCGCTGCCGTGTTGTCATGTTGCTGGCTGCGCTGCTGCTGCTGGCCGTGCTGCTCATGGTTACCTGATGCTGCTGATACGTTGCTGCTGCTCTGCTGCTCATAGCGCTGCCTGCTACCTACTACTATTTATTGCTCGTCCGCTAGCTGCTGGTGATGCTTGGCCATGGCCATTTTTGCTATGCGTCGTGCGTGTTGTGTTGGCCATGGCAACACATCCACTAGATGTGAGGCCAGCCTCTTGTTCAATTAGTGTAGGGTTAATTAGTAGTTAGGTTAGCTACTAGGGGATGACATTTGGACCCCCATTAATTAGGTTGCTATTATTTATTTGTTTAGGTACAGCCTATGACATGCGGGATCCACTTTTACTATTCACATGTTGATAAGTCAAATGTTGACTGGGTCAATCCAGCTCCCTGGCCCTACATGTCATTGGCTGTGGCTAGCCCACTACTTTGTAATAATAGTGTTTCTGTCAAAATTCGAATTAATAAATAAATTCAAAATAATGTTAAATCTTTGGAAATTCATATAAAATAATCCGTAACTCGGATGAAAATAATTTACATATGAAAGTTGCCCAGAAATTCGATACGAATCCGAATACGCGGTCCGTTTGTCAACCACACGTCCCTAACATAGCGAACCTTCAACTTTTCACCTCCAGTTCATCTGTCCGAAAACATCTAACACCGGGAATACTTTCCCGGATGTTTCCCCCCTTCGTCGGTATCACTTCCTACCGCGTTAGGTCACACGTAGCACCGCGTTTTGCCATCTTATGCTTTGTGCTGCGATGTTTGCTTTATATTTATTGTTTCTCCCCCCTCTTCTCTCCGATAGATATCGGGACTTGACTGCTGACGGTGCCACTGTGGTCGACTGCGTCGACGACGACCCCTCCTCGCCAGAACAACCAGACAAGCCCCCTCTTGATCACCAGATATCGCCTATTCTTCTCTCTACTGCTTGCATTAGAGTAGTGTAGCATGTTACTTCTATCGAATAATCCTATTCTATTGCATACCCTGTCATTGTTGTTACAACCGTTGATACCTTTACCTGCTATCCTAATGTTTAGTATAGGATGCTAGTATTCCATCAGTGGCCCTACATTCTTGTCCGTCTGCCATGCTATACTGTCGGGCCGTGATCACTCGGGTGGTGATCACGGGTATATACTATACTAATACATACTCATGATGATGATTCAGAGATGGGGGCTGAAGGGGCAGGTGGTTCCACACAGGTAGTGGTGGGCCTGGGTTCCCGGCAGCCCCCTGATGGTTACTTTATGGCGGAGCGACAGGGCGGGTTGCGACCACCTAGGAGACATGTGGGCCTGACCCTGGTTGTTGTCCGTGGTTATTTCATAATAACACGTTTAACGAGATCTTGGTATTTGATCTGAGTCTGGCCATTGGCCTATACGCACTAACCAGCTACGTGGGGATAGTTATGGGCACTCGACGTCGTGGTATCAGCCGAAGCCTTCTTGACGTCAGCGACTTAGCGGCGCGCGCCGTATTGGACTGGAAAGCCGCTCTGGTATTAGGAGCGGCTAGGTCTGCTTACCGGCCGTCCTCGCAACATGCAGGTGTGCATTGGGCGATGGGCCCAGACCCCCGTGCGCTTAGGGTTTAGACCGGCGTGCTGACCTCTCTGTTGTGCTTAGGTAGGGTTGCGACGTGTTGATCTTCCGAGGCCGGACATGATCCAGGAAAGTGTGTCCGGCCAAATGGGATCGAGCGTGCTGGGTTATGTGGTGCACCCCTGCAGGGAAGTTAATCTATTCGAATAGCCGTGTCCCTCAGTAAAAGGACGACCCGGAGTTGCACTCTAACCTCATGACAACTAGAACTGGATACTTAATAAAACGCACCGAGACAAGTTCTAGATATAATTCGGTGGTTGCTCTCTCATAGGGTGATGTGCGGGAGGATCGCCGGGTAGGATTATGCTATACGATGTTACTTGGTGAACTTACCATCTACACCCTTCTACTTCTGCAAGACGGAGGCTGCCAGAGACGAGTATACTTGTTACTTTCCAGCTAGCCTCATCTTCTGCTGCAAGATGGAGGTTACTAGAAGCGTAGTCTTCGATTGGATTTGCTATCCCCCTCTTATTCTGGCATTCTGCAGTTTAGCCCACATATATTACCCCTTTACACATATATCATTGCATATGTAGTATAGATCCTTGCTTGCGAGTACTTTGGATGAGTACTCACGGTTGCTTTGCTCCCCCTTTTCCCTCTTTTGTTCCTTCTTCTCGGATGATGCAACCAGATTGATGGAGTCCAGGAGCCAGAAGATCCCGAGGATGCTTCTACGTGGAGTTCGGCTTCGAGGAGTAGTTAGGAGGTCCCAGGCAGGAGGCCTTGACTTTCCGATCGTTGTTACTTTTGTGCTAGCCTTCTTAAGGCAAACTTGTTTAACTTATGTCTATACTCAGATATTATTACTTCCGCTGACTCTTGTGTATTCGAGCTTTTGTATTCGAGCCCTCGAGGCCCCTGGCTTATAATATAAAGCTTGTATTATTTTTAATTTGTGTCTAGAGTTGTGTTGTGATATCTTCAAGTGAGTCCCTGATCTTGGTCGTACACATTTGTGTGCATAATTAGTGTACGGACAAATGGGGGGCGTCACAAGTTGGTATCAGAGCCGACTGCCTATAGGAATTCCCCTTTCCAACTCCTTGGCCGAAGTTGAGTCTAGTCTTTGAAAAACAAATTACTAACTTGTTGTGTGGCTTATGGGCCCACAACACCAATGGGTGGTGTTACGATCTTTTATTCCTCTTCTATGCCCTGGGACGCTGATCTCTCTTCTATTCGGGTTAAAAGATTTTAATAACTCTAACTCTAGGTTCTCGTAAATATTTCACCCGGAGAGCCCTCATTCTGGAAGATCACCTGCTTCGTCAGAAGATTCTGAGGATATCCCTCGATATTCTCCCGATACCCTTGTGCTCATCGCCTTTGCAATTCACTCCCACTAATATATCCCTATGGATATCTGCATGCACTTATCATTCTCATGATCATTCCTCGTCGCTCTTGTTGTTACAAGATGCCTCGAAATATTCTCCGTTGTCTTGAGAATCCTTTGAGTTTACTATCTTGCGTTTTTATTTCGCGTGAAAACCCGTACGGTTATTTCTTCACATTTATCGAGAATCCGTTCTTCTCGATTGTTCGTGTGTCTCAAAATATTCTTCGGAATACTTTTCGATCTTTCGAAAATCCTCTGCGGCTTGTTACTCTTGAAATTCTTGTCTGCTTGCATTATGGTTAATTCCGTATGACTAGTAGACTTCGTTAATATCCGTTGTCTTACCCATTTTGAGCCTATTCATTCAATGTGTGCGTGTGCACGCAGTCATCAGGTTATCCTTTTTAAAATTATCTTTCTGGCTCAGACGTCCTTCCGGACATGAGTTGGTTCTCGACAATTCGAACCTTTAATTGATTGCCCAACCAAGTGTTTTCAACTTATCCATCCTTGATCAGAGCGTCTGCTTCTGATCCTTCGTTTTGGAAACCATAATTTATTTCTATTTAAGTAGCAGGCTAGTCAGGTGATTCTTGAATCTGGTGTCTCTGCATTCTTTCTTCCTCTAAGTGAGTACCAATACTCACATCAGCTCCATTGTGGATCGCCCGATCCATTGATGGATTGTTATCCGACAGTGTCCTTCATATTCAATCACCTTGTGAGTTCTTTCCCTGATACATAATGCCTTTGGTAAATTGTATCCTCTGCTTGGTCAACCATGCTCTGCTTTCAAGCTTGAGTATTTAATTTTGAAACTTGTGGTATATGTTACTAAGATTCTCGATGGGTAGAACCTATGCCTTCCCCTAATCCGTGAGAACCCGAAGGTTTTCACAAGTCATACTCTTCCGGTTTTCTACCAGCTAAAATTCCAACACTACAATTTTATCATAGCGAGAGGTGAATGAATTGATATGCATTAAAGAAGTGGGAATCGACCTTGAACTTTGTGTTCATGCCCATGAAAATGATGTAGACCGTCTCGAAAGCTTCTTGCAAAAATGATTATCTTGCTGTATGATTCTTTCGGTATTCTTGAATCGATTCCTTAGAGTTATGGTTCCGACCATGCTCTCCTGATCTAATATATCCGATGGGAATTCATTCTAGTGCCTCGTCTATTTTTTGCAAGGTTGAAGTATCTACTGTCATAGGTCAATGACCCGGTTCTACTTCTATCATGTTCTACCTTTGAGTATTACCCCCTGGTATCTCAAAGATGTCTTGCCATTGCACCACATCTTACTAACTTGGTTGAAGTAATGCCTTTCCGTGTCGTAATCACTCTACGGGTTTTGGGTTGTTGTCAACCGAGGACGTCGACTAGTGAAATTGTTCCGCACTACAAATCAAATACCCCTACTATTTTTACTGGGAAGTTCTAAACATCCTGGACTTGCTATCTTTGACTGTGCTACCTAATCCTTCTCTGGTGGACGAATTCTTCAGTGTGTGAGCACGACTTACGTCGAGCTTTCAACATCATGTTGCTTGTCTTGAAAGGCAACTTTGGTTCCGAGCTTGCATCTTATATATTGATCCTATAACTTCCAACTTCGTCATTCACTTGCTTGTTACCAATGTTGTTTGATTGCATCCTCTTGAAACCTCCCAAGAAATGTGTCAGATCACCTTCAACACTTTGACTTCTTCCGAGATGTCAACTATGTTCATGATGAGAAATACCCTCCTTGCCCTCGATGATTTTTATTATCATCGACAATACCCTTGACTTCCTTTCATCGCGAACTTGTCTAGATTATTAACACAACTTGCTCTCCAGGTAGTGTTGTGTTCTGCCTTGAAGTATTAATGTCTTTTATGTCGAGAATGTTGTGGGGATTGCTCCACCTCTTAGAAATTATCGGTATGATGATATTTCTAACCATCACCATTCTTCCTTGGTCCCCATGTAGTTTTTAACCGGGATACCACTATGCTAACGATGCTGCTTGAGTTCAGTACTTCTAGCAACCCTATTGCTTCGAAGTTAACGATCGACAGTTTGTTCTTAGACTGTTGGTTACTAAATCGTCACTCTAACATTGATCTTGCTGCCTAAGGTCATATTTCGGGCACACCTTTCAACTAATGATTAATGGTGTATGTTTTCCTCGAGCATACAACATTATATCATTTGAATTGATAAGTGTCAGCTTCTTGTTCACATTATTGTGGAAAGCCATCCGTTTGGAATTCTGGATAAATTGACGCTGAGCCCATCAGCCACCTCCTCATCCTCTCCTTGGTTTAATGATGAATTATTGTTTCGGGAACCCACTCCCATAGTTCATTTCCCGAGAATCTTGCAATGTCATTTCGTCGATTTGTGTTGCATCTTTTTCTTCTCGAACATCCCGAGTCTGAGTTATCATGACACCAATCGGATCTGAATCTCTGTCAGATATGATAATTGGGACAACTTTCCAGGAGTTATATAGTTGGTCCTTTGATGACCCAGTAATATGATGTCATGCCTAGCACCCCTGTCTGGAGGACCTATCATTATAATCTCTTTTGCAAGGATAACCATTCTTCCAGGAGGAAATTGTAAGACTTATTTTCTAAGTTGCTCTTGATGGATCATTTGTGTATACAAAGTCTGGCCCTTGATTGAAACACCATATCATTGCTACCTAGAAGCACGACTATGATACCCTGCTCATCAACAAGAACATTGGAGGCGCGATGCTAAATGTTTTTTTGGTCAGTTATCCAAACACCGCCGTAAGGGTAACATCTTGATTAATCCTTGCCTCTTTATCTGAATGGTGGGCCCACATGGTGTAACCACCCTTCCTATTTTCAACCCACATGGTGGGCCCATAACCCACATGTCCACTGGATCAAAACCTGACTCTTCTTTACAACGCGGATTCTAATGTATCCTTTGTATCTGGCTTCGTATGTGATTCATGAGCTATATGGTATACCATGTTTCATCCTGGTATCAAACACATTAATTGTTCTCATTGCTCAAGCCCCCGTTTCAGCTTCTGTTTAGGCATCGAGCGAATGCCTACCCATTTGAAACTTTTGTACCATCGTGTATTGATCTCAATGAGTTCACTACAATACTACTCATAGGGTACTTCATGTATTTCCCATTGAGTTCACTCTTAGATGCCCAGCTTTGTGGAGATGCGTTCTTTCGGAGTTTTTTCCCCTGGTCGCGTTCGTAGGACGATGGAGATCGCAAAGAAAGGATGACGTCTTGATGACGATGACTTGAAGCAGAGAAATGAAGACTCAACGAAACGGATCAACCTCTCCGAAAGGGCAGTCAGGACCGAGAAGACTCGTTAGGATTTCGCTACCAGCACTCCCCCCCTACTCCACCTCTTAAATCTCAGGACTTCGTGACCAAGCAAGTTGGATGAACACCCACTTAGTTTCTTTTCTTGAGCTTTCGTACATTTAAACCTCTAGTGCATCTCTTGCATGGCAATCCCTACTCACTCACATTGATATCTATTGATGGGCATCTCCATAGCCCATTGATACCCCTAGTTGATGTGAGACCATCTTCCTCTTTTATCTTCTCCACAACCATCACTCTATTCCACCTATAGTGCTATGTCCATAGCTCACGCTCATGTATTGCGTGAAAGTTGAAAAGGTTTGAAAAAATTGAAGTATGAAAAAATTTCTTGGATGAAACCAGGGTTGTGAATGATTTGAGTATTTTGTGTGACGAAGATGGAGCATAGCCAAACTATATGATTCTGTAGGGATGAACTTTCTTTGGCCATGTTATTTTGAGAAGACAGGATTGCTTTGATAGTATGCTTGAAGTATTATTATTCTTATGTCAATATAGACTTTTGTCTTGAATCTTTCGGATCTGAACATTCATGACACAATAAAGAAAATTACATTGAGAATTATGTTGGTTAGCATTCCTCATCAAAAATTATGTTTTTATAATTTACCTACTCGAGGACGAGCAGGAATTAAGCTTGGGGATGCTTGATACGTCTCCAATGTATCTATATTTTTTGATTGTTCCATGCTATTATATATTATGTTTTGGATGTTTAATGGGCTTTATTATACACTTTTATATTATTTTTGGGACTAACCTACTAACCCAATGCCCAGTGGAAATTACTGCTTTTTTTGCCTATTTCAGTGTCTCGCAGAAAAGGAATATCAAACGGAGTCCAAACGGAATGAAACCTTCGGGAGAGTTATTTTTGCAACGATATAAACATAGAAGACCTGGAGTACACACCTGAAAGCGAGAGAGGCGGCCACGAGATCACGGGGCGAGCCTAGTGGGGGTAGGCACCCCCCACCCTCGTGGGCCCCCTCTGGCTCCCCTGACGTGCCTCTTCAGCCTATATATACTCTCATGCCCTGAAAACATCGGGGAGAGAGACAAAACCCTAATTCCACACCCGCAACCTTCTGTACCAGTGAGATCCCATCTCGGGGGCTGTTTTGGAGCTCTGTCGGAGGGGGCATCGATCACGGAGGGCTTCTACATCAACCCCATAGCCTCTCCGATGGGTTGTGAGTAGTTTACCACAGACCTTCGAGTGCATAGTTATTAGCTAGATGCCTTCTTCTCTCTCTTTGGATCTCAATACAAAGTTCTCCTCGATCTTCGAGGAGATCTATTCGATGTAATCTTTTTGCGGTGTGTTTGTCGAGATCCGATGAATTGTGGGTTTATGATCAAGATTATCTTTGAAGAATATTGGATTCTTTTCTAAAATCTTTTATGTGTGATTATAATATCCTTGCAAGTCTCTTCGAATTATTGGTTTGGTTTGGCCTACTAGATCTATAGTTCTTGCAATGGGAGAAGTGCTTGGCTTTGGGTTTAATCTTGCGGTGTCCTTTCCCCGTGACAGCAGGGGCAGCAAGGCACGTGTAGTATTGTTGCCATCGAGGATAAAAAGATAGGGTTTATATCATATTGCTTGAGTTTATCCCTCTACATCATGTCATCTTGCTTGAGGTGTTACTCTGTTCTTATGAACTTAACACTCTAGATGCATGCTGGATAGCGCTCGATGTGTGGAGTAATAGTAGTTGATGCGGAATCATTTCGGTCTACTTGTCACAGACGTGATTCCTATATACAATGATCATGCCTAGATATTCTCATAACTATGCGCTTTTCTATCAATTGCTCAACATTAATTTGTTCACCCACCGTAGAATTCTGCTGTCATGAGAGAAACCACTAGTGAAACCTATGGCCCCCGGGTCTATTCTCATCATATTAATCTTTATAAACTATTTACTTTACTTTGGTTTATTTACTTTCAATCTCTATACCAAAAATACCAAAAATATAATCTTATCATATCTATCAGATCTCACTCTGGTAAGTCACCGAGAAGGGATTGAGAACCCCTTTTATCGCGTCGGCTGCGCGGTTCTTATTTGTTTGTGCAGGTGCGAGGGACTCGCGCGTGATCTCCTACTGGATTGATACCTTGGTTCTAAAAAACTGAGGGAAATACTTACGCTACTGTGCTGCATCGTCCTCTTATTACATTTATTTTCCTCTCGTTATTCTCTCCCCCACGTGCCGTTTTATTCACCTTCTTATTTGCTCCGTGTGTTTTATCGTTCGCTTCGTCGTCATGGCTGAAAAAAGGGGCTAAGGGCTCTCTCCCGGATTTTAATACCTTGGATAGTCCTTCCATCCTTTCTATGCTCATAAATAACGATGCTATGGAAAGACCCATCGGGGTTATTAATGAAAGCTTGAGTAACTTTGATGAAGATGACCCTGGAATTTTTCGTTATTTGCTTGGTGAAACCTTGAAAGATGCCTGGTATAGGCTTCTAAAGATTCGAGCCAGCTATGTGCCCCAATATCAAATTGAGATATACTTAAAAGGTTTTTATGTTGGCCTACCTTCTTCTTTCAAACAAGTTTTAGATTCTATTTTTGAAGAAGGTTTCCTTGATGGTGATGCCATCGATACTTATGAAAAGGTGAAGGCTATATTTGGACACCCTATGGATAAAAAGATCGAATCTACTTCTCTTTTGTGCTTTTATCAAAATGAAATTATCAAAGAGATGAAGGCTTGCTTAGATGCAAATGTCCGTAGCATGCTTAATCTTTCTTCCACCATTAATGGCCATGTGCTTTCTCAAATTAGAAAGATAAATGGTATAGATAAGAAATTCTCTCTTTTCTTTCCCAATACAAAAGACGGCAATACCTAGATCTATTCTTGTATCGTGCCTAGCTAGGGGCGTGAAACGATAGCGCTTGTTGGGAGGCAACCCAATTTTATTATCTTTGTTTTTGCTTCTGTTTCAGAATAAATATTGCATCTAGATTCTGTTTAGATGTGGTTTTGTGTTTTAATTAGTGTTTGAGCCAAGTAGAACCTTTGGGAAGACTTGTGTGAAGTTTATGTGCTCATGCTGTAAAAAACAGAAACTTTAGCGCTCACGAGATTAGCTACCATTTGTTACTGGAGAGTAATTTTTAGTTGATTCTTTTTGCAGATGATTAATAGACAAATTCCTCACGTACAACAATTTATTTCAATTTTTTAGAGTTACAGAAGTATTCGAAAGTTACACATTGCTACACACTATTCTGTTTTTGACAGATTCTATTTTTCGTGTGTTGTTTGCTTATTTTGATGAATCTATGAGTAGTATCGGGGGGTATGAATCATAGAGAAGTTGGAATATAGTATGTTTAACACCAATATAAATAAATAATGAGTTCATTACAGTACCTTTGAGTAGTGGTTTGTTTTCTTATACTAACGGAACTCACGAGATTTTTGGCTAAGTTTTGTGTTGTGAAGTTTTCACGTTTTGAGTAAGGATTTGATGGACTATGGAACAAAGAGTGGCAAGAGCCTAAGCTTGGGGATTCCCAAGGCACCCCAAGGTAAAATTTAATGACAACCAAAAGCCTAAGCTTGGAGATGCCCTGGAAAGGCATCCCCTCTTTCGTCTTCATCTATCGGTAACTTTACTTGAGACTATATTTGTATTCACCACATGATATGTGTTTTGCTTGGAGTGTCATGTATGATTTGAGTCTTTGATTTTTAGTTTAACACAATCATCCTTGCTGGACACACCTTTTGAGAGAGATACAAATGAATTGGAATTTATTAGAATACTCTTTGTGCTTCACTTATATCTTTTGAGCTATGCTTCATTTATATCTTTTTGAGAGGCTCTTAGAATATCATGGTAATGTGCTTTGGTTATAAAACTAGTCCTAATATGATAGGCATCCAAGATGGGTATAGTAATAACTTTCATATAAAGTGCATTGAATATTATGAGAAGTTTGATACTTGATGATTGTTTTGAGATATGAGGATGGTGATATTAGAGTCATGCTAGTAAAGTAGTTGTGAATTTGAGAAATACTTGTGTTGAGGTTTGCAAGTCCCGT
The DNA here is from genome assembly GCA_902687465.1 of Secale cereale. NCBI lineage: Eukaryota > Viridiplantae > Streptophyta > Magnoliopsida > Poales > Poaceae > Secale > Secale cereale. The sequence goes on along the minus strand of LR738709.1, from coordinate 279,326,521 downwards.
AGCATGCACGTATGGTAACCGTTGTGTGACAAATTTGAAGCATGACCTATTTCATTGAGTGTCATCCTTTGTGTGGAGGTCGGGATCGCGCGATGGTTAACTCCTACCAACCCCTCCCCTAGGAGCATGAGTGTAGTACTTTGTTTTGATGACTTGTAGATTTTTGCAATTAGTATGTGAGTTATTTATGACTAATGTTGAGTCCATGGATTATACGCACGATCACCCTTCCACCATTGCTAGCCTCTCTTGTACCACGCAACTTTCGCCGGTACCATACACCCACCATATACCTTACTCAAAACAGCCACCATACCTACCTATCATGGCATTTCCATAGCCATTCCGAGATATATTGCCATGCAACTTTCCACTATTACGTTCATATGACACACTTCATCATTGTCATATTGCCATGCATGATCATGTAGTTGACATCGTATGCGTGGCTAGGCCACCATTCATAAGTTTTCATACATGTCAATCTTGATTCATTTGACATCCCGGTACACCGCCGGAGGCATTCGTATAGAGTCGTACTTTGTTCTAGTATTGAGTTGTAATATCGAGTTGTAAATCAATAGAGTGTGATGTTCATCATTATTAGAGCATTGTCCCAAAGAAAAAAAGAAAAAAAGAAAAAGAAAAAAAGAAGGAAAGGCCAAAGAAAAAAAAGAAAGGCCCAGAAAAATAAGAAAGGGGAAGAAAAAGAAAAGAAAAAAGGGACAATGCTACTATCTTTTTCCACTCTTGTGCTTCAAAGTAGCACCATGATCTTCATGATAGAGAGTGTCTTGTTTTGTCACTTTCATATACTAATGGGAATTTTTATTATAGAACTTGGCTTGTATATTCCAACGATGGGCTTCCCCAAATACCCTAGGTCTTCGTGAGCAAGCAAGTTGGATGCACACCCACTTAGTTTCTTTTGTTGAGCTTTCGTACATTTATAGCTCTAGTGCATCTCTTGCATGGCAATCCCTACTCACTCACATTGATATCTATTGATGGGCATCTCCATAGCCCATTGAGACGCCTAGTTGATCTGAGACCATCTTCCTCTTTTGTCTTCTCCTGATAGAGGCAAAGGTGTCCCGTCTTTCGATGAGATGGTGGCTATCGTTTTCGTTGGAGTAGACTTTGACGATCCGACTACGAACGTGCGAGGACGCCGCGCCTTAGCAATCGCTAAACCAACTCCGAGAAGTTATTGACCACACCGGAGCACGATCAACCTGACCACGAGGGTTTATTTCCTGCAGGCAAACGAAGAACAAGCAAGAAACTAAGATTACAAACTGGATATTGCGAATATAAGAGGAAAGCTTTATTGATCAAAGGTGGGGTTCTGTGACGTCTTTGTCTGGTCGTTGAACACAAACGAACTACGCGAAGTTGCAGCTATGGCCGACTTTAATCTAAACAAAACCCAAAGTCTAAACGGCGCGCTAAGGGTTGTATATATGGGAGAAGAGGGGGGAATTTCGTGTCCCTTGGAGGAGGGGTCCGAAACCAACCCAAACTCTTGTTTCCTCACACATACGGACTCTAAAGACAGCCTATACTCAAGTATTTCGAAATTACATGGGCCTTGCCCAATAATAAGGTGACGCAGCACCTATAATAGCCTCTGGACGAAATTTATGAAGTAGCAACTTGTATATTCCATCCAAGGCTTCACACACTCATTATGGTGGCTTCAAAGTCCTGAAAACATCACTTGTAACTCCGTTCTTGTTCCCCTTGCGCATGCCATCAACTCCATGCGTGTTCTTGCTCCAATGTTCATCCTTCTCCAAGCTAGGCCCTTCATTTGTAAGCAAAACAAATGTATCCAATTTAGGCAGCATCATATTCTCATGAACATTAGAATCATTACCAAGAAACGAAAGTACCTGGTAATTTAATTGGCGTGCGCGAGCTCTAGTAATTGGTCCTGTATATGTGTCAATTGAGGCTGTGGGTGTAACTTTGTTAGTGATGTCCTCATCATCCTCTGCTTCTTGAATTGAAGTCGTCCTCGACGGAAGCTCATCTTCCTCACCCAAGTAAGGCTTCAAATCTGCAATGTTAAATGTGGGACTAACCCCAAAATCTGCAGGCAACTCAAGTTTATATGCATTATCATTTATTTTCTCTAACACCTTGAAAGGACCATCAGCACATGGCATTAGCTTTGACTTGCGCAAATTAGGAAACCTATCCTTACGCAAATGTAACCAAAAAGATCTCCAGGTGCAAAAACAACACGTTTTCTACCCTTATCTCCAACAAGTTTATATTTAGCATTCATGCGCTCAATATTTTCCTTAGTTAACTCATGCATTTTTAAGATCAATTCAGCACGTTGTTTAGCATCAAAATTAACCTTCTACGAAGATGGAAGAGGCAACAAATCAATAGGTGCACGAGGTAGGAAACCATAGACAATTTCAAAAGGGCACATCTTAGTAGTAGAATGCAACGAACGATTATAAGCAAATTCAATATGAGGCAAGCATTCTTCCCACATTTTGTTGTTATTCTTCAAAACAGCCCTAAGCATAGTAGACAAAGTTCTATTGGCTACTTCAGTTTGTCCATCAGTTTGGGGGTGACAAGTAGTACTAAAAAGCAGCTTAGTCCCCAACTTAGCCCAAAAACATCTCCAAAAGTGGCTAAGAAATTTAGTATCAAGATCTGAAACAATATTATTTGGCACACCATGCAAGCGAATAATTTCACGAAAGAACAAATCAGCAACATTAGCAGCATCATCGCTTTTATGACATGGTATGAAGTGTGCCATCTTTGACAACAAATATGCTATCCCTCCCCTTCTTTGTTCGAGGTAAACCCAAAACAAAGTCCATAGATATATCTTCCCAAGGAACACTAGGGACAGACAAAGGCATATATAAACCATGAGGATTGAGTCGTGACTTAGCTTTTTGACATGTAGTGGAGCGAGCAACAAAACGCTCAACATCCCGTCTCATCTTTGGCCAAAAGAAATGTGTAGCAAGTACGGCCTTCGTCTTCTTCACGCCAAAGTGTCCCATTAATCCTCCTCCATGCGCCTCCTGCAACAACAAAAGACGAACAGAGCTAGCTGGAATGCATAGCTTGTTAGCAAGAAACACAAATCCATCATTAACGACGAACCTGTTCCATGTTCTCCCTTCTTTACATTTGTGCAATACATCTTTAAATTCAGCATCATGCACATATTGATCTTTGATGGTCTCCAAACCAAATATTTTAAAGTCAAGTTGTGAAAGCATAGTATAACGACGAGACAATGCATCAACAATAACATTTTATTTTCCCTTTGTGTGTTTAATAACATAAGGGAAAGTATCTATGAATTCAACCCATTTAGCATGTTTACGGTTCAGTTTTGCTTGACTTTTAATGTGCTTCAAAGATTCATGATCAGAATGTATAACAAATTCTTTGGGCCATAAATAATGTTGCCATGTTTCCAAAGTCCAAACAAGAGCATATAATTCCTTATCATAAGTAGAATAATTCAGACTAGGCCCACTGAATTTATCAGAAAAGTATGCAACATGTTTACCATCTTGTAATAACACACCTCCTAACCCAATTCCACTAGCATCACATTCAAGCTCAAAATTCTTATTAAAATCAAGAAGTTGGAGTAAAGGAGCATGTGTCAACCTTATCTTTCAATACCGTGAATGCTTCTTCCTGTGCAGTACCCCAAACAAAAGGCACATCCTTCTTTGTAAGCTCATTGAGAGGTGCAACAATGGTGCTGAAATCTCTCACAAAACGCCGATAGAATCGAGTGAGGCCAAGGAAACTCCTCACGTGTGTGACCATTTTGGGCTGCGGCCAACTCTCAATAGCTTCAATCTTGGCTTTATCAACCTCAATTCCCTATGGAGTAACAACATAGCCAAGAAAAGAGACTCGGTCGATGCAAAAGGTGCACTTTCCAAGGTTACCAAACAAACGTGCATCACATAGAGCAATAAAAACAGCACGTAAATGTTCCAAATGTTCCTCCAAAGATCTGCTATAAATCAATATATCATCAAAGTATACTACCACAAATCGTCCAAGGAAAGCACGTAAAACTTCAATCATTAATCTCATGAAAGTACTAGGTGCATTAGTTAACCCAAAAGGCATGACTAACCACTCATATAATCCAAACATAGTTTTAAATGATGTTTTCCATTCATCTCCCAATTTCATACGAATTTGATGGTATCCACTACGCAAATCAACTTTGGAGAATATTGTAGAGCCACTCAATTTATCAAGCATATCATCTAGCCTAGGGATAGGATGATGATAACGAATAGTAATATTATTAATGCCTCTACAATGAACACACGTACGCGACGTACCATCCTTTTTCGGCACTAGAATAATAGGAACAACACAAGGACTAAGGGATTCGCATATATAACCTTTGTCGGGTAGCTCCTGTACTTTACGCATAATCTCCTTCGTCTCTTCTTGATTGGTACGGTATGGTGCGCCGTTGGGTAGTGATGCACCGGGAATTAAGTCAATCTGATGCTCAATCCCTCGAATAGGTGGTAATCCCGGTGGCACATCTTGTGGAAAGACGTCTGCGAACTCCTGCAAAATGTTAGTGACAGTAGGAGGCAAAGAGGAAGGCGCGTCCTCGAATGAAAATAATGCCTCTTTGCACACAAAAGCATAGCAAACATATTTGCTAAAATCTAGCTCATCAATATTAGATTTGGTGGCAAGTAAACATGCACTTTTCAATTTAATTTCAGAAGCAAGAGTAAATGGTTTATTATTAGGTTTCATTTGTTGCTGAAATTCTTTTGCCACAATCTGATTTTTCACTCTTATTTTTCTCTTGTTTTGCTTTATTAGCTCTATTAATATCATCTTTCAAAATGGAATCAGTAGTCATAGGAAGCAAAGTAATATTTTTATCCTTATGAACAAGAGTATACTGATTGTTTCTACCATGGTGTACAGATTTTTTATCAAATTGCCATGGTCTACCAAGTAATAAGGAACATGCTTGCATAGGTACCACATCACAATCAACATAATCAACATATGTAGAGATACTAAAATGCACACGAACAGTACGTGTTACCTTAACCTTGCCCCTGTTGTTGAACCATTGGATGTAGTAAGGATGTGGATGTGGTCTTGTGGTGAGAGATAGCTTCTCCACCATCTCCATGCTAGACAAGTTGTTGTAACTCCCTCCATCTATGATCACGCGAACAGAACATTCCTTCACAACTCCCTTTGTATGGAACAAATTATGCCTCTAATTTTGCTCAGCTTGTGTAACCTGCACACTCAAAACACGTTGAGCAACTAAACATTCATACCTGTCAGCATCTTCAGGAGCCATGTATTGCGTCTCATGATCAGAATCGTCTCCATCGTGTTCTTCACGTGTAATAAGAGCCAAAGTCTCCTCATCATAGTCACTAGCGGACTCATATCCACCATCCTCAGTAGCAATCATCACATGCTGGGATTTGGATTCTCTCGCAAAATGTCCTCTTCCCTTACAACGACGACAAATAATATCACTGGTGTGCCATGTTGATGCCATGGAAGAAGAAGAACTCTGTGCAGTCCCAATAGGTGTGCTCTTGGCAGATAATGGTGGTTGTGCCTGCTTCCTTGTATCATGGCTGGAGGTAACAGCTGATGGAGGTGTCGGTGTAGTAGAATGTGTGGAAGTAAAGGATGCACGTGGTGTCCATGATGAAGGTTGACCTACAGAAAAGTTAGTTCGCGCCAATGCCTGTCGATCCTGCACTTCACGTTCAGCTTTACAAGCAAGATGGAATAAACGAGTGATATTATTATAATCCTTATACTCTAGAATGGTCTTAATCTCTCTATTTAATCCACCCATAAAACGTGCAAGCATAGCTTCATTCTCCTCAACAATACCACATCTAATCAGGCCAGTTTGTAATTGCTGATAATATTCTTCTACATATTTTTTTCCTTGTCTTAAGCACTGCAATTTTTGAAGTAATTCACGTTGATAATATGGTGGAACCCAACGAGTACGCATAGCGGTTTTCAAAGCAGCCCAAGTAGCTGGAATAGGATATAATCTACAATGTTCAGACCACCAAACACATGCAAAACTAGTGAAAGCACAAACAGCAGCAGGAACACGTCTCTCCTCGGGATATTGTAAACATATAAACGTTGTTCAGTTTCTAATTCCCAAGTAAGATATATATCAGGAACATATCTACCCTCAAATGGTGGAATATACAATTTCAGTTTAGGAAGATGGCCATGTACCCCAGGTGGTGGTGCAGCCCTACCATTGCGATGATATGCATGAGGACGACCTGGTGGTGGTGGTGCTGGTGGTTGGACGTAGTTCTGATTTTGGTCAACCTCATCCTTGTAATGGTCCTCCACCTCTGTAGTAGCAGCAGGAGCTACAGAAACATCAACAGCGGCACCAGAAGTTTGATCAGGCTCAAGGGGAACGCGCTGTGCTCATCCCACTTGATTTGGAAGGCGATGTTGTTGTTGTTGTTGTAGAGGTGCGACAGCTGCAGCGGCCGATGGTGGTGGAAACGCGAAAGCAATTCAGCAAACTTGTTATCAAGCTTTGTTTCAAACGTCTTCTCCATGCCATCTATCTTCTCCATGGACTCTTCAAATCTGTTTAGCACATCTTGCACCTGTCCACTCATCATTTGCTGAAACTTATCATGAAGCTCCTTGTTCGTCAAGTTCTCCCAGTCAGTCTCGTCGGCTTGTGATCCTGGCATGGTTAGCAGCAATAGAAACACACAAGAATATGATCCTACAGACTACTAACAAGTGGTGGTGGTGGCGGGTGTCACAAATCCGACAAGCAAATCTCAAATTCTAACCAGTTCTTACCCAACAGCAGGTGGTGATCGGCAACCGTGGTAGTCAAAACTCTCAAAGCTTGGATAAAGAGATTACCAGGGAGAGTCAAACGCACGACGTAGATGTATGTGGAGCTGGGAAGGCGTATAATATGCTAGCAAAAAGGGTCAGCAATAATCGATTCAGAGATGCAAAGTTGAATAAACGCTCAACGACGGTACTGTGCTGGTCCTAGGCTTGACCGTACTAGAGACGCAAGCCTAGAACACTAACAAAAATCACGGCGCTGCACATAATCAAGGAGACAGCACACTCAGAAAAAAAATTGCGCTTTTTTTTGCGCTCCTGTTTTTTTTGCCGAAAATCACAACAATGGCGAGTGTCTCAAAACTCTTCCCAAGTCAAACTAAGATGATAGGCACGAAATTATTTTGACAATTTTTTTTTTCGGAAGCAGGGCAGCGACGACAAAAAAGTGCGGTAAAAAAACAGTATGACGGTACGGGTCTCAAAAGACTCAGAAAATCCTAAAAAAGGGATAGGGAAAAATATTTTCACCTGTCAAAATTTTGGCCTAAAAACTGCCCGGGGAACTCGGATTGGTGGTGGATATATGGTGGCAGGATATGGCAGCGGTTGTAGGATATGGCAGCGGTGGTGGTATGTGGTCGCGGTGGTGGGATATGGGAGTGGCGGTGATATGGCAGCATCGATGAATATGGTGTGACGGCGGCGTGACAAACTGTGAACAGAACTCGAAACTCTAAAGAATCTAGACGCTAAGACCAGCAACTCGACACGACGATGGAACCGCAAATTCAACAAAGCAAATAGAGAAAAGATTATGCAATGACTCAGACTGGTTCGGATATGATGAACTAACCCTAAATTTTTTTTGGCTTTTTCGTGGACTATAGATATAAAGAACAGACTCGATCTAATCTACGAAAAACTGTAAAATCTCACAGAGCAACCTGGAAATCTGATACCACTTGATAGAGGCAAAGGTGTCCCGTCTTTCGATGAGATGGTGGCTATCGTTTTCGTTGGAGTAGACTTTGACGATCTGACTACGAACGAGCGAGGACGTCGCGCCTTAGCAATCGCTAAACCAACTCCGAGAGGTTATTGACCACGCCGGAGCACGATCATCCTGACCACGAGGGTCTATTTCCTGCAGGCAAACAAAGAACAAGCAAGAAACTAAGATTGCAATCTGGATATTGCGAATATAAGCGGAAAGCTTTATTGATCAAAGGTGGGGTCCTGTGACGTCTTTGTCTGGTCGTTGAACACCAACGAAGTACGCGAAGTTGCAGCTATGGCGAACTTTAATCTAAACAAAACCCAAAGTCTAAACGATGCCCTAAGGGCTGTATATATGGGAGAAGAGGGAGGAATTTCGTGTCCCTTGGAGGAGGGGTCCGAAACGAACCCTAACTCTTGTTTCCCCACACATACAGACTCTAAAAATAGCCTATAATTGAGTATTTCGAAATTACATGGGCATGGACCAATAATAAGGTGACGCAACACCTATAATAGCCTCTGGACAAAATTTATGAAGTGGCATCTTGTATATTCCGTCCAAGGCTTCACACACTCATTATGGTGGCTTCAAAGTCCAGAAATCATCACTTGTAACTCCGCTCTTGTTCCCCGTGCGCATGCCATCAACTCCATGCGTGTTCTTGCTCCAATGTTCATCCTTCTCCGAGCTAGGCCCTTCATTTGTATGCAAAACAAATGTATCCAATTTAGGCAGCATCATATTCTCATGAACATTAGAATCATTACCAAGAAATGAAAGTACCTGGTAATTTAATTGACGTGCGTGAGCTCTAGTAATTGGTCCTGTATATGTGTCAGTTGGGGCTGTGGGTGTAACCTTGTTAGTGATGTCCTCATCATCTCCACAACCACAACTTTATTCCACCTATAGTGCTATGTCCATGGCTCACGCTCATGTATTGCGTGAAAGTTAAAAAGGTTTGAAAAAATTGAAGTATGAAACAATTGCTTGGCTGAAACCGGGGTTGTGCATGATTTGAGTATTTTGTGTGACGAAGATGGAGCATAGCCAAACTATATGATTTTGTAGGGATGAACTTTCTTTGTAAATGTTATTTTGAGAAGACATGATTGCTTTGATAGTATGCTAGAAGTATTATTATTCTTATGTCAATATAGACTTTTGTCTTGAATCTTTCGGATCTGAACATTCATGCCACAATAAAGAAAATTACATTGAAAATTATGTTGGTTAGCATTCCACATCAAAAATTATGTTTTTGTCATCTACCTACTCGAGGACAAGCAGGAATTAAGCTTGGGGATGCTTGATACGTCTCCAACGTATCTATAATTTTGGATTGTTCCATGCTACTATATATACTGTTTTGGATGTTTAATGGGCTTTGTTATACACTTTTATATTATTTTTGGGACTAACATACTAACCCAAGGCCCAGTGCAAATAGCTGTTTTTTTTGCCTATTTCAGTGTTTCGCAGAAAAGGAATATTAAACGGAGTCCAAACAGAATGAAACCTACGGGAGAGTTATTTTTGGAACGATATCAACACAAAAGACCTGGAGTACACGCCTGGAAGCAAGAGAGGCGGCCACGAGGGCAGGGGCACGCCCAGTGCAGGGAGGCGGGCCCCCCACCCTCGTGGGCCCCCTCTAGCTCCCCTGACGTGCCTCTTCATCCTATATATACTCTCATACCTTGAAAATATCCGGGAGAGAGACGAAACCCTAATTCCACCGCCGCAACCTTCTATACCCGTGAGATCCCATCTTGCGGCTTGTTCTGGAGCTCCACCGGAGGGGGCATCGATCACGGAGGGCTTGTACATCAACACCATAGCCTCTCCGATGAGTTGATAGTAGTTTAACTCAGACCTTCGGCTCCATAGTTATTAGATAGATGGCTTTTTCTCTCTCTTTGGATCTCAATACAAAGTTCTCCTCGATCTTCTAGAAGATCTATTCGATGTAATCTTTTTGCGGTGTGTTTGTCGAGATCTAATGAATTGTGGGTTTATTACCAAGATTATCTTTGAACCATATTGGATTCTTTTCTGAAATCTTTTATGTGTGATTATAATATGCATGCAAGTCTCTTCAAATTATTGGTTTGGTTTGGCCTACTAGATATATAGTTCTTGCAATGGGAGAAGTGCTTGGCTTTGGGTTCAATCTTGCGGTGACCTTTCCCAGTGACAGCAGGGGCAACATGGTACGTATAGTATTGTTGCCATCGAGAATAAAAAGATGGGGCTTATATCACATTTATTGAGTTTATCCCTCTACATCATGTCATCTTGCTTAAGGCGTTACTCCGTTCTTATGAACTTAATACTCTAGATGCATGCTGGATAGCAGTCAATGTGTGGAGTAATAGTAGTAGATGAAGAACCAATGTGTGGAGTAATAGTAATACTCTAGATGCATGCCTATATACAATGATCATGCCTAGATATTCTCATAACTATGGGCTTTTCTATCAATTGCTCGACGGTGATTTGTTCACCCACCGTAGAATTCTGCTGTCATGAGAGAAGCCACTAGTGAAACCTATGGCCCCCGGGTCTATTCTCATCATATTAATCTTCATCAACTATTTACTTTACTTTGCTTTATTTACTTTCAATCTCTATACCGAAAATACCAAAAATATTATATTATTATATCTATCAGATCTCACTCTCGTAAGTGACCGAGAAGGGATTGACAACCCCTTTATCGTGTTGGCTGCGAGGCTCTTATTTGTTTGTACAGGTGCGAGGGACTCGCGTGTAGTCTCCTACTGGATTGATACCTTGGTTCTCAAAAACTGAGGGAAATACATACACTACTTTGTTGCATCACCCTTCCCTCTTCAAGGGAATACAACACAAGCTCGAGAAGTAGCAAGAAAAATTTCTAGCATCGTTGTCGGGGAGACTCACGCCAAGTCAAGTCAAGATTTGATCTCCGGACAACTAGCCAATTTCTGGCGCCGTTGCCGGGGAGATCTACGCAAAAGTCATATACCAAGCACCTATCACAAACCCTTATCCCTTGCATTACATTTATTGGCCTTTCGTTTTCCTCTCCCCCACTTCACCCTTGCCGTTTTATTCGCCCTCTTATTTGCTCCGTGTGTTTTATCGTCCGCCTAGTCATCATAGCTGAACAAAAAGGGGTTAAGGGCTCTCTCCCACCGGGGTTAATAATGAAAGCCTGAGTAACTTTGATGAAGATGACCCTGGAATTTTTCGTTATTTGCTTGATGAAACCTTGAAAGATGCCTGGTATAGGCTTCTAAATATCTGAGCCAGCTATGTGCCCCAATATCAAATTGAGATATACTTAAGAGGTTTTTATGTTGGCCTACCTTCTTCTTTCAAACAAGTTTTAGATTCTATTTTTGAAGAATGTTTCCTTGAGGGTGATGCCATCGATACTTATGAAAAGATGAAGGCTATATTTGGACATCCTAAGGATGAAAAGATCGAATCTACTTCTCTTTTGTGCTTTTATCAAATGAAATTATCAAAGAGATGAAGGCTTGCTTAGATGCAAATTTCCCGTAGTGTGCTTAATATTTATTCCACCATTAATGGCCATGTGCTTTCTCAAAATAGAAAGATAAATGCTATAGATAATAAATTCTCTCTTTTCTTTCCCAATACCAAAGACGGCAATACCTAGATCTATTCTTGTATCATGCCTAGCTAGGGGCGTTAAATGGTAGCGCTTGTTGGGAGGCAACCCAATTTTATTTTCTTTGTTTTTGCTTCTGTTTAGGAACAAAAATTGCATCTACCTTCTATTTAGATGTGGTTTTGTGTTTTAATTAGTGTTTGAGCCAAGTAGAACCTTTGGGAAGACTTGTGTGAAGTTTATGCGATCATGCTGTAAAAAACAGAAACTTTAGCACTCACGAGATTAGCTACCATTTTTTACTCGAGAGTGCTTTTTAGTTGATTATTTTTTCATATGATTAATAGACAAATTCCTCACGTCCACCAATTTATTTCAATTCTTTTAGAGTTACACAAGTATTCGAAAATTACATATTGCTACAGACTGATCTGTTTTTGACAGATTCTGTTTTTCGTGTGTTGTTTGCTTATTTTGATGAATCTATGAGTAGTATCGGGGGGTATGAATCATAGAGAAGTTGGAATACAGTAGGTTTAACACCAATATAAACAAATAATGAGTTCATTACGGTACCTTTGAGTATTGGTTTGTTTTCTTATACTAACGGAACTCACGAGATTTTTGGCTAAGTTTTGTGTTGTGAAGTTTTCAAGTTTTGAGTAAGGATTTGATGGACTATGGAACAAAGAGTGGAAAGAGACTAAGCTTGGGGATGCCCAAGGCACCCCAAGGTAAAATTCAAAGACAACCAAAAGCCTAAGCTTGGGATGCCCCAGGAACGCATCCCCTCTTTCGTCTTCATCTATCGGTAACTTTACTTGAGACTATATTTTTATTCACCACATGATATGTGTTTTGGTTGGAGCGTCATGTATGATTTGAGTATTTATTTTTTAGCTTACCACAATCATCCTTGCTGGACACACCTTTTGAGAGAGATACAAATGAATTGGAATTTATTAGAATACTCTATGTGCTTCACTTATATCTTTTGAGCTAGATAGTTTTGCTTTAGTGCTTCACTTATATCTTTTAAAGCACGGTGGTCGTTTTATTTTGTAGAAATAATTGATCTCTCATGCTTCACTTATATATTTTTGAGAGTTTCTTAGAAAAGCATGGTAATGTGCTTTGGTTGTAAAACTAGTCCTAATATGATAGGCATCCAAGATGGGTATAGTAAAAACTTTCATATAAAGTGCATTGAATATTATGAGAAGTTTAATACTTGATGATTGTTTTGAGGTATGAGGATGGTGATATTAGAGTCATGCTAGTAAAGTAGTTGTGAATTGGAGAAATACTTGTGTTCAGGTTTGCAAGTCCCGTAGCATGCACGTATGTGTCAGACCCAAGATGCGATTCTATCCCGATCATGTGACTCATACGTGATTGGGGCACAACCGCATCTCATGCGCTTAGCAAGATGGATATCATTACATCGTACCATTACATAAATACATGGGGATACAACAATTCTTACAAGTCACATGAATACAACAACATCAATACAAGGCATCCGACTACGGATGCAAACATGAAAAGCACAACGACATCCATCTACTATCCCAGGCTGCCGACCCAGAACCTAACCCAAAACTGACGAAGAAGAAGAAGAAAGAACTCCAACACAAAGGACATCACTCTCGCGTCAAGTCATCGGAAACCTGCACCTGCAACTGTTCTTGTATTAACTATGAGCCACGAGGAGTCCGCAATCCCATGACCATGGGTAACAAGACTAGCAAAGCTTTACTGGGAAGGAAGAGGTTAAGTGGTGAGGTTGCAGCAGCGGCTATGCAAAAGTATGGTGGCTAACTTACGAGTACAAGAATAAGATGAGGATCTACGCAAGCGATCGCAAACTAGTAATGATCGCTAAAGATCCTGAACTACCTACGAGTCAGCCATAACCCCACTGTGTTCTCTTCTCAAAGTGAAAAGAGACAGTCATGGTTACTCACACGGTTGTGTGTTTTACTTCGGATCCTCTGTCAAGTTTTCTACAACCGGACATTAACAAATTCCCATATTCCACATAACCGCGGGCACGGCTTTCGAAAGATCATAACCCTGCAGGGGTGTCCCAACTTAGCCCATCACAAGCTCTCACGATCAGCAGAGATAATAATAATATTACCCCTTATCTTAGGGACAATCCAATCAGGCTCAGAATCCCGATGCATAAGACATTTCAACAATGATAAAACAAGTCCAGCAACACCTCCCGGCGTGCCTATACCCTGATAGTAGCCGCGCGTATCTCGTCTCAGGCCACGTCCGGATGAGCAATACGTACGGCAACCGAAGACCCCAGATAACTGGGTGGCACCGCAAGTGGCTCTAGTTTGGGACCAACACCATCAGCACTGGCCCCCCTGCTATGTAGAAGAATCCTCGGGGACGCGACCCCCTATGAAATTTAATTAATTAATTAAGTTATTATTATGTTGCAAATTAAAACCAATGTTGGGCCTTGCTGGAGGAGTTTTATTCAAAGACGAACTGTCAAGGGATCCCCATATACCCAACCGTGTTTGGAACGCAAAATCAAGGAACATAACGCCGGTTTATCGGCTCCTAAGGCGGCATGAGTGGAACAAAATACCAAGCACAAGGCCAAGCCTTCCACCCATTGCCAAGTATATAGGTGTGTTAATATAGTAGATATATTGTGATATTCCCAAGACATCAAGTTCCAACATGGAGCAATCTTCATCTTCACCTGCAATTAACAACGCTATAAGAGGGGCTGAGCTAGCGGGTAACATAGCCAAACAACGGTTTGCTGGGAAGGTGTCAAAGGTTAGAGGTTTCATGGCAACAAGGAGAGGCTGACATCAAAAGATAGGTAGCGTGACATATAACGATAGCATCGAGACATCTAGCATAGCAATGATAGTAAAGGTATCCAAGGTGATGGTCATCTTGCCTGAGATCCCGCAAGGAAGAAGAACGAATCCATGAAGAAGACGAAGAAGAAGCCGCGAAGATGAACCATGTGTAGACGAACGAATCCTCATGATCGCAACGGAAAAGGACTAGCGAGAAGAAAGCACACAACATGGTAAACACACCACTCAAGAACATGACAAGGTGCTCAACCAAGTACGATGCAAGACAAGTCTATATGATGCAATTCATGGCGAGGGATGAAGCACACAAGAACAACACAAACAACAAGTTTGAATGAGGCCGGAATCAACATATATCCATTCTAGAAAGTCCTCATATGCAGATTTCTAAATTGGTCCAGATCTGAACAAACCTTAAGTTCAAGCTGTTAAACAACAAGTTAACATGCACTGTGATGATCTACTCGAAATTCTAGTCAAGTTACATATAAAGTTTGTTTAATTCGGAGCTACGGCCTAGAAGATATGAGCAAAACAAAACAAGCATGGCATATATGCAAGATGCATCCAAACAACAAGCAAATACACTCCAAGCATGCAAACAACATGATATTATGCTTCTACACACGAAAACACACAAGTTTCATATAGGGCCCGCTCAAAACGGAGCAACGGGCTAGAAGATATGAGCAAAACAAGTTATAATGGAAAGCTGAAGTTAATAGCTACATAGCAACTTTGGAGCAAGGTAATTATATGCTACAACACCCAAACATGATAACAGGAAGCATTGATGTGAAATAGACATGATATTTAACAAGGATGAACCTAGAGCACACCCAAAAACTTGCTGGAACACAATTAAACAAGCATGGAAAGTTGCAATAAATTTATCCAACTTAGTCAAAATATGGGAAGGCAAAAACATCATCACGATGCTGCCTTCGGAGGCACAAAACAACAAGCATATCAAGTCCACTAAGTATATAAAGATCATGGACATGTAATACACATAGCATACATCAAACAACTCCATTGGAGCAACTCCATAGGAGGCATGGATCAATAACAACAAGCTTCACCAAATTGAACATGCTGATAACAGGCTGACAGGTAAATTTATAGCAACTTGAGAGCAAGATATAAATAAGCTAGAGCAGGCCATATATGCAAGCAAGGGCATGGATGGATAGAGCATAACATGTACAATAATACATGATCATTAGCCAACCCAAAACAAGCATGGATTTGAGTGAGGGATCAAGCAAACATAGCATCGGGTTTAACAGTTTCAGACTTAGCAGTTTTTAACAAGTGCTAGAAAACAACATCAGCGAGAAGGCTACTTTGCAAGCTTGTTGCAAACACCTCAAGGCATATCATGGAAAGTGGATTGCACCACAGCAAAGAAGGCATGATTGTGCTTCTAAAACATATTGACATGTGGCATGAAAGACAAACACATCAATAGCTATGAACAAGACAAATCAGCATCTCACAACAAGTTACAGCGCTTAACAGCCACATGCACTTTTGCAACATAGATTAACATGGCAATATGGCACCTAACATGAATGCTACAACAACTATCATGTAGAGCACTTCACAATGAACATTTTGACATATCATGTGCTTCATTTGGACCAACATGCACAAAGTTATCACCCTCACAAGCATGCAACAAAATTACAGTTATCAGCAGTTTTAAACATTAGCACTCTTGCAACAATGATTAGGGCATCAAGATGAACTCAAACAAGCATGCCACAATGGAACAAAAAGAAGAGCATATCACAATGAACATTTAGATATATTATTCACTCAATTTGGGCATACACAAAAAAAGTTACAGCCAACCAAAATATGCATCAGGCAACAGCTCAGAAAAAGGACTTAGACGAAAAATATACCCTCGGGGCAGAACTCGACGGATATTGTCCGAAAAGGGCGGACGTGTCCGGGCTCGCTCGGGGTCCACCTGGCAGACACAGAAGACGAGGAGGGCCTGGACATGTCCGGCTTCACCGGACATGTCCAGCGTGGCGCAGGGACGAGGCAATGCCCGCGGTGGCCGGCGAAGAGTGCTTGAGGAGGCGACGGCGAGGCGACCCGGCGGCGTATCGGGCCGCGAGGCGGCCGAAGGAGGACGGAGACGACGGGGCGGGGAGGATCTTGGCCGGATCCCGCCGAATCCGGGCCATAGCTGGCCGCGGACGGCGAAGTCCGGCGACAACGGTGCTGCAGCTCGTCGGGAATGGGGCGGCGGCGGCCAGATCCGGGCAGCTCTGCCCCGGATCTGCCTGAGGGGCCACACGGCGAGCGCGCGGGCGCCAGCTCCGTTGAGCCCGTGCCGGAGCGGCGGGAAGGCGGCGGTGCTCGGGAGCAGAGGCGGGCGGAGGAGGCGCTGGGCGCGGGGGCAGACGGGCAGCTCGGGCCCGGTCAGGTGGCGGAGCGGGCTTCGCCCGGGCCTGACGGGCCCGCGGCGGCTGGGAGAGCTGGGGGACATGTGGAGGCGCGCGACTAGCTGTGGGGGCGGGGCTGGCGACGTGGCTGCACAGGGTTGGGCACGGGTGGCGTCTCAGGTAGCGGCGCGGCGAATGGGGCGGCGCCAAGTGGCGGGAGGAGGCTGGAGCGGTGCAAAAACTGAGGAAGAGGGGGCTAGGAGGTAGGGGAAGACTAGGTTAGGCCAAAAGTAGACTAGGAGCTGTCCATTTATAGGCATAGGGCTAGGTTTAGGGGGTTTTAGTCCGTTTCGGACCATCGGATCCAGATCGGACGATCCACAATGGAGGGGTAGTGTAGGTGGGCTAGATGGGTTGTGGTGGAAGGGTCTTGGACTGAGAGAAGAGAAGGGAAGAGAGGCCCGCGGGGGTTTTCGAAGAACAAAAACGACCGACGTTTTAACCGGCTATACTGCTGCTATAGTTTAATGGTTGGGCTATCAAACGAGCTCCGAATGCGATGAAATTTGGCAGACGGCATGTCTACACTATAATAAGACCACACGCCAAGCTTCATCCCATTCTGAGAACATTTTTCCGGCCACTTCAAAAATTAATATTCGGAGGTGCCGCAGGCACGTGCGAGTGTGTCTGGGCTCAGAACGGACAACGGAAATGACGGGCGGACTCGGACGGATACAAGTTTTGAAAACATGATGATGCAATGCACACGATGACAAGGCAAAGATGCAACACGCAAGCAGATGACATGGCAACGGCGACGAATAACTGGCTGACACCTGGCGCACCGGTCTCGGGGTGTCACAGTATGGTAACCACTGTGTGACAAATTTGAAGCATGAGGTATTTCACTGAGTGTCATCCTTTGTGTGGAGGTCGGGATCGCACAATGGTTTACTCCTACCAACCCTTCCCCTAGGAGCATGCGTGTAGTACTTTGTTTTGATGACTTGTAGATTTTTGCAATATGTATGTGAGTTCTTTATGACTAATGCTGATTCCATGGATTATACGCACGCTCACCCTTCCACCATTGCTAGCCTCTCTTGTACCGCGCAACTTTTGCCGGTACCATACACCCACCATATACCTTCCTCAAAACAGCCACCATACCTACCTATCATGCCATTTCCATAGACATTTCGAGATATATTGCCATGCAACTTTCCACCGTTCCGTTCATATGACACGCTTCATCATTGTCATATTACCATACATGATCATGTAGTTGACATCATATTCATGGCTAGGCCACCATGCATAATTTTTCATACATGTCACTCTTGATTCATTGCACATCCCAGTACACCGTCGGAGGCATTCGTATAGAGTCATACTTTGTTCTAGTATCGAGTTGTAAATCAATAAAGTGTGATGTTCATCATTATTAGAGCATTGTCCCAAAGAAAAAAAAGGGAAAAAAGAAAAAAAGGAAAGGCCAAATAAAAAAAGGCCCAAAAAAGGGAAAGAAAAAGAAAAGAAAAAAGGGACAATGCTACTATCTTTTCAACACTTGTGCTTCAAAGTAGCACCATGATTTTCATGATAGAGAGTCTCTTGTTTTGTCACTTTCATATACTAGTGGGAATTTTCATTATAGAACTTGGCATGTATATTACGATGGGCTTCCTCAAATGCCCTAGGTGTTCGTGAGCAAGCAAGTTGGATGCACACCCACTTAGTTTCTTTTGTTGAGCTTTCGTACATTTATAGCTCTAGTGCATCCGTTGCATGGCAATCCCTACTCACTACATTGATATCTATTGATGGGCATCTTCATAGCCCATTGATACGCCTAGTTGATGTGAGACCATCTTCCTCTTTTGTCTTCTCCGCAACCACTACTCTATTCCATGGCTCACGCTCATGTATTGTGTGAAAGTTGAAAAGGTTTGAAAAAAACTAAGTATGAAACAATTGCTGGGCCGAAACCGGGGTTGTGCATGATTTGAGTATTTTGTGTGACAAAGATGGAGCATAGCCAAATTATATGATTTGTAGAGATGAACTTTCTTTGACCATGTTATTTTGAGAAGACATGATTGCTTTGATAGTATGCTTGAAGTATTATTATTCTTATATCAATATAGACTTTTATCTTGAATCTTTCGGATCTAAACATTCATGCCATAATAAAGAAAACTACATTCAGAATTATATTGGTTAGCATTCCACATCAAAAATTCTGTTTTAATCATTTACCTACTCGAGGACAAGCAGGAATTAAGCTTGGGGATGCTTGATACGTCTTCAACGTATCTATAATTCTTGATTGTTCCATGCTATTATATATTCTATTTTGGATGTTTAATGGGCTTTATTACACACTTTTATATTATTTTTGGGACTAACCTACTAACCCAAGGCCCAATGCAAATTGTTGTCTTTTGCCTATTTTAGTGTTTTGCAGAAAAGGAATATCAAATGGAGTCCAAACAGAATGATACCTTCGGGAGAGTTACTTTTGGAACGATATCAACACAGAAGACCTGGAGTACACGCTTGGAAGCAAGAGAGGCGGCCACGAGGGCAGGGGCGTGCCCAGTGGGGGTAGGCGCGCCCCCCAGCCTCGTGGGCCCCCTCTGGCTCCCCTGACGTGCCTCTTCAGCCTATATATACTCTGATACCCTGAAAACATCGGGGAGAGTGACAAAATCCTAATTCCACCACCGCAACCTTCTGTACCCATAAGATCCCATCTTGGGGCCTGTTATGGAGCTCCGCCGGAGGGGTCATCGGTCATGGAGGGCTTCTACATCAATACCATAGCCTCTCCGATGAGTTGTGAGTAGTTTACCACAGACCTTCGGGTCCATAGTTATTAGCTAGATGGTTTCTTCTCTCTCTTTGGATCTCAATACAAAGTTCTCCTCGATCTTCGAGGAGATCTATTCGATGTAATCTATTTGCGGTGTGTTTGTCGAGATCCAATGAATTGTGGGTTTATGATCAAGATTATCTTTGAAAACTATTGGATTATTTTCTAAAATCTTTTATGTGTGATTATAATATACTTGCAAGTCTCTTCGAATTATTGGTTTGGTTTGGCCTACTAGATCTATGTTCTTGCAATGGGAGAAGTGCTTGGCTTTGGGTTCAATCTTGCGGTGTCCTTTCCAAGTGACAGCAGGGGCAGCATGGCACGTATAGTATTGTTGCCATCGAGGATAAAAAGATGGGGTTTATATCATATTGCTTGAGTTTATCCCTCTACATCATGGCATCTTGCTTAAGCGTTACTCTGTTCTTATGAACTTAATACTCTAGATGCATGCTAGATAGCGGCCGATGCGTGGAGTAATAGTAGTAGATGCAGAATCGTTTCGGTCTACTTGTCGCAGACGTGATGCTATATACAATGATCATGCCTATATATTCTCATAACAATGCACTGTTCTATCAATTGCTCGACAATAATTTGTTCACCCACCGTAGAATTCTGCTATCATGAGAGAAGCCACTAGTGAAACCTATGGCCCTCGGGTCTATTTTCATCATATTAATCTCCATCAATTATTTACTTTACTTTGCTTTATTTACTTACAATCTCTATACCAAAAATACCAAAAATATTATTTTATCATATTTATCAGATCTCACTCTCGTAAGTGACTGAGAATGTATTGACAACCCCTTTTATCACGTTGGCTGCAAGGTTCTTCTTTGTCTGTGCAGGTGTGAGGGACTCGCGCGTGGTCTCCTACTGGATTAATACCTTGGTTCTCAAAAACTGAGGGAAATACTTACGCTACTGTGCCGCATCACCCTTTCCTCTTCGAGGGAATACAATGCAAGCTCGAGAAGTAGCACATTGTGATAGCTCATCTAAACCTAGAGCATTGCTCATCCTTAGTGGTTCATCTCCTCGAGAGACCGCGGACTCCACAGAGAAGATCCACACGGATTCAAGACCTCCTCACGGAGAAGACATCAAGACCTCCTCACGGAGAAGACTATCGCTACTTGTTTCATCCTTAGTTGATCGTGGATCGTGTGTCACTCTTTGTGTTTCCGGATCTAGCATATGTGTGACCTAAACTTGTTGATTTGAGTGTTCTCTTCTTGTTTCTCTCATGTTATCCCTCGTGTTCTTTGTGTTCTTCCTCGGGATCCCTCCTTTTTCGTATAAGATCGACCTCCTATCGGGTTGTCCTCGCATCGCCTAGTCTGAATTATACTACTTATGATAAGAAATTATATGCTCTTGTTCGGACTTTGGAAACATGTCAACATTATTTATGGCCCAAAGAATTTGTTATACATTCTTGTCATGAATCTTTGAAGAACTTTAAAAGTCAAGCAAAACTGAACCATAGACATGCTAAATGGATTGAATTCATACAGACTTTCCCTTATGTTATTAAACACAAGAAGGGAAAAGAAAATGTTTTTGCTGATGCATTGTCTCGTTGTTATACTATGCTTTCACAGCCTGACTTTAAAATTTTGGTTTGGAGAACATCAAAGATCAATATGTGCATGAGGCTGAATTTAAAGATGTATTGCAGAATTGTAAAGAAGGGAGAACATGGAACAAGTTCCTCGTTAATGATGGATTTCTGTTTCGTGCTAACAAGCTATGCATTCCAACTAGCTCTGTTCATCTTTTGTTGTTGTAGGAGGCGCATGGAGGAGGATTAATGGGACACTTTGGCGTGAAAAAGACGGAGGACGTACTTGCTACACATTTCTTTTGGCCAAATATGAGACGGGTTGCTGAACATTTTGTTGCTCGCTGCACTACATGTCAAAAAGCTAAGTCACGACTCAATCCTCATGGTTTATATATGCCTTTGCCTTCCCTAGTATTCCTTAGGAAGATATATCTATGGACTTTGTTTTGGTTTTACCTCGAACAAAGAAGGGGAGGGATAGCATATTTGTTGTCATGGATAGGTTCTCGAAAATGGCACACTTTATACCATGTCATAAAAGCGACGATGCTGCTAATGTTGCTAATTTGTTCTTTCGTGAAATTATTCGCTTGCATGGTGTGCCAAATACTATTGTTTCAGATTGTGATACTAAATTTCTTACCCACTTTTGGAGATGTTTATGGGCTAAGTTGGGGACTAAACTGCTTTTCAGTACTACATGTCACCCCCAAACTGATGGAGAAACTGAAGTAGTCAATAGAACTTTATCTACTATGCTTAGGGATGTTTTGAAGAATAACAAGAAAATGTGGGAAGAATGCTTGCCTCATATCGAATTTGCTTATAATCGTTCGCTGCATTCAACTACTAAGATGTGCCCTTTTGAAATTGTGTATGGTTTCCTACCTCTTGCACCTATTGATTTGTTGCCTCTTCCATCTTCGGAGAAGGTTATTTTTATGCTAAAAAACGTGATGAATTGATCTTAAAATGCATGAGTTAACTAAGGAAAATATTTAGCGCATGAATGCTAAATATAAACGTGTTGGAGACAAGGGTATAAAACGTGTTGTCTTTGCACATGGAGATCTTGTTTGGTTACATTTGCGTAAGGATAGGTTTCCTCATTTGCGCAAGTCAAAGCTAATGCCACGTGTTGATGGTCCTTTTAAGGTGTTAGAGAAAATAAATGATAATGCATATAAACTTGTGTTGCCTGCAAATTTTGGGGTTAGTCCCACTTTTAACATTGCAGATTTGAAGCCTTACTTGGGTGAGGAAGATGAGCTTCCATCGAGGACGACTACAATTCAAGAAGGGGAGGATGATGAGGACATCACTAACAAAGTTACACCCACAACCCCTATTGATACATATACATGACCAATTACTAGAGCTCGCGCACGTCAATTAAATTACCAGATACTTGCGTTTCTTGGTAATGATTCTAATGTTCATGAGAATATGATGCTCCCTAAATTGGATACATTTGTCTTGCTTACAAATGAAGGGCCTAGCTTGGACAAGAAGGATGATCATTGGAGCAATATCAAGCATGGAGATGATGGCATGCGCAAGGGGAACAAGAACAGAGTTACAAGTGATGATTTCAGGACTTTGAAGCCACCATAATAAGTGCGTGAAGCCTTGGACGAAACATACAAGATGCCACTTCATAAATTTCGTCCAGAGGCTATTATAGGTGATGCGTCACCTTATTATTGGGCCAGGCGCTTGTAATTTTGAAATAATAAAGTATAGCCTATTTTTAGAGTTTGTATGTGTGGGGAAAACAGAGTTACGGTTGGTTTCGGACCCCTTCTCCAAGGGCCACGAAATTCCTCCTCTCTTTCTCCATATATACAGCCCTTAGGGCATCACTTAGACTTTGGGTTTTGTTTAGATTAAAGTTCGCCATGGCTGCAACTTCGCGTACTTCATTTGCGTTCAACGACCAGACAAAGGCGTCACAGAACCCCACCTTGATCAATAAAGCTTTCCTCTTAAATTCGCAATATCCAGATTGCAATCTCAGTTTCTTGCTTGTTTTTCGTTTGTTTGCAGGAAATAACCTCTCAGAGATGGTTTAGCGATTGCTAAGGCTCAACGTCTTCGCACGTTCATAGTCGGATCATCAAAGTCGACTTCCTCCAAAACAATAGCCACCATCTCATCGAAAGAAGGGACACCTTTGCCTCTATCATGAGTTCTTCGCACGCACCCCAGTGTTCAAACCTAACAAGGGTTTTGCAGAGCCCTGAATCCGACATTTGGCTTGCCAGGTAGGGGGCGTATCGAGGAACCACCTTCCCCGGCGTCGCGCTCTATCCTTGCCGCCCAGCCTCCAACCATGGCAGGCGTCGCACTACCTATCGGCCCGCATTCCGCACTTGAAGGTGGCGCGGGCCTCAAGACCCTTTCCCCTGCTCTGTGACAAGTGCGGTGGCGGCCAAGTTTCAGGTTGGCGCTGCCACCGCGGTACAACAGCGCGGCCGACCCCGTCGGGTTCCTCCAGGCCTACAAAGAGGCCGTCTAGGCGGCTGGCGGCGACGACAATGTGATGGCGAACTGGCTCCCGATGGACTTCGTGGGGGAGCCGCGCGCCTTGTTTATCAACTTGCCAGATTCCTTAGTGGCCTCTTGGGAAGATCTGCACAACTTGTTCGTCATGCGCTTCACGGGCCGGTATCCAACTCTTTTGCAGCACTCCTCGGTTGTTCGGGGGCGCCGGCATTAGGGAGCCACATCAAGCAATTCATCCAACATGCGGGGGCCGCGTAGTCGCCCCCGGGCTAGGTGGCCCCCGAGTCCGACCTTGCTACCTCTTGAGCTTGTGTTGTATTCCCTCGAAGAGGAAAGGGAGATGCAGCACAGTAGCGTAAGTATTTCCCTCAGTTTTTGAGAACCAAGGTATCAATCCAGTAGGAGACCACGCGCGAGTCCCTCGCACCTGCACAAACAAATAAGAACTTCGCAGCCAACGCGATAAGGGGTTGTCAATCCCTTTACGGTCACTTACGAAAGTGCGATCTGATAGAGATGATAGTTTATATTTTTGGTATTTTTAGTTTATAAGAACAACAAATAAAAGCGATAAAAGTAAAGTAGATGTAGATTGATATGTTGAGAATAGACCCGGGGGCCATAGTTTTCTCTAGTGGCTTCTCTCATGATAGCGATATTATACGGTGGGTAAACAAATTACTGTCGAGCAATTGACAGAAAAGAGAATAATTATGAGACTATCTAGACATGATCATTGTATATAGGCATCACGTCTGCGACAAGTAGACAGACTCTTGCCTACATCTACTACTATTACTCCACACATCGACCGCTATTCAGCATGCATCTAGTGTATTGAGTTCATAAGAACAGAGTAACGCCTTAAGCAAGATGACATGATGTAGAGGAATAAACTCAAGCAATATGATATAAACCCCATCTTTTTATCCTCGATGGCAACAATACAATACGTGCCTTGCTGCCCCAACTGTCACTGGGAATGGACACCGCAAGATTAAACCCAAAGCCAATCACTTGTCCCATTGCAAGCACTATAGATGTAGTAGGCCAAACCAAACCAATAATTCGAAGATACTTGCAAGGATATTATGAGGACACATAAAAAGTTCAGAGAAGAACCAAATATCTTTCATAGATAACCTTGATCATAACCTCACAATTCATCGGATCTCGACAAACACACCGCAAAAAGAGATTACATCGAATAGATCTCCTTGAAGACCGAGGATAACTTTGTATTGAGATCCAGAGAGAGAGAGAAGAATCCATCTAGATACTAGCGATGGACCCGAAGGTCTGTGGTAAACTACTCACAACTCATGGTGAGGGCGATGATGATGATGATGAAGGCCTCCGTGATGGATCTCCCTCCGGTGGAGCTTCGGAACAGGCTCCAAGATGGGATCTCCACGGGAACAGAAGGTACGGCGATGGAATTAGGGTTTTCTCTCTGTTCACAGAGTTCCTAGGGCACGTAGACTTATATAGGAGGAAGGAGGGCACCGGGGGACGCTCGAGGGGGGCACAAGGCAGGGGCGCGCCCTGGGAAGGGGGGCACGCCCCCCACCCTCATGGGCCAACCCTCCGTCCCCTGACGTGGTTCTCAAGCTCCGCGTGCGTGATTTTCTCCAAAAATATCTCTCACGAAGGTTTCATTCTGTTTGGACTCCGTTTGATATTCTTATTCTGCAAAACCCTGAAACAGGCAAAAAACAACAATCTGGACTGGGCCTTTGGGTTAGTAGGTTAGTCCCAAAAATGATATGAAAGTGAATGATAAAGCCCATTAAACATCGAAGACTTCATACATAATAGCATGGAACAATGAAAAATTATAGATATGTTGGAGACGTATCAAGCATCCCCAAGCTTAATTCCTGCTCGTCCTCGAGTAGGTAAATGATAAAAGAAAGAATTGTTTATGTGGAATGCTAACCAATATAGTTTTTCAGTGTAATTCTCTTAATTGTGGCATGAATGTTCAGATCTGAAAGATTCAAGATAAAAGTCTATATTGACATAAGAAATAAAAATACTTCAAGCATACTAACAAAGCAATCATGTCTTCTCAAAATACTATGGCTAAAGAAAGTTATCCCTACAAAATCATATAGTCTGGCTATGCTCCCTCTTCATCACACAAAATATTCATATCATGCACAACCCCAATTTCAGCCATGCATTTGTTTTCATACTCTATCTTTTCAAACCTTGCAACTTGCACGCAATACATGAGCGTGAGCCATGGACATAGCACTATGGGTGGAATAGAGGTGGTTGTGGAGAAAATAAAAAGGAGGGAGATAGTCTCATATCAACTAGGCGTATCAACGGGCTATGGAGATGCCCATCAATAGATATCAATTTGAGTGAGTAGGGATTGCCATGCAACGGATGCACTAGAGCTAAATATGAATGAAAGCTCAACAAAAGAAACTAGTGGGTGTGCATCCAACTTGCTTGCTCACGAAGACCTAGCGCATTTTAGGAAGCCCATCGTTGGAATATACAAGCCAAGTTCTATAATGAAAATTCCCACTTGTATATGAAAGTGACTAAACATGAGACTCTCTACAATGAAGAACATGGTGCTACTTTGAAGCACAAGTGTGGAAAAAAAGTTAGTAGCAATTGTCCCTTTTTTATGGGCCTTTTTTTTCTTTGGCCTTTCCTTTTTTTGCGGAGGGGCTTTATAGATTTAGCCTATCCTCTCATGGGACAATGCTCTAATAACACTTTCATTACAACTCGATACTACAACGACAAAGTATGACTCTATATGAATGCCTACGGTGGTGTACCGGTATGTGCAATGAAACAAGAGTGACATGTATAAAAATTATGCATGGTGGCCTTGCCACAAATACAATGTCAACTACATGATCATGCAATGGCAATATGACAATATGATGCGTGTCATATGAACATAATGGTGGAAAGTTGCATGGCAATATATCTCGGAATGACTATGGAAATGCAATGATAGGTAGGTATGGTGGCTGTTTTGAGGAATAATATGGTGGCTATTTTGTGGAAGGATATATAGTGGGTTTATGGCACCGGCGAAAGTTGCGTGGTACAAGAGAGGCTAGCAATGGTGAAAGGGTGAGAGTGCGTATAATCCATGGACTCAACATTAGTCTTTAGAACTCATATACTTATTGCAAAAATATACGAGTCATCAAAACAAAGCAATCAACGCATGCTCTTAGGGGGGAGGTTGGTAGGAGTTAACCATCACGCGCCCCCGACCTCCACACAAAGGTTGGCACTCTACAAATACCTCATGCTCTAACTTCGTCACATAGTGGTTCACCTACGTGCATGATACAGGAATCACTAACCTTAACACAAGTATTCCTCAATTTCATAATAACTCCACTAGCATGACTCTAATATCACTTTCCTCATATCTCAAAACAATTATCAAGCATCCAACATCTCATTCTATTCAATGCACTTAGTGTGAATTTTTTTACTACATTGACATTGGATGTTTATCATGCGAAGACTTGTTTCTTTAGCGTAAACACATTACCATGCTGTTTTAATAGAGTCTCATAAGGATATAAGTGAATCATGAGAGTTCAACAATTTCTACAAAATATTACCACCACCATGCTCTAAAAAATATAAGTGAAGCACTAGAGCAAAAACTATTAAACTCAAAAGATATAAGTGAAGCTCATAGAGTGTTCTAGAAATTTCTAGGCCATATTTAACTCTCTCAAATAGGTGTGTCCAGCAAGGATGATTGTGGCAAACTAACAAGCAAAGACTCAAATTATACAAGACGCTCCAAGCAAAACACATAACATGTTGCAAATAAAAATATAGCTCCAAGTATAGTTACCGATGGATGAAGACGAAAGAGGGGATGCCTTTCCGGGGCATCCCCAAGCTTAGGCTTTTGATTATCTTGAATTTACCTGGGGTGCCATGGGCATCCCCAAGATTAGGCCTTTTCTACTCCTTGTTCCATAGTCCATCAAAGCAATACTCAAAACTTGAAAACTTCACAACACAAAACTTAGACAAGAATTCTCGTGAGCTCCGTTAGTATAAGAAAGCAAACCACTACTCAAAACTGCAGCAATGACTTCATTCTTTGTTTATATTGGTGTTAAACCTACTGTATTCCAACTTCTTTATGGTTCATATCCTCCAATACTAGTCATAGATGCATCAGAATAAGCAAACAACACACGGAAAACAGAATCTGTCAAAAACAAAACAGTCTGTAGTAATCTGCAGGTTTCGCCTACTTCTGGAACTCCAAAAAATTCAAACTAAATTGACTGAAACTCCTAGAGTCTCACTCATGGCATTTTCTCGAGTTATAGAGGCTCTCTCTATATTATTTCTATCGTGCTTGGATAGCAATCCTTTCTTTTCGCGTCTTGGACTAACCATCCCTTAGAGGGTATTGTTAAAAGATCCTCAATTCCTAACGAAATCGATGTAGTAGTGGCTTGATGGAAGCCCATAGTCTTTAGTTGATCCAGTATATGGGATGTATATACCATTCCAAAGTGATCTATAAATTTGCGGAATTTGTCTGCCAATCATCTGCCAAAAGAATCAACTAAAAAGCACGCTCCAGTAAAATCTGAAGACTACTTTAGCGGGCGCTAATGATTCTGTTTTCACAGCAAGATCACACAAACTTCACACAAGTCTTCCCAAAGGTTTTACTTGGCACAAACACTAAACAAAACATGAAACCACATCTAATCATAGGCTAGATGCAATATTTATTCCCTAACAGCAACAAAAACAAAAAACATAATATTGGGTTGCCTCCCAACAAGCGCTATCGTTTTACGCCCCTAGCTAGGCACGATACAAGATAAATCTAGGTATTGCCATCTTTGCAAGGAAATCCGTAAGTGGCTCTCATGATAGATTCATATGGTAATTTGATTTTCTTTATAGGAAAGTGTTCCATGCCTTTCCTTAACGGAAATTGGAATCTAATATTTCCTTCCTTCATATCAATAATTGCACCAATCGTTCAAAGGAAAGGTGTACCAAGAATAATAGGACATGAAGGATTGCAATCTATATCAAGAACAATGAAATCTACGGGCACATAATTCCTATTGGCAACAATAAGAACATCATTAATTCTTCCCATAGGTTTCTTAATAATGGAATCCGCAAGATGCAAATTTAAAGAACAATCATCAAGCTCATGGAACCCTAGCAAATCACACAAAGTCTTTGGGATAGTGGAGACACTTGCACCCAAATCACACAAAGCATAGTATTCATGATCTTTTATTTTTATTTTGATAGTAGGTTCCCACTCATCATAAAGCTTTCTAGGTATAGAAACTTCCAACTCAAGTTTTTCTTCATAAGATTGCATCAAAGCATCAACTATGTGTTTAGTGAAAGCTTTATTTTGACTATAAGTATGCGGAGAATTTAGCATGGATTGCAACAACGAAATACAATCAATCAAAGAGCAATTATGATAATTGAATCCCTTGAAATCCAAAGTAGTGGGTTCATCACTATGCAAAGTTTTAATCTCTTCGCTCCCACTTTTAGCAATTTTAGCATCAAGATCTAAAAACTCCGAATCATTGGGACACCTTAAAGCAGAATCATCTCCAATCCTATCTTCATCAAGACTAATACTAGAAAACAAGGATCTAATAGGAGACACATCAATAACCTTCAGATCTTCATCTTTATTTTCATGATAACTAGAAGAACACGATTTAATATAATCTTCTCTTTTAGCATGCATTCTAGCGGTTCTTTCTTTCCATTCATCAATGGAAATTCTCATGGCTTTGAGAGACTCATTGATATCATGCTTAGGTGGGATAGATCTAAGTTTCAAAGATTCAAGATCAAGAGTAATTCTATCCACACTTCTAGCCAATTCATCAATTTTAAGCAATTTCTCTTCAAGCATAGGATTGAAATTCTTTTGCAAGATCATAAACTCCTTAACACTAGTTTCAAATTCAGAAGGCATCTTTCCATAAGAGTTGTTGTAGGAATTACTAGGAAAAGTCATAGGATTAAAATTACCTATATAAGCATTGTTACCAAAATTATTCCTACCAACAAAATTCACATCCAAAGATTCATTGTTATTCTCAATCAAAGTGGACAAAGGCATATCATTAGGATCAGAAGAAGCACTCTTAGCAGCAAATAATTTCATAAGTTCATCCATCTTTCCACTCAAAACACTAATTTCTTCAATAGCATGCACCCTTTTACTAGTAGATCTTTCGGTGTGCCATTGAGAATAATTAACCATAATATTATCTAGGAGTTTGGTAGCTTCTCCTAAGGTGGTTTCCATGGAAGTGCCTCCGGTGGCCGAATCTAAAAGATTTCTAGAAGCAAAACTCAAGCCAGCATAAAAGTTCTGAATAATCATCCATAGATTCAAAGCATGTGTAGGGCAATTACGTATCATCAATTTCATTCTCTCCCAAGCTTGTGCAACATGCTCATGATCTAGTTGATTAAAATTCATAATATCATTTCTAAGAGAGATGATCTTAGCAGGAGGGAAATACTTAGAGATAAAATCATATTTGCACTTATTCCACGAATCAATACTATTTCTAGGCAACGTGGAAAACCAAGTTTTAGCACGATCTCTAAGTGAAAACGGAAATAACTTCAATTTAACAATATGGTTATCCGTATCCCTATTATTTTGTATATCACACAAATCAACAAAGTTGTTTAGATGGGTAGCGGCATCTTCACTAGGAAGGCCGGAGAATTGATCTTTCATGACAAGATTCAACAAAGCAGCATTGATCTCACAAGATTCAGCATCAATAATAGGAGCAACCGGAGTGCTAATAAAGTCATTGTTGTTGGTATTGGAGAAGTTACACAATTTAGTATTGTTCTGAGCCATAGTGACAAGCAAACAATCCAACACACACAAGCAAATAAGAAGCAAGCGAACGATAAACACATGGCGGAAGAAGGGCAAATAAAACGGCAAGCGTGAAGTTGGGGAGAGGAAAACGAGAGGCAAATAAATGTAATGCGAAGGATAAGGTACTTGGTATATGACTTTTGCGTAAGCCTCCCCGGCAACGGCGCTTGAAATTCTTCTTGCTACCTCTTGAGCTTGCGTTGTATTCCCTCGAAGAGGAAAGGGAGATGCAGCAGAGTAGCGTAAGTATTTCCCTCAGTTTTTGAGAACCAAGGTATCAATCCAGTAGGAGACCACGCAAGAATCCCTCGCACCTACACAAACAAATAAGAACTTCGCAGCCAACATGATAAGGGGTTGTCAATCCCTTTACGGTCACTACGAAAGTGAGATCTGATAGAGATGATAGTTTATATATTTTTGGTATTTTTAGTTTATAAGAACAGCAAATAAAAGCGATAAAAGTAAAGTAGATGTTGATTGATATGTTGAGAATAGACTCGGGGGCCATAGTTTTCTCTAGTGGCTTCTCTCATGATATCGGTATTCTACGGCGGGTAAACAAATTACTGTCGAGCAATTGATAGAAAAGCAAATAATTATGAGACTATCTAGCATGATCATTGTATATAGGCATCACATCCGAGACAAGTAGACCGACTCCTGCCTGCATCTACTACTATTACTCCACACATCGACCGCTATCCAGCATGCATCTAGTGTATTGAGTTCATAAGAACAGAGTAATGCCTTAAGCAAGATGACATGATGTAGAGGGATAAACTCAAGCAATATGATATAAACCCCATCATTTTATCCTCGATGGCAACAGTACAATACGTGCCTTGCTGCCCCAACTGTCACTGGGAAAGGACACCGCAAGATTGAACCCAAAGCCAAGCACTTCTCCCATTGCAAGAACTATAGATCTAGTAGGCCAAACCAAACCAATAATTCGAAGAGACTTGCAAGGATATTATGAGCACACATAAAAAGTTCAGAGAAGAACCAAATATCTTTCATAGATAACCTTGATCATAAACTCACAATTCATCGGATCTCGACAAACACACCGCAAAAAGGGATTACATCGAATAGATCTCCTCGAAGACTGAGGAGAACTTTGTATTGAGATCCAGAGAGAGAGAAGAAGCCATCTAGATACTAGCTATGGACCCGAAGGTCTGTGGTAAACTACTCACAACTCATGGTGAGGGTGATGACGTTGATGATGAAGGCCTCCGTGATGGACCCCCCTCTGGTGGAGCTCCGGAACAGGCTCCAAGATGGGATCTCCATGGGAACAGAAGGTACGGCGGTGGAATTAGGGTTTTCTCTCTGTTCACAGGGTTTCTGGGGTACGTAGACTTATATAGGAAGAAGGAGGGCACCGGGGGACGCTCGAGGGGGCCACGAGGCAGGGGGCGCTCCCTGGGAAGGGGGGCGCACCCCCACCCTCGTGGGCCAGCCCTCCGTCCCCTGACGTGGTTCTCAAGCTCAGCGTGCGTGATTTTCTCCAAAAATATCTCTCGCGAAGGTTTCATTCTGTTTGGACTCTGTTTGATATTCTTTTTCTGCAAAACCCTAAAACAAGCAAAAAACAGCAATCTGGACTGGGCCTTGGGGTTAGTAGGTTAGTCCCAAAAATGATATAAAAGTGAATGATAAAGCCCATTAAACATCCAAGACTTCATAAATAATAGCATGGAACAATCAAAAATTATAGATACGTTAGAGACGTATCACACCTCACCTTCGACTCAAGTGACCACCCTCCGTCCACGGCGGGCGTGGGTGTGCTCCCTATGCTCTGCACCCCCACCATATGCAACGTGGCCGTCACCAAGACCCTCATTGACAGTGGCGCCGGCCTGAACGTCCTCTTCGTTGAGTCATTTGACCTCGCACTACGGCCGGCTCCTCCCCACCAAGCCCTTCTCCTGGGCCATCGACGGTTCCACCTGCCCCTGGGGCAGATCCTCCTCCCAGTCACCTTCCGCACGTGCTACAACTACTGCACCGTGCTCCTCGACTTTGATATCGCCAGCATAAACTTACCACACAATGCCATCCTCGGCTACCGGGCATTGGCAAAATTCATGGCGGCGACTCACCCTGCCTATAACCTCATGAAGATGCCCGGAAGCAGCGGCATCCTCACTGTGGCGGGAGATACCAAGGACGCACTCTTGGCCCTCAAGCTAGCTGTCAGATCCGTAGCTGCCACGCAATCGGGCAAGGAAGGAGCTCTGGAAGCCCTGGGGGTTCCGTCGACGAAGAAGAAGCAGTTTTTCTCTCAAGATCGGGCGAAAACAAAGCATGTGGCAGTGGACGAAGACGATAGGTCAGGCTCCACCTTCACCATCGACGCCGGCCTCCCCCCAGAACAAGAAGAGGCCCTGGTCCGCTTCTTGCGCGCGAACAAGGAGGTATTCGCGTGGGAAGCGGCGGACCTTGTCGGTGTTCCACGACGGGTAATCGAGCATCATTTGATGGTGTGCCTGAACGCGCGCCCAGTAAAGCAGAAGGCACGTTGACAAGCCGGAGAAGCAGTTGTTCATCACCCAAGAGACCCGCAAGTTACTGGAGGCGGGCGTCATTCGAGAAGTACGACATCCGGAATGGCTCGCGATCCCGGTCATTGTCCCCAAGAAAGGCGGGAAAGAGCGTATGTGCGTCGATTTCACTAACCTCAACAAGGCCTGCCCTAAGGACCATTTCCTCTCCCGCGCATCGACCAGATTGTCGACTCCACCACCGAGTGCGATATGCTGTGTTTCCTGGACGCCTTTTCAGGCTATCTTCAAATCAAGATGGCGGTCCAAGATGTTGAGACAGCGGCCTTCCTGACCCCATGCGGGGTATACTGCTACACTTGTATGTCGTTCGGGATGCACAATGCAGGAGTAACTTTTCAGCCATTGATGCACAACGCTCTGGGGTAGCAGCTCGGGAGGAACACAGAAGCTTGCATCGATGACATAGTTGTGTAATCTCGGGAGGCAAGAACTCTCATCGATGACCGAGAGGAGACCTTCGCCAGGCTGCGCAAAGTGGACCTGGGGCTCAACCCAAAAAAATGTGTGTTTGGCGTCCCATTAGGCAAGCTGCTTGGTTTCCTGCTGTCGCACAGAGGGATCGAAGCTAACCTAGAGAAGGTCAAGGCCATCGAAAAAAAGAGTCCGCCGAAGACCCTCAAGGAGATGCATAAGTTAGCAGGTTGCGTGACATCTCTCGGGCGTTTCATCTCCAAGCTAGGGGAGCGCTCCCTCCCTTTCTTCAAGCTGATGAAAAGGAAAGGCCCGTTTTAGGGGACTCCAGAGGCTGACGCAGCTTTCGAAGACCTCAAGAGATACCTCACCAGCCCTTTGATGATGGTAGCATCGTGCCTTCGTGAACCCTTGGTGCCCTATCTGGCCGCCACTCCTCACTCTGCCAGTGCAACACTGGTGGCGGTCCGGGAGGAGCACCCTACCAAGGGCCCGTAGAAACAAAGCTCCTCGTGCCCAACCGGGGCACCACGAGCTCAGGGCGGTGCTCCTAAGGCCACGACCCCTCACCAATCAACGTCACTCCTGGGGGCCAGGCTGACCTTCAAGACAGCAAGGCTCCCAAGGGTGGTGCTCCTGAGGCCTCGGCCGCCTTGGCAGGCGATAAGGTTCCCGAGGACCCTATGCCTCAGGAATTGCAGGACTCCACCGACCCCTCCACCCTCGTCGAGCACCCGGTGTACTTCGTCAGCACAGTGTTGCGTGATGCATGAGCACGCTACCCCATGCCACAGAAGCTCCTGCTAGCGCTCCACGTCACCTCTCAAAAGCTATGCCACTACTTCCAAGGTCACCCAATCAAGGTCGTACTCCGGAGCCCTAATGTAGTGGGCAAAGTCACCGAATGGAACAATGAGCTACAAGCATTCGAGTTGGAGTTCACCACGACCCGGATCATCAAGGGAGAGACCCTCGCCGATTTCGTGGTAGAATTGACTGAAGCCTCCGACCAAGAAGTGGGCGAGGATCGCCCTCTCGCCCTTAGAGATGAAGCACCGGACTGATGGGTCATGTACTTCGACGGTTCCTTCACATGTTAGGGCGCGGGGCTGGAGTAGTGCTCATTTCTCCCACCAAGGACAAGCTCTACTACGCTGTGCAACTATGCTTCCAGAATGGTGAAAAGGTCTCCAACAACATCATAGAGTAGGAGGGCCTGTTTGCTGGCCTCAAGGCCACGACTACGATGGGGGTGAGGCGCCTCACCATCAAGGGCGACTCCCAACTCCTCATCAACTTCTCTAACAAGGTGTACACACGAAAGTACGAGCACATGGAGGCATACCTCAAGGAGGTACGTAAAATCGAGAAACAATACTTGGGCCTGGAATTGCAGCATGTACCACGTGGCACGAACAAGGAGGGGGACGACATCGCCAAGAGGGTGTCTCGGTGCTTGCCCCAAGAGCCTGGAGTCTTCGCAGAGTAGCTTTTCAGGCCATCGAAAGCTCCCCCTGTCGGTGTCAAAACTGGCGGATCTCGGGTAGGGGGTCCCGAATTGTGCGTTGGAGGATCGATGGTAACAAGGGACTGGGGACACGATGTTTACCCTGGTTCAGGCCCTCTTTGTCGAGGTAATACCCTACTTCCTGCTTGATTGATCTCGACGAATATAGGGTTACAAGAGTTGATCTATGTCGAGATCGTAATGGCTAAACCCTGGAAGTCTAGCCTATGATGTTGTGATTCTGCCTCTACGGACTAAACCCTCCGGTTTATATATGCACCGGAGGGACCTTGGGTTGTACACGATCATCTTGCAGAGGAAAGAAACATTACACCCGGTTAAACTTGCGATTCTACACACATAGGAGTCCTATCCAGATACAGGGGATAATCTTCAGCGATGATCTTCATGGCCCACCAGTCTGGCCCATAGCGAGTAATCCGGCCACCCAAGGACCCCTTAATCCAGGACTCCCTCAATAGCCCCTGAACCAGTCTTCAATGAAGATGAGTCCGACACGCGTACTGTCTTTGACATTGCAAGGTGGGTTCTTCCTTCCGAACATATGAAGTGTTATTTCCTGCACAAAGGAACTATGTCTGGCTCTGCATGATTAGTACAACCCTTAGCCACGAAGGCAATGTGTCAAAACAAATATTGTGTCTTTACTGACAACTTTTCTAGCAAAACGTCATGTGTGACCCTTTAATATTTCGAACTATTTTCTTGGCTTTGGTTTTGTATTTTGAGGCATAGCCTCCATTGGCACGTCTTGTCAATCTGAGATCGTGGCCGCTTATTATGGGATCCTCATCAATATAACATGGGTAACCCAACCGCGCCTTATGCATGATTATGTTGGGAACATGCGAGTTTTATGGCTGGAGTAGGGGACGCTTGGTTTTTACCATCTATAAAAGGACATAAATGCTTCCCCTTTTATCTCACGCTCTCCTCAAGCCCTTGCTCCCCAATCTCTAAGCTCTAGCGCCCAAATCTCCAGCGCCTGCAACTCCCATCTCCTCCACTACTGCCTCCTTCTCCAGCAATGGACGAATCCGGTTCCAAGGGCAAGTGGGAGGCCTCCACTGTTATGGAGAAGAACGCGAAGAGTCTCCAAAGCACGGGCTACCTCACCGATAACATAGCGCACCGGATTCCTGACGAGGATCTACTAATCCCTGTCCCTGAGCTGGGTGAGAGGGCGGTATTCATCCCTCACTATATTCGGGGACTGGGTTTTCTGCTTCACCCTTTTGTCTGGGGTCTCCTATTCTTCTATGGGTTAGATTTCCATGATCTGGCCCCGAACTCTATCCTCCACATATCGGCTTTTATAGTCGTGTGTGACGCTTTACTCTACGTCCCCCACACTTCGGCTTGTGGCTCACAAACCTTCAATCTGAAGCCGAAGGTGGTCGATGAGTAGCACGCGGACTGCGGGGAAGCTATGGTGAGCAAGCTCCCGAACGTAACCTGGCCCAAGGGGGCTTTTGTGGAGACCAACAGGACTTGGATCCAATTTTTCCTGCTGAAATAATGGTAGATCTCTGATGGGTACTTGTTACTGAAAGTATGAGCAGAATATAAGAGTATTCAGACCGGATGTCTCCAATACAATGATGTCGTTTGAAAATCCCATATCTTTTAGCTGAGTGCCTTGGTGTATATGTTTACTTCTCACTGCTTCTTCTGATCCGGTGTGTTGATGAGCAATTTCCATAAGGGGGTAACAGCGAAGATTCAAAACAAAGAAGCACGAGAAAACGAGCGATTGCACAAATCACACATCAAACAAGCTAAATAAAGCACACAACAGACAAGCTACAAAACTAATCCACACAGGCACACACAAGCACACACAAACATAAACAAGCAATGATACTACAACAGATGCATATGCACTATAGGAAACACCCTATGCTTGAGAAAACGCTCGGGAGCTAACGAAGCAGCAAGCGGGACGACTAGCTCCGAAACTACGGATGGATGAGGCGGAGGGGTTTGAGAAGCTGGCGGAGACTGAGGTAAGGTGGCACCAAGAAATCTCCTGGCTCGAATGGCGTCTCGGACTAACTCGGAAATAAGAAGACACTCGGCCGTCATGTAACGAGACATGGCAAGGATAGCCGGGTCATCTTGGGGTTTGACAGAGGGGAACTGGATTCGTCTAGGATTCTCGACGATGGTGGGATAATATTGATAAGCACGGTTTTCTTGCACCACGCTCCCTTGATGACGAAGATCGATGATTCCTGCCATTGCGGCAAGCTGAACGGCACGCTCGGGAGTAGCGTCGTAACCATCGTGGAAACTACAGGGACGTTTACCGATAGGAATAGGGGCTGACAGATGGACATGAGCAACATATTACAGGATTCTTCTTCCGGCAGAAAAGTGGAATACTTGGTACTGGGGTGAATCTCCGAGGGGATAAATATTGTGCCACATATCTCCAAGGAGGGTGGAAAAACTGAGAGGTGTAGGAGTGGGACTGAACTCAATAGGAATAGCACCGGAAACTCTGGGGATGGCACTGAAATCATGGAAGTTGACCGCCATCTACGCATTAAACATGGGTTAGACTTAACCGAATAAGACTATATGCAGCAAACAAATGCAACAACCAAATGCAGCAAGCAAGGGCAACAACCAGACCCTATACTACCGTTTTCTAACGTTCCAGCGGACTAGGACGCTCTACAGCCAGACATGCTCTGATACTAAGCTTGTGGCACCCCGGCTCAGGGAAACCGAAACGCCCCGTATTCCAGCCTAGAGATCAAGGTGAAGTCTTCTGGAATACGGCACTGCTTAGCATAGAGCAAAACAACTTTCTATTACAACATGAATATGGGTACAAGGTCTCCGATATTACAATGAATAACACCGGCACAGCGACACTACGCCAACCATAGTTGCTCTATACAAGTAGCATAACAACTTGAGGCAGCGGAACCTCTACTAGCAGCGGAACAACGAACGGCGATGATGGACTCCAATCCTCACGGACTCTGGCTGGAACGTTTATCCTAGCTCGCGAACACAGGAACCATACCAAAACAAGCAAGCAATCCAGGCACGACCTGCAAACTGGCATAACACGCCAGGTCAGTACATTGAATGTACTTGCAAGCTCACTATAAACCAAAAGCAATCAAGACAAACAACAACATGGCATTAGCAGGTTAAATCATTCATGAACATGGTACTAACCGAATAACATGGCATGCACAACTGAACATGATACAACTAGAACAAGCATAGCATGAACATGATAATACTACATGCACCAACTTACTCTACTCGGGTTACCTCATAACCTTCACATGCACAAACTTACCACCACGGACATCACACGATCATCTCAGGATCAAATCAAGCTTGGTATAAACAATACCATACTAATCATTAAATGACTACAAGGAGCTTGACCTTTACCATTGACTCTCGCATAACATCCCAAATATCCAACAACTCGGTATCCTCGATACCACAGTGATCATCTCACGATCACATCAAACAACTAGGTATCCTCGATACCTCCGTGATCATCTCACGATCACATCCAACATCTTTCTCATCACCGAACCGGGGTTGTTATTAATCAAGTTATTATTATTACTGTTGACTCACAGTGTGACCGACACGAACTGGGCCCTTATCCGCGGGCACGGCTATCGATAGATTTAGACACACACACTCTGCAGAGGTAGCGCACTATACCCACACCATAGAACCCATGGCCTCGCACTCCCATTCGGGTCGACGAACGGCGTTCCGACAAAACCGTCCTACTTCCATGACACTCTCCAGGCCACTCCGACTCACTCCCCACTAGGCTAGTCCTGGGTGGTCCCGTGTCTACCAAAGACACAACGACCACCGTCGTGGCCAAACGGTCCCAAACGGGGACCCGAGCTCAAAACAACAACAACAATGGGCACACAAGGTTATGTCCGCTTACCTGATCAGGGTAGCGCGCGCCCATAACCCTCCCTCTTTGGAGGCACCAGCGAGAGGCACAACAATAGACCCAGTTAGGGCCTTCCCATAAAGGCAAGTGTGGTTGCACTGGTCAGCTCGATTTGGTGGCACCATTACTCAGCCAACAGTTGTTCAAGTTTGTTACTATCCGGTTAAACTTGAATTCAATAAGATGAGTCATAACAAAATAACATGATGCAACTACAATGCATGAGCATGATATCAACACAAGCATGGAGGTGCAACCATAATCAACGAGCATAACACAGTGAAGCATATATCCAAATGAGCATGGCATACTGATGAGCATGAATATCACAAGTATGATGCTACTCATGGCATACATGACTATTAACATCATAAATAAATACCATGCAAGAACATAGCAAGAACACTACCAAGTAAGCATGTAACTAACTAGTAGCAACGGAACATGCATATCAACGGTACTTGACAGACAACAAGCATGCATCAAGACTACTACTAGCATGTACTTCTACTACCAAGCATAACATGTGAACATGATACTAACAAGTAGTACAAGATAACAAGAAGCATCCGATCATAGTATGACAGTGAACATGAAACCACGGGCATAACCGAAACAACGACAGTAATAGCAAACAAGCAGACAGATACAACAAACTTTTATTAAATATTCAAGCAAAAACCATGGCTACTGCATGGCTATCATGCAAGTGGTTGTTGTGGCTTGCCTGGGGTGACGGAGACTCCGGGAAGAAGTGCGGTGAAGCCGCGGAACGAAACACTTCTTTCTCGGAAGGGGCTAGAATAGGGCAAGGGCAAATGGTCATTTTCACAGTGTGAACACTTGGTGAAAATGGTACCAACAGGAAGAGCTCGTCGAGACGAAGACGTGAGCTTTGGTTTCACCTGATTCGGAGCTACGGTCGCGGAGTTATGAGGTGTAGAAGATCAGGGACTATATTCACAGCTAGGTCCCTAAGTGGATAAGACAGAAGTGCATAATCAGAAATACGCTTTCAGAACTTGAAAAATGTATTTTCAGCAGAAGAAGGACCGGAGTACGCTTTCACTAACCAAAAACATATTAAACGAAATGTGTTTCCACTTATCTGACGTGGCTAGGCCGGGGTCAACGCGCCGAGGCTTACATGCGGGAACCGCGTGTAGGTGGGGCCCGCTGGCAGGGGGTCGTCGTCTTCAACCTCTCCTCGTTCTATTCCTCAACAGAACAAAGAGGCGAGGAAGGGGGGACGCCGGCACCGGCCTGGCTGCCTCCGGCCACCCCCGGCCAAGGAGAAGCCACCGGCGGGCGCAACTCGGCCGGCCGCAGCCATCCAGGAGGAAAGGACGCGCTGGGAAGGGCAGGGGAGGCGGCGACTGGAGGAGGCAGGGGAGGACAGAGAGGTGCGGGAGGATGAGGAACTCGGCGAAGTAGAGCGCTCCACCAAGGACTGATGGGGTGGGGCGGTTCTACGGGAGGTGGGGAGCGCTCTGGTGGTATTAGAACGGGGAGAGGAGGCGCGGCTCGCCGGAATTTAGGTGGAGCACCGCGGTGGCCATGGTGGCAATGGAGGAGCAGGGGAGCTCCTGGGGCTTGCTTGAGAGGTCGGGGAGGTCTAGAGGAGGGAGGAGAGAAGGCTGATGAGCTCAGGAGGCCGTGGGGATGGCTATATATAGCCGGGGTGAGGAGGTTGAGCTGGATGCCACCGTGCACGTCGCGTCGACACTCTAGCACGCTCAGTGGTTACGAGATGGCGCAGGAAGGCGACAAGGGAGGTGCGGACGAGCGACAGTGGCGCACTGTGCAGGAGGGGCCGAGGGGCGAATGGGAGAAATGGCCGAACGCCATTAAAGCACTGTCGGCTACAGCTCGCCCGTGGGTGCGCGACGACAAGCACCGACGGGGAAGCGGACGGAGGGGGCTAGCGCTGAGGGCGACGCATACGATCACGAGGAGGCCACTGGACATGGTGGTGAGTCGAGACGAGGAGAGAACGGACGAGCAAAGCGCCGGAGTCGAGCCAGAGTGTGTTTACTTCATGTGAGGGCGGTGGTCACCGCATGCACTAGCGCAAGCGGCGTGCTTTGGCGTGGCCAGCCATGTCCAGTAGAATGACCTAGGTGCCGTGAGTATAGATGAGGAAAGAAATTGGTCCAGGGGCAAAGAAGAGATTTGCACTTAGCTCCAAAGTAAATCAACAAGAAGGTGCTTGTAACTTCCTGTGGTTAACCCATCTTGGTAACTTGGTAACTAGGTTGTCTGGAGATGATCTTACACTAAGATGATGTAGATCACCAAAAATCAGACTAAGAGGAGGAGTTTAGATGACACTTGCTGTAGAAAGTACAAAACTGGTCAGATTAATGAACCATGATGTTTTACTCACATACTTAAGTGTCATGATCTGAAATTTGGTGGAGTGGGGTTATTCGATCATATGGAGCTGCTGTAAAAATCTCATGCCATTTGGAATTACCAAAGTGGCACTTGCTTCACAAAGCTTCATTCTGGACAGAATCTAGGAAAATTTACTGAGGGTAAATGTCTAAGGGGATTGAGCCAAAAACCTTGGTGGAGGGAGTATATGTAGAGGTAAGAATGTCATGTTAGATTTTTAGCTCAAATGAAGCAAGGTAAAATAGGGTTGCTTCACAAAGTGAAAATCTGACCAGAAACCAAGATTTGGAGCTGATCTCACATAGATGATCTCCATGAGCTCAAATTTGGTAGAGATTCATGATTTTGTCAAATGAAGGAGGTGACAAAGATTCAAATCATTTGGACATGCCTAGAATATACTTCCTTCACAAAGTTCCTTTCTGGACAGAAACTTTGGAAAATCACTGAAAAATAATTACTAGGCGAATGAGTATGAAATTTGGCACAAGGCAATGATATAGATAGGAAAAGATGTCCAAGAAGTTTGGAGTCAATCGGGCAAAGGTAAATAGCACTTGCTTTGCAAAGTGCCATTTAGGGCAGAATAGGAAAATGATTATTGGAGGATTATTTTTGAACATGGCAATGAAATGTTTTGCCATATTTGATCAAGATATGACCCAAACAATTTATGAGAATTATTTGGGAATTTTTAGAATGATAGAGATATAGGTTGCTTCACAACCTAGGGCAAAAAGAATTATTCCTTTAATAGAGAAGGAATATTCCTTGGAAAAATAATATTGGGTTGGGTCAAGGATGAAAATGACAGGGTCTTGGGATGATTAAGAGGATGGCAAGCCACTATAAAACCTAGGAAGATATGATCTTCCCAAGTTTCAGAACCACATAACCACTGAAAAGCAATTAAAATCAAGAAATCCAAGAAAATCAAAAAAAAAAAGAAAAGGGCAAAATCCAGGCTGTCACATACACCTACTTCGAACACTCTTCGCCAAGCCGCGCATCTAGCACGACATGACAACCGGAATCCACTTCACGGCAAGAGTCCACAAGAGCATCTCGAAGAGCAAGAACGTCGACAAAATCAAAACCAAGCTACACTTGAGCAAGCACAAGAACGACAACGACTACGCCAACAAGAAGAAGAGCGAGCACACCAACAAGAAGAAGAGCGAGGACGCCAACACCAAGAAGAGCAAGATGCTGAGGCACAACGTCAAGTACTGCAACGCCGAGAAGCTCAAGCTCTTGAGACACAACGTGCCCTACATGACTTACATCGCAATGTTGGAACTCGCAATCGACACATTCGTCAAGAAGAAGAAGCACTTCGTGATGAGATGCAAGAGAGGCATTATCAAGCACCAATGCAATGTCAAGATCCTCCTCAAGCGCGACAAGAGCAACATCCTCGACAAGAACCACAAGCTCGTCAAGAACAACGTGACAATGAGCATCGACCACGCCACGAGCAACATATGGTTGACAATCCTCCAAATCAAGAACGCCTTCAAAATAGGCAAGCAAACAATGAAGGGCGTCGCTATGGCAAGCTCAAGTTCACAATACCAAAGTTCTCCAGAAGCATTGATCCCGAAGATTGTCTCTCCGGGGCATTGAAAGTTGACAAGATCTTTTGACACCACAACTTTGATGAAGAGAAGAAGATCGCGATGGCATCCCTTGAGTTCCAAGACCATGTTATTATTTGGTGGGAGTAAATCATTGAGAGACGAGAAGCCAAAGGAGAACCACCCATCACCATTTGGAGTCAAATGATGGATGTCATGAGAGCGTGTTTTGTACCAATGCATTACAATCACGACTTGTTAAAAAAGTTGCGACTACTCAAGAAAGGAACCAAGTCCGTTGAGGAGTACTACAAGGAAATGGAGATTGCCATGATACTATCCAACATCATGGAAGATGAAGAGCAAACTATGGCGAGATTCTTGAATGGACTCAACTATCCAATCAAGAGGATTGCGGACTTCCAACCATACACGAATCTCCTAGAGCTAGTACACCAAGAAAACAAAGCGGGCAACAAGTACAAGAGCTCTTCCTCTCACCAAGTGCCAAGTGGATGCATGACATGTGCCCATGCAAGGTCATCCCCATGGACCTATCTTCGTCTCACCAAGTGCCAAGTGGACCCATGACATGTGACCATGCAAGAGCTTTCGAGACCAAGGTGACATCTCTCCTTAACCAACTTCCATGTGAATTATGTGAGACATGGCTACTACCTCAAACGGAATTGCTATGCATACTCACGTGCCAAGAAGGCCCCCTCTAAGAGGCTCATGAAGATGGACAAGTCCCCAAGCCCACGAAGGAAGAAGAATATCGAGCGTAACTGGAGAAGGCTCCGGACATCTAGCCCTCAAGCCCGGACATCCGGCCCCTAAAAAATCTACAACAGCAAAGCCCCCTCAGCCGAAGCTACAGGGGCCG
Source organism: Secale cereale (assembly GCA_902687465.1). Taxonomy (NCBI): domain Eukaryota; kingdom Viridiplantae; phylum Streptophyta; class Magnoliopsida; order Poales; family Poaceae; genus Secale; species Secale cereale. The sequence continues at coordinate 279,282,537 of LR738709.1, read as the reverse complement.
GACATCCTGCCAGGCCCAGGACATCTGGCCAGACGCTAGGGCCCAAACATCCGGCCCCCAGCCCAAAATCCGGTACCTCTACAGAAGCATACCCGAGGCTCAACACCGCCAGCCCGGACATACGGCTACAAGCCCGGACATCCGGCGCCTCGTGAAAGCCCGGACATCCGGCCCGATGATAGGACATATGGCCTCTGATGCCTGCGTGCGTTTCGTCTTGGCCGCGGCCCATGTATCCCCTCGCCCCTTTGGACTATAAATAGACACCTAGCTCTTTCTAGTTAGGGTTAGCATTGTGATAGCTCATCTAGACCTAGAGCATTTCTCATCCTTAGTGGTTCATCTCCGCGAGAGACCACAGCCTCTACAGATAAGATAAACATAGATTCAAGACCTCCTCTGGGAGATGATTCAAGACCTCCTCACGGAGAAGAGTACCGCTACTTGTATCGTCCATCATTGGCTTTGGATCATGTATCTCTATGTGTTCCCGGATCTAGCATATGTGTGACTACTTCTTGTTGATTTGAGTGTTTTTCCCTCGTTTCCCTCATGTTTATCCCTTGTGTTCTTCGTGTTCATAGTAGGATCCCTCTCCAATCATGAAAGATCAGCCGAGAAGGGGTTGACCCCGCATCAGCACCGAGGGCCTCCAAACCATCCCGCTGTCCTGGCCATTTGCGGTCCGGGGGCATGACATCTTGGGCCCGTTCCCTCGAGCACCTGGGGGCTACTGCTACCTCTATGTCGCCATCGACAAATTCACCAAGTGGGCGGAGGTAGAGGCTGCCTGCACCATATCGGCCGACTCGGCAGTCAAGTTCATCAAGGGCCTCATGAGCCGTTTCGGGGTTCCGAATCACATCATAATCGACAACGGCTCGCAGTTGACTAGGAGTCTCTTCAAAGCATATTGTTCTAACCATTGAACGCTGAAATGCTACTCTTCAGTGGCACATCCACGGAGCAATGGCCAAGCCAAGCGTGCTAACGCGGAAGTGTTGAGAGGCCTCGAGGCAAGGTCCTTCAAGAAGAAGCTCGAGGCCTACGACAGGGGCTAGCTGGACGAGCTCCAGTCTGTGTTGTGGTCCATCCGCACAACCGTGACCAAGCCGACGGGCAAGACTCCATTCTTCCATGTCTACGGAGCTGAAGCGGTTCTCCCCCAGGAGTTCAGGAATCGCTCCCCGTGGCTCTTGGCGTTTCACGAGGCACGCCAGGACGCCTCATGGGGGATGGACCTTGTGTTGGGGGAGTAGCGTCGTCGCGAAGCCTCGCTCCGAGCAGCGAGGTACCAGCAGGCGCTGCGGCGGTACCACTGCCGCAACATCAGCTCCAGGACGCTCGAGGTGGGAGATCTCGTCTTGAGGCGGGTTCTCTCTAGGGAAGGGCTGCATAAGCTGTCGCTCATGTGGGAGGGCCCGTTCAGGATCGCCCATCTCTCCAGGACTGGCGTCGCGTGCCTAGAGACGCGGGATGGGATTCACATCCAGAATGCTTGGAACATCCAGCACCTCCGAAAGTTCTACCCATGAAGCAAGGCCCCATGCCTGTGAAGGTCTCTGCTCGTGACACTCTCACATAATAATGAGTTGGGGCTCTACACGCCCTGGAGTCTCCTGAGAGCCGCACTTGGGCCTCACGGGGGCTCCCACCCACGTCTCAGTGGCAGCACTTAGCTCAGCGCTGGTGAGAAGACGAAGACTAGTTTAGGTGCCAGACGCGGCTGTTATTTTGCTCGCTTTCTGTAGCTGGTTTGTTTTTCTTGGAATAAAATTTGGAGGTTTCGTGCTTTTCCGTTCTCAAAGATTAGAATACCCCTCCTTTCTATTCGCTTTTCCACCGTCGCCCCAAAGAGAGTGGCAGTTGCCCATTGCTCCTCCTCGCGCGCCCCGCGTACGGGAGCTAGGTAGGTGTGTATGCTTTGGCTAGCCCGCAACCACACCTCGCCGAAGCCTGGGTGCCTGATAACCCACAAGTGTAGGGGATCGCAACAGTTTTCGAGGGTAAAGTATTCAACCCAAATTTGTTGATTCGACACAAGGGGAGCCAATTAATACTCTTAAGTATTAGCAACTAAGTTGTCAATTCAACCACACCTGGAAACTTACTATCTGCAGCAAGATAGTTTAGTAGTAAAGTAATATGATAGTGGCGGTAGCAGCAATAAAAGTAACGATAGTGTTTTTGTAGTTTTTGTGATAGTAGCAGCGGAAAAGTAAATAGCAACTAGCAGTATAGGTAAAGCTCGTAGGCATTGGATCGGTGATGGGAAATTACGTCGGATGCAATTCATCATGTAGAAGTTATAACCTAGGGTGACACAGAACTAGCTCCAGTTCATCAATGCAATGTAGGCATGTATTCCGAATATAGTCATACGTGCTTATGGAAAAGAACTTGCATGACATCTTTTGTCCTACCCTCCCGTGGCAGCGGGGTCCTATTGGAAACTAAGTGTTATTAAGGCCTCCTTTTAATAGAGTACCGGACCAAAGCATTAACACATAGTGAATACATGAACTCCTCAAACTATGGTCATCACTGGGAGGGGTCCCGATTATTGTCACTTCGGGGTTGCCGGATCATAACACATAGTAGGTGACTATAGACTTGCAAGATAGGATCAAGAACACACATATATTCATGAAAACATAATAGGTTTAGATCTGAAATCATGGCACTCGGGCCCTAGTGACAAGCATTAAGCATAGCAAAGTCATAGCAACATCAATCTCAGAACATAGTGGATACTAGGGATCAAACCCTAACAAAAGTAACTCGATTACATGATAGATCCCATCCAACCCATCACCGTCCAGCAAGCCTACGATGGAATTACTCACACATGGCGGTGAGCATCATGGAATTGGTGATGGAGGAAGGTTGATGATGACGATGGCGACGATCTCCACCCTCCGAAGCGCCGAACGGACTCCAGATCAGCCCTCCCGAGAGAGATTAGGGCTTGGCGGCGGCTCCATCTCGTGAAACGCGATAATTCCTTCTCTCTGATTTTTTTCTCCCCGGAACGGAAGATATAGGACCTGGGGGTATGTCGGTGGAGCACCAGGGGGGCCACGAGGTAGGGGGCGCGCCCTGGGCAGGGGGGCGCACCCCCCACCCTCGTGGACAGGCCCAAGCCCCCCCTGGTGTTGATCTTCTTGCAGGTATTTTTTGTATTTTTTGAAATAATCCTCCGTTGATTTTCAGGCGATTCCGAGAACTTTCTATTCCGCACAAAAACAACACCATGGCAGTTCTGCTGAAAACAGCGTCAGTCCGGGTTAGTTCCATTCAAATCATGCAAGTTAGAGTCCAAAACACGGGCAAAAAGGTTCGGAAAAGTAGATACATTGGAGATGTATCAACTCCCCCAAGCTTAAACCTTTGCTTGTCCTCAAGCAATTCAGTTGATAAACTGAAAGTGATAAAGAAAAACTTTGACAAACTCTGTTTGCTCTTGTTGTTGTAAATATGTAAGCTAGCATTCAGGTTTTCAACAAGATCATGAATTAACCACATTAACAATAACTTTCAGGTTTCAAGACTACTCACATCAATAGCATAATCAACTAGCGAGCAATAATAATAAACCTCGGACGACAACAATTTCTCAAAACAATCATGATATGATATAGCAAGATGGTATCTCGCTAGCCCTTTCCGAGGCCACAAAACATAAAAGTAGAGCACCTTTAAGGATCAAGGACTGACTAGACATTGTAATTCATGGTAAAAGAGATCCAATCATGATCATACTCAATGCAAATTAATAGTAATACATGCAACGATAGAGGTGCTCTCCTACTGGTTCTCTTTGATAAGAGGATGATGACTCTGCATAAAACTAAATAGATAGGCCCTTCGCAGAGGGAAGCAGGGATTTGTAGAGGTGCCAAAGCTCGACTTTTAAATAGAGATGAATAACAATTTGAGCGGTATACTTTCATTGTCAACATAACAACCAAGAATCTCGATATCTCCCATGCTACGCACATTATAGGCGGTTCCCAAACAGAATGGTAAAGTTTATACTCCCCCAACCACCAACAAGCACACTCCACGGCTAGCCCGAAACAATGGGTACCGTCCAAACCAGCAACAGCCCTGGGGGAGTTTTGTTTAATTATTATGATTTTCAGCATGGGACTGGGCATCCCGATTACCGGCCATTTTCTCATGAATGATGGGCAGAGTCCACTCATCGTGAGAATAACCCACCTAGCATGGAAGTTATAGATAACCCTAGTTGATACATGAGCAGTTCGAGCATACAAAATAGAATATCATTTGAGTGTTTAGAGTTTGGCACATACATTTTTACTTGGAACGGCAGGTAAATACCGCATATGGGAAGGTATGGTGGACTCATATGGAATAACTTTGAGGTTTATGGAAGTGGATGCACAAGCAATATTCCCGCTTAGTATAGGTGAAGGCTAGAAAGAGACTGGGAAGCGACCAGCTAGAGAGCAACAACGGTCATGAACATGCATTAAAATTAATCAACAATGAATACAAGCATGAGTAGGATATAAATCACCATGAACGTAAATATCGTGAAGGCTATGTTGATTTGTTTCAACTACATGCATGAACATGTGCTAAGTCAGATCACTTCAATCATTCAAAGGAGGATACCACCCATCATACCACATCACAACCATTTTAATATCATGTTGGCATGCAAGATAGACCATTATAAACTCTCAGCTAATTAAGCATGGCATAAGCAGCTATGATCTCCAATTCTCAATGCGAACATGTTTCATTCATAACAAGCTGAATTAGGAACGATGAGCCATCATATTTACAAAAACAAAAGAGGTCGAGTTCATACCATCTTTTCTCATCTCAATTAGTTCATCATATATCATCCTTATTGCCTTTCACTCGCACGACCGAACGATGTGGATAATAATAATAGTGCACGTGCATTGGACTAAGCTGGAATCTGTAGGCATTTAATACAAGAGAGAAGACAAAGTAATATGGCTCAAGGTTAAATCCACAACGAAGTATATGAGAGCCACTAAGCATTTTGATCATGGTCTCCTACTCTTAACCCCTAAAGAAAAGAAAAGAAACTATTTACATGGGAAATCTCCCAACAAGCAAAAAGAAGAACAGGAAAGCTTTTTGGGTTTTCATTTTTAATACTACTACTACAAGCAAAGAAAGCAAACTAGCTAGAAGCTACACCTAATATTTTACTTTGTTTTTCTGGGTTTTTCTAGCACACAAGAAAAAGCCTAAGAAAAATAAATTGAAACTAAGCATGGATAGTACAGTGAAAGAGTGTGAGCACCGACGACTAGAATATGTGTGAACATGAATGTAAGTCGGTGAGAAACACGTACTCCCCCAAGCTTAGGCTTTTGGCCTAAGTTGGTCTATGGCCAGTATTGGCCTGACGAATATCCAAAGTTCTAGTTGGGGTCGTATTGAGATGCAACAGATGCTGCATGTTGAGCTGCAGCTCGAAGGCGGGGTGCCTCTGTCATGTTATAATAAGCATTTGCCTCCTCCATAGTTATAGTGTATCTTCCTTTTTCCTGATAGTTAAACAAAGTACGGGCAGGAAGAACAATAGGGATGGCATGCTGCCTGTTAAAGATTAGTCGATATTTGAGGGTTTGATTGTCCCACTCTATAAACCGGTGACTAGTCATAACATGGCAGTCTAAATAAGCAGGAGGTAAAGGTTCATAATTCACGTGCATGGGTATACCAAGAAAGCGGGCTATTGTCAGGACCGGTCCTTCAGTAAAATAAAAACCGGAAGACCGACCATTTTATTGAACCAGCGGGGAATATAATTCCTTGCTGGCAGACAATTCCTTGATACAGGATTCCAGTACACTGAATATTATACAAGGTTGAGCTGGGGTTACTCAACAATTTTATTATAAGCGCGCCAATATAATACATAGAGGCGGATATGACACAAGGCAGGGTGGCATACTACTAACTCGTAATAAAAGGTGGTGGAATATGTCATAGTGAAGTGGGTGATGTGACTCTTAAATATTACAGATCATCGAGTATCGGAGTGAAACTCGATGAATTTATTTGGTGGTAGGCGGATGCGGTTATAAAACAGTGATCAACTCCAGGATCGCAAGGGACTGACTGGGACTCCACTAAGCGTCGGACTCGCTATCGAATTCTTGAGATCGCCTTCGTCCACATGTGGCCAAATCAACAAGCCAGGTGAGTACTTTGAATGTACTCGCAAGACAGTTCGGACTTCAGATATAATAAATGCCAACATGATGCATATGAGTGTTCCAGCAAAAATGCGACCGGGATAATATATTAATGAGCTATATGTAATGATTGAAGTCGGGCGGTAATCCTCCCGAAATCCATAAGATAAATAGAAGGAGACCAAACGAGTGTCTGGGTGACGCCTCGTGAAATAATAAATGATAGCAGGCCACAGTCGGGCGTCTGAGCGACACCACATAAAGGGCTTATAGCAAAAATAAATAACGAGAATGCCTCAGTCGGACGTCTGAGCGACATCGCATAAAGGGCTGATAAATAAAAAGAATGCCACAGTCGGACGTCTGAGGGACATCACATAAAGGGCTTATAAATAAAAAGAATGCCACAGTCGGACGTCTGAGCGATGTCACATAAAGGGCTTATAAATAAA
>LR738709.1:279189608-279275818 GCA_902687465.1 Secale cereale | reverse complement strand
AAGAATGCCACAGTCGGACGTCTGAGCGACATCACATAAAGGGCTTACAAATGAAAAGAATGCCACGGTCGGACGTCTGAGCGACATCACATAAAGGGCTTATAAATAAAAGAATGCCACAGTCGGACGTCTGAGCGACATCACATAAAGGGCTTATAAATAAAAATGGAATGACGATGAAATACTTCTGCAAGTGAATCAATACTGAGATAGTTGGTGAGTTCATCTACCAAATGAACTTGACGAAAACCCCATTCTAGTTGCCAACAAGAATATACTAGAGACGGTCACCGGGTTGTCCTGAAGATTTACCCTAGGCCATAAACATGGCTACTGAAGGAATTTAACTCTGCAGAGCTTGTACTATTAACTCATAGCCAACGCATTCTACTAGCCACGAGGACTAGTTCTGTCTACGGTGTTTTAGTAGAAACCCATCTAACCAGTACACACCCATTTAACATCCTGTCGTCCCGAATCACCCGCGACGACATTCATGGAAAACATTAAGACGGGGAGGCTACAACCTCGAATAGCATGGGATCAAATTTATATATGCGCGCTCTAAGGGGTTCCCCCCTCTCGGTCCCAACCGGAAACACCCATGCCCCCTGACCGAATGAAGGGCTTTAATCCAGGGCCATGGAACCCTCATCCCGGCCCCTCTACTTGGTGTGTACTCAGGAAGTAGTTTACAACTGACTAGACCGTAATCCCAACGGACGGCCTATGATAGTACCGAAAAAGGAGACGAACGGAATCATGACATGATCTCGGTTGATACTGAGTTAACCAACTACTGGCATGCTCCAACAATACCAGCATTCCACCCATCATATCACCATATGATCAAGGTGGTTCAAACATTATCCTTCGGGGCTCACCAGAAGCTTACTAGCATGAAATATAACCATACACATATGCCCATATGATCATGCTCATGAAACGAACTACTCGAGCAAACATGCAACACACTCATCATATCAAAAGTTCAAACATGCTTGCCTGGTTCTGAGAAGTCGGAGCCTAACTCGGTGTGATTCGCGTCTCCGTCACGGCCTCCGGTATCTACGTATTCAAACAAATAAATACTAAAATAAATACCGCGCGTGCAAATAAAGTTACTCCAAAAATTTCCACATAAATATGACAAAAAAAACTAGGCAGAAAACTAAAGAGGACAGAACAAGAAAAAACTCAAAATCATTTTTAGTTTAAAAGATATTAGAGTTTCTGTCCAGGGACTCATCTGTAATGAAACATAAAAGTTTCAGGGGCTAGAACAGAAAACAGCAAAGCGATCCGGTAGGCAGTACGTCAACTGAAGGAGGAAACGTACTTTGCCCGAAGGCGCTTACAGAAAACGGTTCGGGGGCAGAGATGTGAGGCTGAAAAGGGGCCCCACTTGTCGGGTTTGAAAACTGGAAACAGAGACGCGCCAACACCGGTGCTGCGGTGATCGCCGGCGTCGATCCACGGCAAGTTAGGGGAGGGGAGTGATACGTACGGCTTCTCGGTGGTCTTCCACGTCGAACGGTGGTGGAGTTGAGTGTCGGCGAGCCCCACGTCGACGGCGACCCTGTCTCCGGCGGACGGCGGCTCGAGTGGTCGTGGGCCTCGTCGGAGAGGGTTTTCGGGATCAAATTGAGGTGGGGGTTAGGTCTAGGTGGGTGCTAGGGTGCTACGCTCGATTCCACAGCGGCGGAGAAGCTCTCACCGGAGTGAACGATGCTGGAGCCCGAGGCGGAGGGAGTTGGCCGGAGTTGGGGAAGAAGGGCCCCTCGAGGCTCTTCCAGAGGCTGGGCGTGGTCTAGGGAGGTAGTGAAGATGTGCGGGCTCGGGCACGAGCTCGGGGGTGCCTTATATAGCCGGCCCGAGGTGATTGCCGTGAATGGATAAGTCCGGCGAGTCGATTACGGTGCTGCAGTTGTTGAACGGCGGAGTTAGGGACTTGAGCATCGTCTAGGGGGTGTAGTGGTTCCATTCCCGCACCTAACTCAGCAGGGGAGAGGGAGTTACGGGCTGCCCTCGACGGAACGGCCGCGCGGCACGTCGGCGGCAGAAACCGCGCTCTGCGCGTGCCAGGCCACGGCGACGGTGCGACAGGCATGCGCTGGCGTTGGAGGTGGACACGCAGAGCGCTGGGGTGATTTGGGCGGCGCTAAACGGCGTCGAGCTGCGGGGTGACTTCTGTCTGCCGCCACGGGCGGCACTGTTGCCGTGGCAGTCGCCGACGTGGTCGGGCAAGAGTGCCACCGACGCCAGAAGCGGCCAAGCGAGCGTGCGGCGCACTGGATAAGAAGAAGGTGCAGTGCAGCGTCGAGCCAAGGAGGTACTGGCGAGATTTGTCGCCGCGCCTGATGAAACTGACGAAACTGACGAAAATGACGAAACTGACGAACTGTCGAACTGTCGACAGTTTTAGTTAACAGCTCTAAACTTGACAGTATAGTGTATGCTAAGTGTTTGATGAAATGCTTCTGGTATGTGTGCAATGTTCCTGGGGCTGATTTTTGGTGGAGTGGCCTCTTGATGCATCCAGAGGCTGCCTGATTTTTCACAGGATTTTTGGAAGAAGATAAATATGAATTTCACCAAATTTGGAAATCTGGTCCAAACTTGCAGCAGGTGAAATTTGAAAATTTTGAACTATGGACCAGTGAAACAAGATGGATCTAGGTTGTGGGTACTAAAGACTATCTAGGAGAGTTGGTTTGGAATCAAACAACAAGCTAGGCATGGTGGTTCCTTTGTAAATCACCAAGGTCCACTATGAAAGACAGAAATAGTTTTTGGAGTAAAATAAATAGAAGAAAAATCCCAATAAGGTTAAAACTTACTGGAATTGATGAAAGACTTGTCCTAAGGTGTGAAGAGAGTCTTGGAGAGAAATATTTCTGTTGGGGTCATGGCAAGATGAAGGTTGGAGGGGAGGATAAGTCCAAGACCAAATTTGAAAAGCATAACTCAAGAAGGGGAAATTTTTTGAAACTCAACTTGGGCTTGAGCCAACCCAAGTGAAGATCTTCAAGGTCAAAAACCAGACTTGATAGATCACTAAAAACTTTGGCCAAAATAATTTTAGAAGAGGCAAAAGAAAAGATCAAACAATCCTCTTCCAAAAGGCCAAAAGTTGGAAGAAAACCAACTCAAAAATTTGGGGTGTTACAACACCTACCCCCTTAGGAAAAATCTCGTCCGCGAGATTTCAGCTGATCCTAAAATAGGTGTGGATGTTCTGTCCGAAGGAAGTCTTCCCTTTCCCATGCTGCCTCATCCTCTGTGTGATTACTCCACTGAACCTTGAGGAATTTAATTGACTTCTGGCAGGTTCTCCTTTCAGACTCCTCCAAAATCTTTACTGGGTGTTCTCGGTTGGTGAGATCTGGTTGCCCATCAAGGTTTTCATGTGACACATGATTCGTTGGGTTGTTTACACACTTCCGTAGTTGCGAGACGTGGAACACGTCATGGACGTCTGACAGTTCCTTGGGAAGGTCCAGCTGATAAGCTACTGTGCCTTTCCGTGCAACTATACGGAAGGGTCCGATGAATCGTGGTGCTAGTTTCCCTTTGACTTTGAATCGTTGCAGTCCTCTCATAGGTGATACACGTAAGTATACGTCTTCACCGGGCTCAAAACTTATTTCCCGATGCTTTTGATCGTAATAGCTCTTTTGTCGGCTTTGGGCGGTTTTGAGTCGATCCCGTATTATTTTCACTCTCTCCTCGGCTTCCTTTAACATATCTGGGCCGAATACGCGACTGTCCCCTGTTTCCGACCAGTTCAATGGAGTACGGCATCTTCGTCCATACAAAGCTTCGAAAGGTGCCATTTGCAGGCTAGCTTGGTAACTATTGTTATATGCAAACTCGGCATATGGTAGGCTTTCTTCCCAACTGGTCCCATATGTGAGGACACATGCCCTTAGCATGTCTTCGAGTATTTGATTTACTCATTCCGTTTGTCCTCCCGTATGGGGGTGATAAGCTGTACTGAACATTAGTTGCGTTCCGAGGGCTTGCTGCAACTGGTCCCAAAATTTGGAGACGAGCTGAGTGCCTCTGTCCGATATTATAGTCTTGGGGACCCCATGTAGGCATACTATACGGGCGAGGTAAAGCTTGGCGAGCTTTTGGGTGGTGTGGGTTGTCTTGACGGGTATGAAATGTGCCACCTTGGTCAGTCTATCCGTGATGACCCATATGGCATCATTACCGTGTTGTGACCGTGGTAGTCCAACAATAAAATCCATTCCAATATCGTCCCATTTCCATTCTGGTATCTTGTTTGGCTGTAATAGCCCTGCGGGTTTCCGGTGCTCGGCTTTAATGCGTTCACATGAATCGCAGCATGCAATAAATGTGGCTATATCCCTCTTCATGCCGTGCCACCAAAATCTTTCCTGAATATCCTTATACATTTTCGTACCTCCAGGGTGGATTGAGTATGGAGCGGTGTGGCTTTCTGCTAGAATACGCTGTTTAAGGTCGTTGCTATTTGGTACACAAAGTCTGTCTCCGAACCATAATATTCCTTCACTGTCTATGATGAATTCTGAGGCCTTGCCCTGACGTACTTTTCTTTTTATCCCTTCGATGTTGGGGTGTCCAAGCTGAGCCTTTGTTATTTGCTCTATTAGCGTAGGCTGTATTTCTAGCTTGGATACTTCGCCTTCCATGACCATCATTAGGTTGAGTCTAGAGAATTCTTGCTGAAATTCGGGTCTCAGGTTCTGTATGCTGCTGCTGTTCGGGCTGGGGTTACGGCTGAGAGCATCTGCTACCACGTTTGCTTTTCCTGGGTGATAGTGGATACCAATGTCGTAATCTTTTACCAGTTCCAGCCAGCGTCGTTGCCGTAAATTAAGCTCTGGCTGTGTGAAAATATATCTGAGGCTCTTATGGTCCGTATATATTTCACAGCGATTTCCAAGCAAAAAGTGCCTCCACTCCTTGAGTGCATGAATGACTGCTGCCAACTCCAAATCATGAGTAGGATAATTTTCTTCATGTTTTCGCAGTTGCCGGGAAGCGTAGGCGACTACTTTGCCTTCCTGCATCAGTACGCATCCGAGGCCTTTCCGGGAGGCGTCGCAATATACTTCAAAACTCTTGTGTATGTGTGGTACAATTAATACTGGGGCTGTTGTTAACCTCTTTTTGAGCTCTTGGAAGCTTTTCTCACATGCTTCGGTCCACACGAATTTCATATCCTTCTTAAGTAGCTGTGTCATTGGTTTGACTATGGTGGAAAATCCTTCAATAAACCTTCTGTAATATCCAGCCATACCGAGGAAACTGCGTATATCCGTTACACTGGCTGGCGACTTCCAGCCAAGTACAGCCTTGACTTTATCTAGGTCCACAGCAACTCCTTCTTGTGTTAATACATGTCCTAGGAAACCCACTTGTCTCAACCAAAATTCACATTTGCTGAATTTGGCGTAAAGTTGATCTTTCCTTAATTCTCCCAGTACAATGCGGAGGTGTTCAGCATGTTCTTCCGGTGTCTTGGAATATACCAAGATATCATCAATAAATACCACCACAAATTTGTCCATGAATTTCATAAATACCTTGTTCATGAGGTGGACGAAATATGCGGGGGCGTTGGTCAGTCCAAACGGCATTACTGTAAATTCATAAAGTCCGTATCTTGAGGTGAATGCTGTCTTCAGGATATCTTCTGCCCGTACTTTCAGTTGATGATAACCTGACCTTAGATCAACCTTTGAGAAAACCTTGGCTTGCGCGAGCTGGTCAAATAAGTCATTTATCCGTGGCATCGGATATTTGTTCTCGATTGTGACCATGTTGAGCGCTCGGTAGTCTATACACAACCTCATGGTCCCATCTTTCTTTTTGGCAAACAATACTGGCGAACCCCAAGGTGAGGAGCTGGCCCGTATAAATCATTTGTCTAGCAGCTCCTATATTTGCTTCTTTAATTCAACCAACTTGGATGGTGCCATTCTGTATGGTTTCTTATATATGGGGGTGGTTCCCAATGCTAGCTCAATAATGAATTCTATTTCTCTGTCTGGCGGCATGCCTGGTAGTTCCTCGGGAAATACGTCCGGAAATTAACATACACTGGAACCTTGCTTAACTCAGATGTATCAACTTTGTTTAATTTTGGTTGTCGCGACACTGGTCTTTCCTGAGCTGCGACTCTTATTGTTTTTCCATGATGATGAGTAAGAATCACTGTCCTATTGAAGCAGTCGATAAATCCTTTATTGGTGGTTAGCCAATCCATACCCAGGATAACATCCAGTCCTTTGTTTGCCAACACGATGAGGTTTGCGTGAAACTTTAATCCCTCAATTTCAATGGTCAAACCTTGGCAGTAATTCTGAGTGATCTGCTTACTTCCGGGGGACTTGATGGTCATTGATTTTCCCAAGGGAAGCATTGAAAAACCATGTTGTAAAGCAAAACTCTTCGAAATGAACGAATGAGAAGCTCCAGAATCAAACAAAACCATGGCAGGTATTGTGGTGACAGGGAACGTACCGAGTACGATATCTGGGGCATCCCGTGCTTGCTCCTTGGTCACATGGTTCAGGTGGCCCTTCCTGTGACTGTTATTGGGGTTGAAATTGTTACGCTTGTGCGCGGAATTGTTTCCGTTGCTGTTTGACTTCGGTGCCGAGTTTCTTGGCTTTGGGCACTGTTTAGCATAGTGCCCCTCTTCTCCAGATGCGTAGCAGGTAACACCCGGGCGATAGGTGAAACCCTTGTCTCTTGCACGAAAATTCTTATTTGGGCATGTGTCATTGGTCGTGGGTCTGTTCGTCCCATTTCTCTGGAAATTCACCTTATTCTTGTTGTTGCGAGGGTGGTTGGTCTGATCCCTTTTTCTCTTGCGAATGTCTTCGAGACTGCGACATTCATTTTCCAACGTAATGGATTTGTCTACCAGTGTCTTGAAATCTGGAAACGTGTCTACGACTAACTGGCATTTTAGTGCTGGTGCCAGTCCATCCAGGAATTTCTCCATCTTCTTATTTTCCGTCATTCGCTCTTCGTTGGCATAACGTGATAATTGCGCAAACTGACTGTTGTACTCCTGTACTGTCATGCCTCTTTGCTTGAGGTCATCAAATTCTATTTTCTTGATCTTCATAATACTCTTAGGGATGTGTGCCCCACAAAAGCCTTCCTTGAAATCTTCCCAAGTGATATTATTTATGTCGGGATGCATAAGCAGGAAATTTTCTCACCATGACGCGGCTGCTCCAGTAAGGTAATGTGGTGCGTACAACACTTTTGCACGGTCTGAGCATTGTGCCACAATTAATTTCCTTTCAGTGTCTCGAAGCCAATCATCGGCCTCAAGAGGTTTGTCTGTGCGCGAAAACGTTGTTGGACGTGTCTTCTGAAATTCAGACTATTTTGAGTGCTGCTGGTATGGTTCACGGTGATTTCCCATGTTAATGACATGGTTCATCATTTCTTGGTGATGTTGCTGACTTTGCTCGTAGAGACGGCACACTTGAGAAAATGCCGTCTCACTGCCCTGCTGACTTGACTGCCCCTGTGTGAAATTGTTGTCTGTCTGTGTGCCATAATTTTCTTCTAGCGGACTTGGAATGGAACGTGTCCAGGGACGAGTCTTTTCTTACTCTGGGGTAATAAAGCAGAAAATCTAAGAAGAACCGAGCAGCAAAATAAACCCAAAACTTTGCAAAGCGACCAAACACGAGCTCGAAAGAGATTTTTTTTTGAAAATAACTGGTTGATTGCGCATGGAGAAGGGCTGCTAGTACATATTTTACACGCAGGCTCTAATTATACATACGTCACTCAGGGTGTGCGTACACATCCTGACATGTTATTTAAAACTAGTGCACTCCTCCAAGATCCTACATGATGCGCAAACAGACTACTCCCATCAACCTATTTTACATAACACACAAATATTACAAGCGAGCGCGGTGCGTCGCGGAATAACGCGCTAGTCGGAGATGTTGAAGATTTCCCTCGGCCTGCCGAGGGTAAGGCCAAGTGGTGCTGGAGACTCAACTTCCTCCTCACTAATGGGCTCCAGGCGCGGAGTAAGGGTACGAGGTGTCGAAGCAGGTGTAGCAGGCGGTGCAGCTCGGACTGGAGTAGGAGCAATGACTTGGTCAAACTCCTCAGTGGTAGGAAGACGACGAGCGGTGGCTAAGATGGAAGGTGCATAGGATGCGGCGGACGAGACAAATGTCATTGGTGGTGCAGTGTGGAGTAGCTTCCTCCTGTTGGCGGAGCCACTCTGGACCAACTCCATACGGGTGGCTACCAGGTCGTCTACCAGATTATCAAAGGCTACCTCAAGTGCCTTGAGGTATTCAACCATTGATTCAATGGCTTCGTCACGCTCCCCATTTGCGCATGCAAATGCATAGTGACACGTATATGGCACGTGGCATGGGAGGTAACGGTAGCGACGAGTCTTCATCGAAGGAAGAATGTCCCGGAGACGAGCTATCGCCTCACGGGCAGCCATCTGCAAGGCATGCCTCTCCGTAGGCATGGCTCTGCCCACAAATCGGAGGCGGCGCGCTTCAGAACGCCCACCTTTGAAGTGCACCACGGCCTGATGCATAGACACGCTGTCATTGAGCTTGTGACGGTAGAGTGTAAACTCGGGACGGGTGGATGGCCCGATCGCGACTTTGGTGATGGCGAAGAGGAGCTTGACAAACCCCTCAGGAATGTTGGCGAACACCTGTGCATCACAGTCGTTGCTGGCCATCTACAAAAGTAGACAAAAATTCCGAATAGACAAGTCATAAATTTATGCTGACCAACAGAAAATTGCTACAGATGTAAAAATGCTGAAAAGCAATTTTTTCGCTAATAACCGATTAGAGAGCGCACCTAGTGGCTTCCTACAGTCAGCCTGGCTCTGGTACCAAGGTTGTCAGGACTGGTCCTTCAGTAAAATAATTACCGGAAGACCAACCATTTTATTGAACCAGCGGGAATATAATTCCTTGCTGGCAGACAATTCCTTGATACAGGATTCCAGTACACTGAATATTATACAAGGTTGAGCTGGGGTTGCTGAACAATTTTATTATAAGCGTGCCAATATAATACATAGAGGCGGATATGACACAAGGCAGGGTGGCATACTACTAAATCTTAATAAAAGGTGGTGGAATATGTCACAGTGAAGTGGGTGATGTGACTCTTAAATATTACAGCTCATCGAGTATCGGAGTGAAACTCGATGAATTTATTTGGTGGTAGGCGAAAGCGGTTATAAAACATTGATCAACTCCAGGATCGCAAGGGACTGACTGGGACTCCACTAAGCGTCGGACTCGCTATCGAATTCTTCATCCATGAGATCGCCTTCGTCCACATCTGGCCAAATCAACAAGCCAGGTGAGTACTTTGAATGTACTCGCAAGACAGTTCGGACTTAAGATATAATAAATGCCAACATGATGCATATGAGTGTTCCAGCAAAAATGCGACCGGATAAAATATTAATGAGCTGTATGTAACGATAGAAGTTGGGCAGTAATCGTCCCGAAATCCATAAGATAAATAGAAGGAGACCAAACGAGTGTCTGGGTGACGCCTCGTGAAATAATAAATGATAGCAGGCCACAGTCGGGCATCTGAGTGACACCACATAAAGGGCTTATAGCAAAAATAAATAACGACAATGCCTCAGTCGGACGTTTGAGCGACATCGCATAAAGGGCTGATAAATAAAAAGAATGCCACAGTCGGACGTCTGAGCGACATCACATAAAGGGCTTATAAATAAAAAGAATGCCACAGTCGGACGTCTGAGCGACGTCACATAAAGGGCTTATAAATAAAAAGAATGCCACAGTCGGACGTCTGAGCGACATCACATAAAGGACTTATAAATAAAAAGAATGCCATAGTCGAACGTCTGAGCGACATCACATAATGGGCTTACAAATGAAAAGAATGCCACAGTCGGACGTCTGAGCGACATCACATAAAGGGCTTATAAATAAAAGAATGCCACAGTCGGACGTCTGAGCAACATCATATAAAGGGCTTATAAATAAAAATGTAATGACGATGAAATACTTCTGCAAGTGAATCAATACTGAGATAGTTGGTGAGTTCATCTACCAAATGAACTTGACGAAAACCCCATTCTAGTTACCAACAAGAATATACTAGAGACGGTCACCGGGTTGTCCTGAAGATTTACCCTAGGCCATAAACATGGCTACTGAAGGAATTTAACTCCGCAGAGCTTGTACTATTAACTCATAGCCAACGGATTCTACTAGCCACGGGGACTAGTTCCGTCTACGGTGTTTTAGTAGAAACCCATCTAACCAGTACACACCCATTTAACATCCTGTCGTCCGGAATCACCCGCGACGACATTCACGGAAAACTTTAAGACGGGGAGGCTACAACCTCGAATAGCATGGGATCAAATTTATATATGCGCGCTCTAAGGGGTGCCCCCCTCTCGGTCCCAACTGGAAACACCCATGCCCCCTGACCGGATGAGGAGCTTTAATCCAGGGCCATGGAACCCTCATCCCGGCCCCTCTACTTGGTGTGTACTCGGGAAGTGGTTTACAGCTGACTAGACCGTAATCCCAACGGACGGCCTATGATAGTACCGAAAAAGGAGACGAACGGAATCATGACATGATCTCCGTTGATACTGAGTTAACCAACTACTGGCATGCTCCAACAATACCAGCATTCCACCCATCATATCACCATATGATCAAGGTGGTTCAAACATTATACTTCGGGGCTCACCCGAAGCTTACTAGCATGAAATATAACCATACATATATGCCCATATGATCATGCTCATGAAACGAACTACTCGAGCAAACATGCAACACACTCATCATATCAAAAGTTCAAACATGCTTGCCTGGTTCTGAGAAGTCGGAGCCTAACTCGGTGTGATTCGCGTCTCCGTCACGGCCTCCGGTATCTACGTATTCAAACAAATAAATAATAACATAAATAACGCGCGTGCAAATAAAGTTGCTCCAAAAATTTTCACATAAATATGACAAAAAAAACTAGGCAGAAAACTAAAGAGGACAGAAAAAGAATCAACTCAAAATCATTTTTAGTTTAAAAGATATTAGAGTTTCTGTCCAGGGACTCATCTGTAATGAAACAGAAAAGTTCCAGGGGCTAGAACAAAAAACAGCAAGGCGAACCGGTACGCAGTACGTCAACTGAAGGAGGAAACATACTTTGCCCGAAGGCGCTTACAGAAAACGGTTCGGGGGCAGAGATGTGAGGCTGACAAGGGGCCCCACTTGTCGGGTTTGAAAACTGGAAACAGAGCCGCACCGACGCCGGTGCTGCGGTTATTGCTGCCGTCGATCC
The DNA here is from genome assembly GCA_902687465.1 of Secale cereale. Lineage (NCBI taxonomy): Eukaryota > Viridiplantae > Streptophyta > Magnoliopsida > Poales > Poaceae > Secale > Secale cereale. The sequence goes on along the minus strand of LR738709.1, from coordinate 279,264,457 downwards.
ACGGCGAGTTAGGGGAGGGGAGTGATACGTACGGCTTCTCGGTGGTCTTTCGCGTCGAACAGTGGTGGAGTTGAGTGTCGGCGAGCCCCACGTCGACGGTGACCCTGTCTCCGGCGGACGGCGGCTCGGGTAGTCGTGGGCCTCGTCGGACAGGGTTTCTGGGATCAAATTGAGGTAGGGGTTAGGTCTAGGTGGGTGCTAGGGTGCTACGCTCGATTCCACAGCGGCGAAGAAGCTCTCACCGGAGTGAACAATGCTGGAGCCGAGGTGGAGGGAGTTGGCCGGAGTTGGGGAAGAAGGGCCCCTCGAGGCTCTTCCAGAGGCTGGGCGTGGTCTAGGGAGGTAGTGAAGATGTGCGGGCTCGGGCACGAGCTCGGGGGTGCCTTATATAACCGGCCCAAGGTGGTTGCCGTGAATGGATAAGTCCGGCGAGTCGATTACAGTGCTGCCGTGGTCGAACGGCGGAGTTAGGGACTTGAGCGTCGTCTAGGGGGTGTAGTGGTTCCATTCCCGCACCTAACTTAGCAGGGGAGAGGGAGTTACGGGCTGCCCTCGACGAAACGGCCGCGCGGCACGTCGGCGGCAGAAACCGCGCTCTGCGCGTGCCAGGCCACGGCGCTGGTGCGACAGGCGTGCGCTGGTGTTGGAGGTGGACACGCGGAGCGCTGGGGTGATTTGGGCGGCGCTAAACGGCGTCGAGCTGCGGGGTGACTTCTGTCAGCCGCCACGGGCGTCGCTGTTGCCGTGGCAGTCGCCGGCGTGGTCGGGCCAGAGTGCCACCGACGCCCAGAAGCGGCCAAGCGAGCGTGCGGCGCACTGGATAAGAAGAAGGTGCAGTGTAGCGTCGAGCCAAGGAGGTATTGGCGAGATTTGTCGCCGCGCCTGATGAAACTGACGAAACTGACGAAATTGGCGAAACTGTCGAACTGTCGACAGTTTCAGTTAACAGTTCTGAACTTGACAGTAAAGTGTATGCTAAATGTTTGATGAAATGCTTCTGGTATGTGTGCAATGTTCATGGGGCTGATTTTTGGTGGAGTGGCCTCTTGATGCATCCAGAGGCTGCCTGATTTTTCACAGGATTTTTGGAAGAAGATAAATATGAATTTCACCAAATTTTGCAAATCTGGTCCAAACTTGCAGCAGGTGAAATATGAAAATTTTGAACTATGGACCAGTGAAACAAGATGGATCTAGGTTGTGGGTACTAAAGACTATCTAGGAGATTTGGTTTGGTATCAAACAACAAGCTAGGCATGGTGGTTCCTTTGTAAATCACCAAGGTCCACTATGAAAGACATAAATAGTTTTTCGAGTAAAATAAATAGAAGAAAAATTCCAATAAGGTTAAAACTTACTGGAATTGATGAAAGACTTGTCCTAAGGTGTGAAGAGAGTCTTGGAGAGAAATATTTCTGTTGGGGTCATGGCAAGATGAAGGTTGGAGGGGAGGATAAGTCCAAGACCAAATTTGAAAAGCATAACTCAAGAAGGGGAAAAAATTTGAAACTCAACTTGGGCTTGAGCCAACCCAAGAGAAGATCTTCAAGGTCAAAAACCAGACTTGAGAGATCACCGAAAACTTTGGCCAAAAGAATTTTAGAAGAGGCAAAAGAAAAGATCAAACAATCCTCTTCCAAAAGGCCAAAAGTTGGAAGAAAACCAACTCAAAAATTTGGGGTGTTACAGCTATGCGGGTAGCATAGATCCCACCAAATAAATCTCCATGCAATCCATTATGGTGTAACCTATGTGTAATGATTGCTCCCAAGTTATATTTCCTATCACCTAGTACAGCACTCCTGAGAACACTAAGATCAGGGACACACATGTGACAAGCCTCATCCTTACCGTTTATGCATCTACCGATAAAGAGAGCAAAGTAATGAATAGCAGGAAAATGAATGCTCCCTATGGTAGCCTGTGTGATTTCCCTGGATTCCCCCACCGTGATACTAGCTAGGAATTCTCTAAATTTTGATTTGCGAGGATCACTCATACTACCCCACTGTGGGAGCTTGCAGGCAACATTAAAATCCTCTAAATCCATGGTATAAGATTTATCATAAAGGTCAAACAGGACAGTGTGAGAATTATGTGAAGATGAAAATTTAAACCTTCTCACAAAGCTATTAGTTAAGCCACGGTATTGAGGACACTTATCTTGTATGAAGTCCTCGAGGTCAGCATTGCGCACATATGCATAAAATTCATCTTTGATGCCAGCTTGACCCATGAATTCATCTGACGGCCATTCACAATGCCACACATCAGCATCCCTCGGTGGTTCATCGTCCAGCTCGCGGAACGCGAGCCTCGGTTCTTGCTTCCTTGAAGGACCACCTTGGAAGTTTCTCCTAGAAATTTTTCTGAAATTTTCTGAAATTTTTAGTAACTTCAAAAATAAAAGTTTACCAAACTCAACAAGATTGATAGCAACAACTCCTACTAGTGCCTAGAGACTATATCATGCATTAGAACTACTTGGGACCAAGAAAATTTGACATGCAAGCTCAAGAACAAGGTCACCACAGCAGCATAAATTTGCAAAAAATAAAGCACTAGAACAAAAACAAATTGGACCAATGGAGGAGTCACATACCAAGGAACAACCTCCCCAAACAGTTTGGTGAATGGTGCTTTGAGCAGGGAGATCGAAAATGGCAGCAAGATGAGCTAGAACTCGGGTTTGAGCTGGTTGGGATTTTTTTGGGAGGAAGAAGAAGAGCATGGGTGCAGGAATAAGTGGAGGGGGGCCACGTGGGGCCCACAAGGCAGGGGGCGCGCCCTGCACCCTCGGGGCCACGTGCTGGCTCCCCTCGTTGTGTGTTCAGTGCCATATTTTCTTAAATATTCTAGAAAAAATCATATTTCATTTTCATGGCATTTGGAGAACTTTTATTTTCGTGATATTTTTTATTGCACGGATAAGCCTAGAAACAGACAGAGAATACTATTTTTGCTTTATTTTTCCTAATTAACAGAAAGTAAAAGGAGGGTACAGACGGTTGTGCTATCTAGATTCACCTATCCCATGCTCATCAAAAGGAATCCATTAACAAGGTTGATTAGGTCTTGTTAATAAACTCTTTCCGAGTAACATGAAACCGGAGAATTTTCGAATAACACTAGGTTACCTCAATGGGGATATGTATGTCCCCAACAATAAGTATGTCATCTGTCTTCTTGATAGTAGGAATAGGAAACTCAAAACCTCCAATAGTAATAGTTGAAGTTTTTCCAATATAATTGATACTGTGGACCTGAGGTTGTTTCCTCGGAAAGTGTACCGTATGCTCATTACCATTGACATGAAAAGTGACATTGCCTTTGTTGCAATCAATAACAGCCCCTGCAGTATTCAAAAAAGTCCTTCCAAGAATAATAGACATACTATCATCCTCGGGAATATCAAGGATAACAAAGTCCGTTAGAATAGTAATATTTGCAAACTACAACAGGCACATCCTCACAAATACCGACAGCTATAGCAGTTGATTTATCAGCCATTTGCAAAGATATTTCAGTAGGTGTCAACTTACTCAAGTCAAGTCTACGATATAAAGAGGGAGGCATAACACTAACACCGGCTCCAAGATCACACACATAAGTTTTAACATAGTTTCTGTTAATGGAGCAAGGTATAGTAGGCACTCCTGGATCTCCTAATTTCTTAGGCATTCCACCCTCAAAAGTGTAATTAGCAAGCATGGTGGAAATTTCTACTTCAGGTATCTTTCTTTTGTTGGTAATAATGTCTTTCATATACTTAGCATAAGGATTTTTTTTAAGCACATCAGTCAAACGCATACGCAAAAAGATAGGTCTAATCATTTCAGCAAAGCGCTCAAAATCCTCATCATCCTTTTTCTTGGATGGTTTCGGAGGAAAAGGCATGTGTTTCTGAACCCATGGTTCTCTTTCCTTGACGTGCTTCCTAGCAACAAAGCCTCTCTTATCATAACGTTGATTCTTTGATTGTGGGTTAACAAGATCAACAATAGGTTCAATCTCTACATCATTATCATTGCTAGGTTGAGCATTATCATGAACATCATCATTAATATTATCACTAGGTTCATGTTCATTACCAGATTGTGTCTCAGCATCAGAAACAGATATATCATTGGGATTCTCAGGTGTGTCAGCTACAGGTTCACTAGGAGCATGCAAAGTTCTATCATTTTTCTTTTTCTTCTTCTTAGAAGAACTAGGTGCATCTAAATTAGCTCTCTGAGAATCTTGCTCAATTCTCTTAGGGTGGCCCTCACGATACAGAGGTTCCTGTGTCATTTTACCACCTCTAGTTGCAACTCTAACAGCATAATCATTATTCTTACTATTTAATTCATTGAGCAAATCCTTCTGAGCCTTAAGTACTTGTTCTACTTGAGTGGTGACCATAGAAGCATGTATACTAATAAGTTCCAGTTCACCTTTAGCTCTAGACAGATAATCACTCAAGCGTTCAATCATATAAGCATTGTGTTGTAATTGTCTAACAACATAAGCATTGAAGTTTCTTGTTACACAATGAAATTGTCAAACTCATCTAAGCATTGGCTAGCAGACTTATAATGAGGAATATCACCTTCATCAAATCTATAAAGAGAATTTACCTTTACTACCTGTGTCGGGTTATCAAGACTATGTATTTCTTCAATAGGCGGTAAATTCTTAACATCTTCAGCTTTAATACCTTTTTCTTTCATAGATTTCTTTGCCTCTTGCATATCTTCAGGACTGAGAAATAGGACACCTCTTTTCTTCGGAGTTGGCTTAGGGGCTGGTTCAGGAAGTGTCCAATTATTTTCATTGGCCAGCATATTATTCAATAGTAATTCAGCTTGTTCAACTGTTCTTTCCCTGAAAACACAACCAGCACAACTATCCAGGTGGTCTCTGGAAGCATCGGTTAGTCCATTATAAAAGACATCAAGTATATCATGCATCTCAAGAGGATGATCAGGCAAATCATTAAGCAATTGGAGAAGCCTCCCCCAAGCTTGTGGGAGACTCTCTTCTTCGATTTGCACAAAGTTATATATTTCCCGTAAGGCAGCTTGTTTCTTATGAGCGGGAACATATTTGGCAGATAAGTAATGAATCATATCCTGGGGACTACGTACACAACCAGGATCAAGGGAATTAAACCAAGTCTTAGCATCACCCTTTAACGAGAACGGAAACAACTTAAGGATATAGTAGTAACAAATCTTTTCATCATTGGTAAACAGGGTGGCTATATCATTCAACTTAGTAAAATGTGCCACAACAGTTTCAGACTCATAGCCATGGAAAGGATTAGATTCAACCAAAGTAATTAACTCAGGACCAACATAGAATTCATAATCCTTATCAGTGACACAGATAGGTGAAGTAGCAAAAGCAGGGTCATATTTCATTCTAGCATTCAAGGACTTTTCTTTCAGCTTAACTAATAACTTCTTAAGATCATATCTATCATTGCAAGCAAGAAAGTCTCTAGCAGTTTCTTTATCCATAACATAACCCTCAGGCACAACAGGCAATTCATATCTATTGGGAGTAGTTTCATCATCACTTTCATAAATATCATCAGTTTCAACATTTGCACTCTCCCTAACCTTAGCAATTTGTTCATCTAGAAATTCACCTAGTGGCACAGTATCAGGCATAGAGGTAGTTTCATCATACATAGCAGAAGTAGCATCATGAAGAACATACGACATATCAGATTCAATAGCAGGAGTAGGTGTCGCAAGATTACTCATAACAGAAGGAGAATCAAGTGCAGAGCTAGATGTCAGTTCCTTACCTCCCCTCGTAGTTGAGGGTAAGATCTTGGTTTTTGAGTCCTTCAAATTCTTCTTAGTGATCAACAGATATAAATCCCAAGTGTCTTAAAGAATAGAGCTATGCTCCCCGGCAACGGCGCCAAAAAATAGTCTTGATAACCCACAAGTGTAGGGGATCGCAACAGTTTTCGAGGGTATAGTATTCAACCCAAATTTGTTGATTCGACACAAGGGGAGCCAAAGAATACTCTTAAGTATTAGCAGCTGAGTTGTCAATTCAACCACACCTGGAAACTTAGTATCTGCAGCAAGATAGTTTAGTAGCAAAGTAATATGATAGTGGCGGCAGCAGCAATAAAAGTAACGATAGTGTTTTTGTAGTTTTTGTGATAGTAGCAGCGGAAAAGTAAATAGCAACTAGCAATATAGGTAAAGCTCGTAGTCATTGGATCGGTGATGGGAAATTACGTCGGATGCAATTCATCATGTAGAAGTTATAACCTAGGGTGACACAGAACTAGGTCCAGTTCATCAATGCAATGTAGGCATGTATTCCGAATATAGTCATACGTGCTTATGGAAAAGAACTTGCATGACATCTTTTGTCCTACCCTCCCGTGGCAGCAGGGCCCTATTGGAAACTAAGGGATATTAAGGCCTCCTTTTAATAGAGTACCGGACCAAAGCATTAACACATAGTGAATACATGAACTCCTCAAACTATGGTCATCACCGGGAGGGGTCCCGATTATTGTCACTTCGGGGTTGCCAGATCATAACACATAGTAGGTGACTATAGACTTGCAATATAGGATCAAGAACACACATATATTCATGAAAACATAATAGGTTCAGATCTGAAATCATGGCACTCGGGCCCTACTGACAAGCATTAAGCATAGCAAAGTCATAGCAACATCAATCTCAGAACATAGTGGATATTAGGGATCAAACACTAACAAAACTAACTCGATTACATGATAGATCCCATCCAACCCATCACCGTCCAGCAAGCTTACAATGGAATTACTCACACACGGCGGTGAGCATCATGGAATTGGTGATGGAGGAAGCTTGATGATGACGATGGCGACGATCTCCACTCTCCGGAGCCCCGAACGGACTCCAGATCAGCCCTCCCGAGAGAGATTAGGGCTTGGCGGCGGCTCCGTCTCGTGAAACGCGATAATTCCTTCTCTCTGATTTTTTGCTCCCCGAAACGGAAGATATAGGATCTGGGGGTACGTCAGAGGAGCACCAGGGGCTCCACGAGGCATAGGGGCGCCCTGGGCAGGGGACGCGCCCCCCACCGTCGTGGCCCCCTGGTGTGGATCTTCTTGCCGGTATTTTTTATATTTTCCGAAATAATTCTCCATTGATTTTCAGGCGGTTCCGAGAACTTATTATTCTGCACAAAAACAACACCATGGCAGTTCTGCTGAAAATAGCACCAGTCCGGGTTAGTTCCATTCAACAGCTATTCCATCCCCATTGTCCATTGAGCCTGCTTTGAATAATCCCCCTTTTGCCGGATTATTACCAATTCAGGTGAGATCCCATGTAGATCTAACTTTCTATTCACTCGTGGGATCTGGGCGGTCCGGGGGGGGGCCACCATGGCTCCTCTCTTCTCGAGAATCCATACATCCCTTATCAGTGTATGGAGAGTAATATTGAAACTGTACTTTCCAGTAGTATCGCTGCTGTTTTTTTGCAGGTTTCATAGTTGCTGGAACTATGTGTTAAAAAATTCTTGTTGTCTTATCCGCATTAGACAAAATGAAGTAAAACATAATTCAAAATTTAAGTATCTTTTAGTATCTAAGTATAAATACTAATAAAAAGAAGAAAGAAGGATTGATTTGCCATGAATTGATTTGATAGATCCGATATTCATAATATTGAATTGATTCAGTATTATCAGAATGCAAGCCCTACCCTTGAATTTACAAGATACCCCTTTTTCCTCTCCATGGGATTACATCCCGAGTTATTGTGAAAATAAAAAATAAAGAGGTTATGGAAGTCAATATTCTCGCATTTAATCTTTTTTTTCTTCTTAATCTTTCTATTCAGAATTCAGTTAACGACGAGATTTAGTATCCTTTCTTGCATTTTCATAACTCGTGAAATGCCGAGTAGGCACGAATTCCCCCAATTTGCGACCTACCATAGGGTCGTATTCTATGGTTACGATTCTACCAGATATGTCTTTTTGATTCCGTCGAAAATCTATTTTACGGTATAGGCGCGTAAAAAAAGTCTTTACGCGAGAGCAATAGAGGTTGGGATACATCTATCTCTTCTGAGCAACCTCTTTTGGATTCTTAAGACCACCCTTGCAGTAGGATACCATCTGCTTTGGGTTATTTTTATTTCCTTCCATGTCTTAGATTTTTTTATTTTGACCTGATTGAAATTAAGTGGATGCAATGAAACAAGAAATTGAATTAGACTACTTAACTATTTCAATCTACTAATCTATTCTATGTAGAATAAAAGATAATATAATAGAAAGAATCTAAACTCACAACCATTTATGCGCTGGAGAGACCATTTTGTCTTTTGTGCAAAAGCTATTTATAAATCACAGGCCGAAACCGGTGAAATCAAGGGGCATTACTTGAATGCGACTGCGGGTACATGGAGAAGTGCCGATTTTCAAGAACGCGAATCTTATGATATGGTGGGAATCTCTTATGATAATCATCCACGCCTTAAACGTATCCTAATGCCTGAAAGTTGGATAGGCTGGCCCTTATGTAAGGACTATATAACCCCCAATTTTTATGAAATACAAGATGCTCATTGAATGATAAGAAATTCATGCTCACTTATACAACACAACTCCAGATACTAGACCGTATCTTTCCTGAAATATAGCCTAGGATGATGGTATCATTCTCTAGCCGAACGCGGAACATTCCATTGGGTAGGGCTTCCGTAACTAAACCTTCGAAAGTTACTTTTGCTTCTCTCGGGTTTTTTTTTCTCTCCTATTTTTTTCTGTCATATTTTTTCTCCTATTTTTCTATTTTTATTTTAAAAATAGGAAGGGCGATATAGAATTCGAGGAATTTTTTTCACTACTCCTGATCGATAAAGATAAAGAAAGACACACATACGATATGTGGATTAGTAGAATTTAGGATATTATATTACTCTATCTTTCTTTATGATGATACCATCCTCATCTTAATTTCCTATTCCACTCTTATGGTGATTAGTTTTTGTCTATAAGATCCCTGTGCATCATAAGAACTAGAAAAATGGGGTTCTTTATCTTTCCTATACTTAGAATTATTATTATTATTGTAATTTACTTTTAGATTTAGATATTTTCTGCAACTATTATATCTATTTGCCCAAATACCTCAACGCTTTCCAATCGTTAATACATAAAGCCCGATAAGCATGTCTTGGGTTGATTTTGATTTTCGATGAATGAGCCTTTGGTAATGCTTTTATCTCTATTCTATGTCGCAGGCGCCTATCCAGTCTATAAACAAATACTAATGAGAAAATGAAAACTACTCAACCAAGCATGAAACGTATGCTTGCATATTCGTCCATAGGGCAAATCGAAATCATGCAAGTTAGAGTCCAAAACAAGGGCAAAAGCGTTTGGAAAAGTAGATACGTTGCAGACGTATCAGTGGCCCAGGGTCTCGACGTCTTTTATCCTCGCAATACACACTCAAACGAGCTCGTGGGTGTGTGCACTCTCTGTATGTCCGTGCCTCCGGGTATCGCGATGAAGTGCACTAGTCATGGCTAACCTATGCTCGGGAGAAGTGCGAGGAGGGACGAGGTGCCTCATGAGGTCCCCTAGCTCCGCGGCTACACAATGTCTCCGGAGGCTCAACATACGTCAAGAAGTAAGCCTCGGGAGAATACCCTCAGGAGGAGCGCCCTCGTGACATGGGAATCTACCATGAGCATGCCAAGCTAAGCTATCTTATCCACACTTAGTAGCAACACATATACCATGACATAATATGAATAACAAAGCATAGCATGTTGGCGCAAGTGCCATAGTTCATTGCACACCTCGGTGGGGTCTTCTACCTTTTTTTCCAGAAAATACAGGCAAAAGATAAAACGGGACGAGCAGTCGCAGCAGATCATGAGGCCTGGCTCCAGCAGCATCGGGGCTCAATCTGAGCCCCCATCCCACTTCACTGGGGCGCGGCGGCAAGGCGTCTCGTCCCCTTCTCCGCACCAGGCTCGACGGCGGGGTGGATCGTTGTAGCCGCTGCCATCGGTGCTCTCCCTGGAGGAGGAGGGGGAGGAGTCGCTGTTGGAGGAGCCAGGACGTCGCCAAGGGGAAGCTCATCGTCGTCGCTGCCGTCTCCGGGCCGCACCCCGCACGCTGGTCGTCTTCTCCGAACACCCTCACATAGAGGGTCACGAGGCCATCGTACTTGAAGTCGAGGGTGCACCTTTCGCTCGGGCCTCGTGTGCGAGCAAACTTCTGCCAACCACGGGTCAATGACACGCCAGCTATGGTGACCTCGACCCCCACCGAAGAGGCTTTGTTGAAGCAACCGACAGCTTACAGCTAGAGGACGTCAAGTCCTAACGGTAGCGCCCTCGCGAAGAAGCGCGGGAGCGGAAGCCAAGTGCCGGCGGGCCTCTCCGACCACACGACAAACTCCGGGAAGGCATTTGCTGAGCGAGAACGCGGCCGCAAAGGCCGAACGACCATAGTGCACCTCTCCTCGTCGCAGCAGCCGCCCCGCTCGTGGCGGCCCCCACCATGTGAAGAAGCGCGGCTGCGCCTCCGAGAGGCAATGGCCGCCCTCAAAGAAGCACGCGCGCGCCCCTGAGGGGTGACCACCCGTGTCGCGGCGTGCTTACTGGGGCGTCCGCGGCCTCTCTTGGGTGGCGGTGCGTCCAACCCCTCCTTCGGAGTCTTCCCTTCTCTGCGGCGGAGAACTTCCTCGGCGGTGCCATGGCTACCTCAGCAAGAAGAAACAAGCAGCAGGAAGATGGATATGAGCTGGGGGCTCAACACCCTCTCATTTATAGCAAGAGGGAAGAAAATTGCCGACCTCCATGATCGCAGGTAATAACGGCCCCTTTCCATGTAGCAGGCCCCTATCAAGTCGAATGGTTGTCGAGGCAGTGTGGGGAAGTGGAGACGCCCACGTCTCGTCCAGGCGCCACGCATCAATCAGGTCCGCAGGCGGTTGGGGACCGCAGCGCTTCGCCCTTGCCCTTTGGTTTTGCCTCGAAGCCAAGCCCGAGCACGCCTTGGGCCCGATGGCTATTGCCGGCGTTCTGGGAACTAGGGTACCCAGACTTATCTGACTATGTCCCATGACGTGGCTCCTCCACCGGCCTTGTACGACCCATCTTCAGCATCGACATCCAAGACCTTTGCGAGGGGCCAAGCCTCGTGAGACGGACGACACCAAGACCTCCGGAAGGAACAATCTCACTAGGCTGGCTCCCGAGGAGCGGAGATCTCTATGCAAGCCCCCACCTTGCGAGGTTCAGATGACGTAAGACATGACGACCAAGGCCAGGCAGGCATCAGCGGGCGCAGAACGGCAGGTTTCCTCTTTGGTGCTAAAGAGGCAAGCGCAGGCGCGGAGTCCCGAGGAATCAGCCAAAGGTTTCCATTTCCATGCAAAAAGACCACGATCGCCAGGACAGCAGTACGGAGGTCATCACCGAGCCCACCGTGGCGTTAGGATTAGAAGTTGTGCAGGCGAAGACCACCTTTCGTCGGGATAAGATGTACTAGTTGTCTCCCTTAAAATTTGGTTGTTGTGGGATCCCTTCCCGCCTACAGTTGGGGGAAGAGGACCAAGGCCACTATAAATATAGATTAGCCATCACCATAGCAGGGACGGATCGATCAGATCAACCAGCACTGTAACATCCCAAATTTTCAATTTAGAATGTTATACATAGATCATATTGCATTGCATATTTCTTTGCATTTTTGTTTGTGGCGATACTCAAAATTCTAAGCAACTCAAGGACCTACAGAGAGAGTTGGGAATTCCACCGTTTTCATATTTGAGTTCACTCGAATACCGGTACGAGGACAGGTTTTAATTATTTTTCTCTCCTAAAAATATTTCTAAATAAAATATATGAGCGGAGATAATATGACTTCTCCAAAATAACAGAAATATTGGAGGAAACAGGTTAAAATCACTTTTGGTATTTTTCTGGATTTATTTGCGATTTTATTTGCATAGGAAAAATACGCGTTTCTGAAAATTCCATTTAGGTCCGGGAAAAATGTTCACTTTGTCCTAAATATTATTAGAGGACGATGAAAATTTATTTCGGAATTTTTGGACTCCGTTTAGTATTTTTTTCGCCCATCTTACCACGTCAGGACTCTTTTAAAAAAACAAGAACTGACTCTGGGCCGTAACCGGCTAGCACTCTCCTAGCCGGGCCTTTATAAGCGCCAGCCCGCAACCCCGCAGCCCAGCCACCGCCACTGCCCTAAGCCGCCGCCACTGCACGCAGCAGCCGCTGCCGCCGCCGCGCCTCGCCGCCGCGCCGCGCCTCGTCGCTACCCGCCGTCGCGCCGCCGCCGGAGCAACCCGCCGCCGCCGTCGGAGTCACCGCCGCCGCCGCCCGCTCGCCGAGGTAGCCACCGCCGCCATCTTCTCGCCGCCGCCGCCGGTTCTTTTCGGTTAACCGATCGGTTTTTTTTCGAGAAACCCTAGATTCATTTTTTTAGGTTAGATCGGTTTTTTTTCTCTCCGGTTTAGTTATTTAGCGAACGTTCGTCCGTACGTTCTTTTAACGAACGCTGTTCGTCCGTTAGCCGCAGACAGCGAACGTTCGTTCGTTAGCCTGTTCGTCAGTTTTCTTTTTCGGGGTATTTATCCGCGATTATTTTGAACGTGATTTCTGCCCTGATTTTGTTTTTCGTTTTCCTTTTCGCTCGAGAGTCGGAATCAGGTGATTCAAAATCCCAGATCTTCGTCTCGACGCCCTCTTTCCGTTTAACCAATTTGAACAAGGTTTTGGCTACTAAAAAATTTGACTTTAAATCAATTAGTAACCGGAGCTCGTTTCTTTCACAGTTTGAGTTTCGTTGCTTTTTCGATTTGATTTCTTTTTGCAAACCTGAGTTCTTAAGTTGAACTTTCTGGTTAGATCTTATATTTTGGAGTTTTGTTTGTGCATCATTGCTTGTTTTCTTATGTATGCTATTGTTTACTTGCGATAGAATACCGGACTGTGAAGCGTGCTACTACGAGTCTCTACATTTTGCGAATTGTCAGCAAGGCAAGTAACACTTTGATCATACCCTTTTATTACCCAGTTTTTATGCATTAGATCAAACCCTCACACATTTCATGAGTAGGATCTCTTAACTTGTGGGACTGGGAAGTAGATTGAGGTAGAACCTATTACCTGCATTATTTTTCAAACCCCTGGGAGTTACTTCTATGTTATGCTTTGGTTGCCATGCTATGCTCGTAGACGTGGTTTGGGTTTGAGTGAAATCCACATTGCAGGAGTAGGTCCACTCACCACTAGATGCCCTGAACCTGGGTAAACTGCCCTGTGTCATTTTCCTTCTTTTTCATCGACCTAGTTCGTAGAAATGGAGAGTAGGCAGAGAGGGGAAGTTGAGTTCTTCACACGCACCCAAGTGTTCGAACCTAACAAGGGTTTTGCGGTGCCCTCAATCCGACAGATGCTTGCGAGAGGGGTTAGTCATTAGTGGGAGGCTTGTCCAAGTAAGGACAACATCCAAGCACCGGTCCACCCACATATCAAATTATCAAAGTAACGAACGCGAATCATGTGAGCATGATGAAAACTAACTTGACAATAATTCCCATGTGTCCTCGGGAGCACTTTGCTTTCTATAAGAGGTCGTCTAGGCTTGTACTTTGCTAGAAAAAGGATGGGGCCACCTTGCTTCACCTTTTTTACACTTATTACTTGTTACCCGTTACGAATTATCTAGTCGCAAAACTATATGTTACCGACAATTTCAGTGCTTGCAGAAAATACCTTGCTGAAAACCGCTTGTCATTTCCTTCTACTCCTCATTGGGTTCGACACTCTTACTTATCAAAAGGACTACGATCGATACCCTACACTTGTGTGTCATCACGACTCTTTTCTGCCACCGTTGTAGGGGATTGAAGCGCCTCTAGAGAGTGGAATGTGGTAAGGGAAAATTTATATTACGTGCTAATATTTACTATAACTTGTCACAATGGAAACAATACTTGGAGGGGTTTGTTTGGGGTATCTCCACCTCGATCGAAAGAACAAAGAGTTGCTCCTCAACTTACAGACCCTAATGAAAATATTTATTACGAAATTCCTTCAGGTATGATAGAGAAACCGCTAGCTAATCCTTATGTAGGAGATGGAACACTACATCCTGATATGCATCTAATCTATGTGGATGAAGTTTGTGGATCATTTAAGCTTGCAGGTTTGCCCAAGGATGAGGTCAAGAAGAAAGTATTCCCTTTATCATTGAATGGAAAGGCATCGACATGGTATACGCTATGTGATGGTATTGGAGCTTGGAATTACAACCGATTGAAATTGGAATTTCATCAGAAGTTTTATCCTATGTATCTAATTCATCGTGATCAGAATTATGTTTTAAATTTTTGGACTCGTGAAGGAGAATGTATCGCTCAAGCTTGTGGGAAGCTTAAGTCATTGTTATATTCATGCCCCAATCATGAGCTCCCAAGAGAAATTATTATTCAGAATTTTTATGCTCGTCTTTCTTGTAATGATCAATCCATGCTCGATACTTCTTGTACCGGTTCTTTTATGAAGAAGACTATTGAATTCCGATGGGACTTTTGGAAAGAATTACGCACAACTCTGAAGATTGGGAACTCAACGAAAGTAAGGAGTCAAGTATTAACCTTGAGTTTGATTGTGTTAAATCTTTTATGAATACCGATGCTTTTCATGAATTTAGCACTAAGTATGGACTTGACTCGGACAGAGTAGCTTCTTTCTGTGAATCATTTGGTACTCATGTCAATATCCCTAAGGAGAAGTTGTTTAAATATCATCCTCCCATTGAAGTAAAAGTAGAAGAACCCATTCAGGTTGAAGAAAAAACCATTATTTATAATGATAATCCAGTTGCTCCTATGACTTATATTGAGAAACTACCTTTCCCTGTTATGTTAAAGGAACATGCTCAAACTTCAACCGTGGTTTGTAAGAGTTATGTTTGGACACCTACACCCCCTGAAGAAATGAAAGTAGAACCTAATGTTGCGATCGTTAAAGATCTCTTGGTTGATAATGTTGAGGGGCATGTTATTTAATTCGTTGGTGAAGCTACTAGCATTGCCAAACCCGATGAAAAAGATAAACATAGACCTATAGGTGGCATGCCTGTTGTCTCAGTTAAAATTGGAGATCATTGTTATCATCGCTTATGTGATCTGGGTGCTAGTGTGAGTGCTATTCCATTTACTCTATATCAAGAAATTATGAATGATATTACACCTACTGAAATAGAAGATACTTTTGTTACTATTAAACTTGCTAATCGAGATACTATTACACCACTTGGGATTGTTAGAGATGTCGAAGTCTAGTGCGGGAAAATGAAATACCCTACTGATTTAGGAGTTCTTGGTTCCCCAGTAGATGATTTTTGTCCCATTATATTTGGTAGACCTTTATTGAACATGGTGAATGCTAAAATTGATTGCACTAAAGAAAGGGCCAGTGTTAATTTTGGCGATGTGTCTCATGAGTTTAATTTCCCTAAATTCCGTGGACAACCTCGTGATAAAGAACCATCTGGTAAGGATGAAATTATTGACCTTGTGTCTATTGCAGTACCTCCTACTGATCCTTTAAAAAAATATTTACTAGACCATGAAAATGATATGTTCATGAATGAAAGGAATGAAATTGATAGAGTTTTCTTTGAACAACAACCTTTGCTCAAGCACAATTTGCCGGTTGAAACACTAGGAGGTCCTCCTCCACCTAAGGGTGATTTTGTGTTTGAATTGAAACAATTACCGGATACTCTAAAATATGCTTATCTTGATGAAAAGAAGATAGATCATGTTACTATTAGTGCTAACCTTTGAAAGCATGAAGAAAAGAGATTATCAAAAACTCTGAGGAAGCACCGCTCCGCTATTGGATATACTCTTTATGATCTTAAGGGAATTAGTCCCACTTTATGACAACACAAATTAAGGTGGAACCCGACGCTAAACCAGTTGTTGATCATCAACGACGGTTAAATCCTAGGATGAAGGAAGTGGTAAGAAATGAAATATTAAATCTTCTAGAAGCAGGTATAATTGTGACGCCCCAAGACTGACGCTCCAGAAGCCTTCCTCTTATTTCTTTGCCTTCGTGTGTTTTATTTTTGTTTGTTGCATTCCATCATCGCATCATCCACATTGCATCGGCACTCCGGTTGTCGATATTTTTTTTTCAAACTTGCATTTGCTCGTAATTGTTGGCTGTCCCTGTTGCCTTCGTTGGCCTTTCGCAGACCAACCGGGTTTTTTCATTCGCTTCTATCTAACCGCCTAGCATCTCTGCACTGCCCGCATGTCCCTCGCGTGCGCGTCTCAAACTTTCCAGAACCCGAACCGGGCTGTCATTACTGATGCGTCCGGATCATCCCCAAACATCCCTAAAATATCTCCATTTTCTTTTGGACTCCCTATCTATTTATTTCTTGATCGTTCGATTGCAATTGGAGGGACAAAATAGCCCCTAGCCTAACTCTATTGCTCTCTATAGTGGAAACCCTAGACCAATCCCAAAAATCTTGGCAGTTTGTTCCATCCCTCCTCGTCGCCGCCGCCACTCCACCAAATCCCCCTCGGGATCCATCCCTCCCCAACCAGTGCTCACCACCTACAGCCAAACCCTTCTCCTTGATTTCCCCGCCCCTTCGATCCATCCTCTCGCCCGCCTCTAGATCGAGCAGGAGGCTCGATCTCGAGCTCCTCAAGCCCAAGTTGCCCTTGCCTCGCTCCTGCACGAGCACGCACCTGAGGCGCTCGAGTTGGAGAACCTCCCCTCCAACAACAACAACTCGCCTTGCGCCACCCGCGACCGAAGCCAGCAGGGCTGCTCTCTCCTTCCCTTGCCTCCTTCTTTCTTCGTTCCTTCTTCTCCCTCCCGTCTCAACCCCTGTCTCTCTCTCCACAAGGGCATAGCGCCGCTCGTCCCCGCAGCTCCCTGCTGCGTCCACCTCCCCGGAGCAGCCGACCTCGTCCCGCTCGACCAAGACCTCCCCTACCTCCAATCCATCATTCCTGACCTCCCGCCGTACTCTGTGTCCTCCGCCTGGAGCCCGAGATCCTTTGTTGTGCCCTCAACCGCATCGTGAGGAGCACCACGCCATGGACGTCGCCCTGTCAAGACCCATCGTCGGACCCTATGGGGCTCTGTCCGGCTGGATCCCCGCGCCCTGCGCCTTCGGGTCCACGCCGGACCTTCTTCCTCATGCGCCAGATCTAGGCCGCTATCAAGTCGTCGACGTCCTACTTCTTGTCCCGCTCACCATGACCGCTGGCCTCTGTGTTTTCCTCGCTGTGAGCAACTTCATAACTAAAGATTCATTCTGTTCCCTAGATCCGTTCTCGCATATAGGGGTTATTTAGTTTTGCATCTATATTGTAGCACAAACAAATCAGCTAGCCTAGTGGTTCTTCCCTCGTGCACGCATCTAGGAGTGTGACATCCCAAATATTCGATTTGGAATGTTATACATAGGTCAGCATATGCATATCATATTTTATTTGCTTTTTGTCTTGCGATCCTCGAAATTCTAAGAAACTCAAGGACCCACGGAGAGAGTTGGGGATTTCACCGTTTTCATATTTGAATTTTCTCAAATATTGGAACAAGGATCATTTTGGTTTAATTATTTTTCTCTCTGAAAATATTTCATATTAAAATATAGGAGAGGAGATAATATGACTTCTCCAAAATAAATGAAATATTGGAGGAAAAATATTAAAATCAAATACTTTTTTTTGGATTTTATTGCAATTTTATCCGAATTAGGAAGAATATGCGTTTTTCAAAATTACATTTTGGTCCGAGAAAAATGTTCATTTTGTACTAAATACTATTAGAGGACCGCGAAAATTTATTTCGGAATTTTTTGACTCAGTTTAGTATTTCTTTTATTTGCTTTTCCATGTCAGGATTATTTATAAAAAAAAGTCAACCGACCTAACTGGGCCGTGACCGACCTGGACTCCTGCCGGGCGAGGCTTTATAAGCCGCCAGCCCGAGGCCCAGCCGCCCCGCCCCAAATCCTAGCTAGCAACCGTCGCCGCCCTAGCTGCCACGCAGCCGCCGCCGCTGCAGCGCCCGCAGCCGCCAGTCGCTGTCGCGCCGCCGCCGCCGTGCCCCGCCTCCGCACCGACCGCCCCGCCGCCGCCCGATCCGATCTCGCCACCGTTTTTTTGGTTTTAGGTAAAAACCCCGGTTTTCTAAAAAATACCTAGATCAGTTTGTTTTTTATCAGATCGGTTCGGTTTTTCATGGTTTACTTATTTAGCGGACATTCGTCCATTCATTCGCCTTAATGAATGCGTTACGTTAGTTATCCGCAGACAACGAATGTTTGTTCGTTAGCCTCTTCATCTCGTTTTCTTTTTCACGGTTTTTCCGCGATTATTTTCGATCGCGATTTCTGCCCTGAACTTTGTTTTAGTTTATCTTTTCGATCATTAGTCAGAATCAGTTGAAACAAGAGCCTAGATCTTCGTCTCGAAGCCCTCTTTCTGTTTAACCAACTTGAACAAGATTTTGGTAGTTTAAAAATTGACTTTAGTACAATTTAGTGAACGGAACTTGTTTCTTTCGTGGTTTGAGTTTCATTGCTCCGTTTGATTTGATTCTTTTTGCAAACTGGAGTTATTCAATTGAACTTTCTGGTTAGATCTTCTTATTTGAGATTTACCCGTGCATCTTTGCTTGATTGCTTATGTATGGTATTGTTTGTTTGGGATAGAATTCCCGGAGTGCGAAGCGTGCTACTACGAGTCCCTAGGTTTTGTGAATCATCAGCAAGGCAAGTAACACATTGATCATACCCCTTTATTACCCATTTTTTATGCATTAGATTCAACCCTCACACATTGAATGAGTAGGATCTCTTAGCATGTGGGTCTGGGAAGTAGATGATGAGGTAGAACCTATTACATGTTTTTATTATCAAACCCCTGGGAGTTACTTCTACGTTATGCTTATATTGCCATGCTATGCTCGTAGACGTGGATTGGGTTTGAGAGTATCCATGACAGATGTGAGATTGCTAATTAATGGTTCAACTTAAGGTGGCAACTTTAATACACATCTGGGTGGATTGGTTGCAGGGTACCTAGAGAATCCACTGTTGTACAAGGAAATTCCAGAGGACCCGTGTGATTATCCTATGGAATGCCAACCATGCTCAAAGGGATCATAAGATTATTCATGCTAGAAACTTCCGTGTGCAGCCACAATGCTATTATGGGCTCTGGCATTGTTGAGTATGTTCTGTGAGCTCTTTCAGTGGTGGACTGGCAGATGTAGGGGAAAGTAGGTGTACGGGTCTACCCAGGGTAAAGAGTAAATGCTTCTGAAAGACTGTGTCTCGGTCATCCGTTTGTCAAACACCATGCAGTGTGAGAAATCCAACGGAGGAGATCGAGTCTTGTGGGGAAAAGTGAACAAACCTCTGCAGAGTGTACAAACTAATCATGATTAGCCATGTCTCCGGTTATGGACATCTTGAGTATCTGGTACTTGAATTATTGATTGATCTCATCACTCTAAAAATTAATTTGTTGGGTTGATAATGATTACTTTAATTGGGATTGAGTTGGAGGAACCTTCTCAATGAAGTTTCAACTACCATGTTAGTTAAAATAAAATTTATTCCTTTGCTGTAGGGAAAATTGCTTTATGCAAAAACATTATAACCTTAGAGCCTCCACCAGCCATATATGCATGTAGTAATAGCATTTATCTGTTCCTTGCTATACTGTGTTATCTTGCCAGCATATTCCATGTGCTGACCCGTTTCGGGCTGCAACATATCATGTTGCAGACTTTTATGAAGAAGTGTAAGGTGCGCTAGGTCGTTTGTCATGCACTCAGCTATGCCGTTGGAGTTGATGGACTCACCATATCTTTTGAAATAAATTCTCTTTTGAGACATTCGATGTAATAAGTGTGTGATTGCTACTCTGTTATAAATCCTTCGAGTACTGTGTGTGCCAGCATTACCGATCCAGGGATGACACTGAGCACAGAGACTTTGGTCCATTCGAATCATGGTCGCTACAAGGAGGTGTTGGGTTCGATTACCAGGTGGCGTTTTTCTGCTCTGTTTCTTTTATTTTTCACGCACACACACCTGGTCGCTTGGGCCCGATCCCACTACCGGGCCACCGCACTATACTGCTTCCAGCCCGTGTAGTATTTTTCCCCTGTCTGTGAATTTCGCATTATCCAGAGAATAACTGTTTTACAGAAAACCCCTTGCACTTCATGCATTTAATAACTCCACAATCGTGCATCGGTTTTCTAATAAACTTCATATGTAAATGCTTAGAATTTTGTGTAGATTAATAATATGGCACTTTCATCCCTGTTTAAAATGTTTATACTTGTTGTTTGCTTTAATTTGTTTAAATAACTTGTTAAAATAGTTTAATTAATAACTTATTAACCATAGCTCCAAATTTAATAAACTTTATATGTAAATGGGGTAGACAAATGCATAGATTAATTTGGTGCACTTTATTTCGCTGTATAACAACTCTAAAATTTGGTTTAAGCAAAATAGGACCAACATCAATAACTGCACATGGGGATTTTCCGGAATTGTTGTTTGTTGTTTCCGGCCCCATTTAAGTTGCTTAGTTAGTATAGTTTAATTGTGATGCACCTCCTGCCCTATTAACCAACATTTAAACTTATTGTGTATATAAACGAGATCAACCCAAACAAATGAATGTGGTGTTTGTGAATATGCAACTCGTTGCATATTGAGCTCCACTTAACTTGTAGTATTGTTTGGGCATTTTGCCATGCCATGCCTATATAAACCGTACATGCATCATACTTGATTGTGCATCATGCCATGATTATGATATGTGTGTTTACCATGTTGTTTGCTTCTTTCCGGTTTGCTTCTCTCGTTACCGTTGATTTCGTTCTGGAGTTGTGAGGATTCATTCGACTACGACCGTTTGTCTTCTTTATGGACTCGTTCTTCTTCCTTGCGGGATTTCAGGCAAGATGACCATTCCTTGATATCACCTCTATCGATGCTAGTTGCCTCGCTCTATTGCTTTGTCACGCTACCTATATATTTGCTTGTCAACCCCTACCTTGCCATGAAACCTCTAACTACCTTCCTAGCAAACCGTTGTTTGGCTAAGTTACGCTTTTGCTCAAGCCCCCTCTTATAGCATTGTTAGTTGCAGGTGAAGATCAAGTTTGCTCCATGTGGATTGGATATTTTGGGAATATCACAATATCTCTCATATAAATTAATGCACATATATACTCGGCAATGGGTGGAAGGCTTCGCCTTTTGCTCGGTGTTTTGTTCCACTCATGCCGACCTAGGTTCCGATAAACAAGTGTTATGTTCCTTGAATTTGTGTTCCTAACGCGGTTGGGGTTTATGCGCCCTGCTTGCTTCTTCGCTTAAATTAAAGCTTTCCCGAGGAGATCCAACTTTGGTTTTACCATTTGCCTAATAACTAAAACTTGCCGAGGGAGTTGCAAACCTGAGGATTATTTTAATCAACCCCCCAGGCCAGTGATCATTTTGAGTGTTGGTTCACCTACCTAGCAGTCGGCGGTGCCACCTCGGCGCAACTCGAGTGTCTGGCTATCATCTACTTTGCATAGACGGATGAGTCCATAGATAGGGAGCGCGCGGCTCTAGATACGGATCTGACTCACTGGGAGATCTCCTTGGGATAGTTTTCCTTTCTTCGAAGAACTTGTGCACCGGGATTCCGGGGACGCTCGGGTCTTCCCTAAGATAAGAGGTTTACCTCTGCTGATCGCGAGAGCTTGTTATGGGCTAAGTTGGGACACCCGTACAGGGTCATGATCTTTCGAAATCCATGCCCACGATTATGTGGCAGATTGGAATTTGTTAATATCCGGTTGTAGATAACTTGACTCAAAAACTCAAACATAATACACTACCGTGTGAGTAGTCATGATGGTCTGTTTTCGAGGCAGTTAGGGAAGAGAACACATCTAGGTTATGCATGACTCGTAGGTAGACATGATCATCTAGTGATCATGAATAGTTCATGACCGATGGCTTTCATTTATCTTCTCGTTCTGAAGTTACGTAAGCTAGCCACCTCATCTACGCTTAGTGCTTGCAGCAGCCCACTTATACACTTTCTCCTTACCCAAAGGCTTTGATAGTTTTGATACCCGAGAATGGGATTTCTGAGTCCTCGTGACTCACGGTTTACTACAAACACAGGCGCAGGTACACCCGAGCACGATGCACGTGATGATCACGAACTCAAGTGGGAGTTCGATGAAGAGTGTGGACGTATGTACATGACATATCCCGACGATCAGTAGTGGTTCCTACTAGGGACAATCGGGCATAGTGGGTGGTTATCTTCTTTTTCATTTGGTTTCGTCCGTAGCCGGACTATGTGTGTACTCTAGATAAATGTATGATTTATTTATGCATTTTGTGAAGTGGCGATTATAAGCCGACTATTTATTTTACTTTGTTCTTGTACATGGGAATGTGTGAAGATAACCATCTTACGGTCATACCAAAATGCGATTATGCCTCTAAGTCGTACCTTGACACGTAGGAGATATATTCGCATCTTGGGCGTTACAAGTTGGTAATCACAGCCTTCCCCGACCTAGGAGCCCCTGCTTGATCGAACCGCTGCCGATGTTGAGTCTAGAAAAAATGTTTTGAGTCTTAGGATTATATATATCGGAGAGTAGGAATTCCTTTTCTCCTTATCCCCTTCGTCGCTCTGGTGAGGACTCCTGATGTAGAAGTTTTGACTTCCTACCCTCTTTTCCACTCATTTTTTTAGGATCACGCAGGTATTGTTGGGATTGTTCCGATATCTTTGTGATGAGAATTTTGTCTTGGTGCCTCCCGTCAGTTTAGGCTTAGTCCCGGGGAGTTGAGCTCTGAGTTCTTGTCGTCGCATTGTGCATCATTACAGCTTCGGAATACCAGAGGTGGCCGACATAAAAAACGCTTGTATGCATGTCTGGTGGTGAGATAACCCGACGTCACCCAGTACTAGGGGGATAGTTAGGCAGTATTGCCACAGCTAGTATAGCGGATGTTTTTCGAAGGTCCGAGGTACACTGTTTCTGAAGGTGCCTGGTTATGTGTTGATAGATGGATACAATTGGATGTAGGTATAGTTATTTGGTTGAGATATATTTCTTCCCCTATATCCCCAACACCAGATTGCATAACCAGAAAGTTTTGGGAATTAATAGGTGGGAATTCGATTAGCTCTTAGGTAATCTTCCAACGAATGCATGATATGAGGTTGGGGTTCAACGTCTAGTGGTTCGTTTGTCACGGTCGATTTTACAATGGGGGTTGCACCTTAATGAATCCTTGGATATGCTGATTTGGGGATGCAATGTCCTTTGTAACGTCGTGCCCGGGGGGACTCGTCACAAAAACTTTGGACGAAACCGCTATCATATGTTTGTTCTGGCTTCTTTCGCATGCCAAATCCTGTGTTTTGTTTTGATTGTGGTATTTGAGTTGCTTCGAAGTCAAGTGTTGATTCCATACCTTTCCTAATTGGTGTTCTCATATTTCTATGGGAGTGCTAATCCTTCTTGATGATCGAGATTTCATGTAAATTCTTTTCAACCGGCGTGCTTCTCTTCAAGTTAAACCGATCCTTTTAATATGTGCAAGACCAAGTCTCAGCTCTACTCAATGTTGTATGTTTCATTCATCCCGAGTTGTCTTTGTTTTCCCCACCCTCCCACCCCTTTTTCTTTATGGAGCCAAAATTCTTTAATCAAGCATCCATTTTTTTCATGTGAACTCTGTCTTTTCATCATTTTTCTTTAATGAAGAGACTATCTCTTCATCATTTTTTCTTTAATGTTTCATCCGGTGATTTCTCGTGAAGATGCTTAGAAAGTTTCAAGTTTATCATTCTCCGTTCTCGTTTCTTCTCCGGTGGAGTAAATTCAAGCTTTCAGTGTTGATCATATCTTTTCCTTTTGCTTCACATGTTTTCCCATGTTGGAATTCTTGTCAAAGTCTCTCTTGTTTATTCAACTCTCTCTAATTCTTCTCCTGAGTGTTCAAGACATCTCGGAAAATTCGTGTTTCCATTCTTAATCAGCCCAATCTATTTTGGGGTTGTCAACTCATTCAAGCCACTTAATTCAACCGGTGCAATATCTCATTCAAGCAATCTTTTCCAACGGTGTTTATTTTGAGTGGGCCTTAATCCACAATTTTATTCCCAAGATCTTACCCGACTCTTCTATTTTTTCGGAGTTATTCTCAAACTCTTTTCAAGTGTGACGTAAGAATGGATTTCATCAGTCATATGCCTTCTCTAAGATCACTTTCAAATTCTTTCTATTGTTGCTTCAACATTTTCATTCTTCATTCCGGAGTGCCTCAACAATTCATTGATGAGGACATCACTAACAAGGTTACACCCACAGCTCCAACTGACACATATACAGGACCAATTACTAGAGCTCGCGCACGCCAATTAAGTTACCAGGTACTTTCGTTTCTTGGTAATGAATCTAATGTTCATGAGAATATGATGCTGCCTAAATTGGATACATTTGTCTTGCTTACAAATGAAGGGCCTAGCTTGGACAAGAAGGATGAACATTGGAGCAAGATCAAGCATGGAGATGATGGCATGCGCAAGGGGAAGAAGAATGGAGTTTCAATTGATGATTTCAGGACTTTGAAGCCACCATAATGAGTGTGAGAAGCCTTGGACGAAATATACAAGATGCCACTTCATAAATTTCGTCCAGAGGCTATTATAGGTGCTGCGTCACCTTATTATTGGGCCAGGCCCATGTAATTTCGAAATACTTGAGTATAGGCTGTTTTTAGAGTCCGTATGTGTGGGGAAACAAGAGTTAGGGTTGGTTTCGGACCCCTCCACCAAGGGCCACGGAATTCCCCCCTCTTTACCTCATATATACAGCCCTTAGGGCGTCGTTTAGCTGCAACTTCGCGTACTTCGTTTGTGTTCAACGACCAGACCAAGACGTCACAGAACCCTGCTTGATCAATAAAGCTTTCCTCTTGAAATCGCAATATCCAGATTGCAATCTCAGTTTCTTGCTTGTTCTTCGTTTGCCTGCAGGAAACAGACCTTCGTGGTCAGGTTGATCGTGCTCCGGCGTGGTCAATAACCTCTCGGAGTTGGTTTAGCGATTGCTAAGGCGCGACGTCCACGCACGTTCGTAGTCGGATCGTCAAAGTCGACTTCATCCAAACGATAGCCACCATCCCATCGAAAGACGGGACACCTTTGCCTCTATCAAGTGGTATCAGATTTCCAGGTTGCTCGGTGAGATTTTACAGTTTTTCTTAGATTAGATCGAGTCTGTTCTTCATACCTACAGTCCACGAAAAAGCCAAAAAAAATTTAAGGTTAGTTCATCCCATCCGAACCAATCTCAGCCTTTGCATAATCTTTTCTGTATTTGCTTTGTTGAATTTGCGGTTGCATCGTCGTGTCAAGTTGCTGGTCTTAGCGTCTAGTTCTTTAGAGTTTCGAGTTCTGTTCATAGTTTGTCACGTCGCCGCCGCACCATATTCATCGCTGCCGCCATACCACCACTGCTGCCATATCCCACCACTGCCACCACATACCACCACCGCTGCCATAACCTACCACCGCTGCCATATCCTACCACCATATATCCACCGCCAATCCGAGTTCTTTTCATATTAGGTTTGTTCTCGAAATCCATCTAGGTTTCGGATTTGTGTTTCCTTGCCTGCGTAGGTCTCGAAAAAAAAAGAGTCTAGAGAGTTTTTAGGCCAAAATTTCGACAGGTGAAATATTTTTCCCTATCCTATTTTTGGGCTTTTCTGAGTCTTTTGAGACACGTGCCATCATACTGATTTTTTACCGCACTTTTTCGTCGTCGCTGCCCTGATTCCGAAAAAAAATTCGTAAAAATTTTTTCGTGCCTGTCATCTTACTTTGACTTGGGAAGTGTTTTGAGACACTCGCCATTATAGTGATTTTCGGCAAAAAAGAAAAGAAAAAAAAAGCAGCGCAAAAAAAAGAGGCAATTTTTTTTCAGAGTGTGCTTTTCCCTTGATTACGTGTAGCGCCGTGATTTTGTTAGCGTTCTAGGCTCGCGTCTCTAGTACGGTCTAGCCTAGGACCAGCACAGTACCGTCGTTGAGCGTTTATTCACCTTTGCATCTCTGAATTGATTATTGCTGACCCTTTTTGCTACCATATTATAAGCCTTCCCAGCTCCACATACATCTACATCGTGCGTTTGACTCTCCCTGGTAATCGCTCTATCCAAGCTTTGAGAGTTTTGACTACATCGGTTGCCGATCACCACCTGCTGCTGGGTAAGAACTGGTAAGAATTTGAGATTTGCTTGACGGATTTGTGACACCCGCCACCACCACCACTTGTTAGTAGTCTATAGGATCATATTCTTGTGTGTTTCTATTGCTGCTAACCATGCTAGGATCACAAGTCGACGAGACTGACTGGGAGAACTTGACGAACAAGGAGCTTCATGATAATTTTCAGGAAATGATGAGTGTACAGGTGCAAGATGTGCTAAACACATTGGACGAGGCCATGGAGAAGATAGATGCAATGGAGAAGACGTTTGAAACAAAGCTGGATAACAAGTTTGTTGAATTGCTTTCGCGTTTTCCACCACCACCGGCTGCTGCAGCTGTCCCACCTCAACAACAACAACAACAACAACAACAACAACAACAACAACAACGTCGCCTTCCGAATCAAGTGGGACGAGCACAACGCGTTCCCCTTGAGACCGGTCAAGCTTCTAGTGCTGCTGTTGATGTTTCTATAGCTCTTGCTGCTACTGCAGAGGTGGAGGACCATTACGAGGATGAGGTTGACCAAAATCTGAAATACATGCAACAACCAGCACCACCACCACCAGGTCGTCCTCATGCATATCATCGCAACGGTAGAGCTGCACCACCACCTGAGGTACATGACCATCTTCCTAAACTGAAATTGAATATTCCACCATCTGAGGGTAGATATGTTCCTGATATATATCTTACTTGGGAGTTACAAACTGAACAACGTTTTACATGTTTAAACTATCCCGAGGAGAGACGTGTTCCTGTTGCTGTTTGTGCTTTCACTAGTTTTGCATGTGTTTGGTGGTCTGAACATTGTAGATTATATCCTACTCCAGCTACTTGGACTGCTTTGAAAACTGCTATGCGTACTCGTTGGGTTCCACCATATTATCAACGTGAATTACTTCAAAAACTGCAGCACTTAAGACAAGGAAAAAATTCTGTAGAAGAATATTATCAGCAATTACAAACTGGCCAGATTAGATGTGGTATTGTTGAGGATAATGAAGCTATGCTTGCACATTTTATGGGTGGATTAAATAGAGAGATTCAGACCATTCTAGAGTATAAGGATTATACTAATATCACTCGTTTATTCCATCTTGCTTGTAAAGCTGAACGTGAAGTGCAGGATCGAAAGGCATTGGCGCGGACTAACTTTTCTGCAGGTCGACCTTCATCATGGACACCGCGTGCATCCTCTACTTCCACACATTCTACTGCACCGACACCTCCATCAGCTGTTACCTCCAGCCGTGATACAAGGAAGCAGGCACAACCACCATTATCTGCCAATAGCACACCTATTGGGCCTGCACAGAGTTCTTCTTCTTCCATGGCATCAACAGGGCACACCAGTGATATTATTTGTCGTCGTTGTAAGGGAAGAGGACATTTTGCGAGAGATTGCAAATCTCAGCGTGTGATGATTGCTACTGAGGATGGTGGATATGAATCCGCTAGTGACTATGATGAGGAGACTTTGTGCCTTTATTACACGTGAAGAACACGGTGGAGACGATTCTGATCATGAGACGCAATACATGGCTCCTGAAGATGCTGACAGGTATGAATATTTAGTTGCTCAACGTGTTTTGAGTGTGCAGGTTACACAAGCTGAGCAAAATCAGAGGCATAATTTGTTCCATACAAAGGGAGTTGTGAAGGAACGTTCTGTTCGCGTGATCATAGATGGAGGGAGTTGCAACAACTTGGCTAGCATGGAGATGGTGGAGAAGCTATCTCTCACCAAAAGACCACATCCACATCCTTACTACATCCAATGGTCAACAACAGCGGCAAGGTTAAGGTAACACGTACTGTTCGTGTGCATTTTAGTATCTCTACATATGTTGATTGGGATGTGGTACCTATGCAAGCATGTTCCTTATTACTTGGTAGACCATGGCAATTTGATAAAAATTCTGTACACCATGGTAGAAACAATCAGTATACTCTTGTTCATAAGGATAAAAATATTACTTTACTTCCTATGACTCCTGATTCCATTTTGAAAGATGATATTAATAGAGCTAATAAAGCAAAACAGGAGAAAAATAAGAGTGAAAATCAGATTGTGGCAAAAGAATTTGAGCAACAAATGAAGCCTAATAATAAACCATCTACTGTTGCTTCTGAAATTAAATTAAAAAGTGCATGTTTATTTGCCACCAAATCTGATATTGATGAGCTAGATTTTAGCAAATCTGTTTGCTATGCTGTTGTATGCAAAGATGCATTATTTTCATTCGTGGACGTGCCTTCCTCTTTGCCTCCTGCTATCACTAACATTTTGCAGGAGTTCGCCGACGTCTTTCCACAAGACGTGCCACCGGGATTACCACCTATTCGAGGGATTGAGCATCAGATTGACTTAATTCCCGGTGCATCACTACCCAACCGCGCACCATACCGTACCAATCCAGAAGAGACGAAGGAGATTATGCGTCAAGTACAAGAGCTACTCGACAAAGGTTATATACGCGAATCCCTTAGTCCTTGTGTTGTTCCTATTATTCTAGTGCCGAAAAAGGATGGTACATCACGTATGTGTGTTGATTGTAGAGCCATTAATAATATTACTATTCGTTATCGTCATCCTATTCCTAGGCTAGATGATATGCTTGATGAATTGAGTGGCTCTACAATTTTCTCCAAAGTTGATTTGCGTAGTGGATACCATCAAATTCGTATGAAATTGGGAGATGAATGGAAAACAACATTTAAAACTAAGTTTGGATTATATGAGTGGTTAGTCATGCCTTTTGGGTTAACTAATGCACCTAGTACTTTCATGAGATTAATGAATGAAGTTTTACGTGCTTTCATTGGACGATTTGTGGTAGTATAGTTTGATGATATATTGATTTTTAGCAGATCTTTGGAGGAACATTTGGAACATTTACGTGCTGTTTTTATTGCTCTACGTGATGCACGTTTATTTGGTAACCTTGGAAAGTGCACCTTTTGCATCGACCGAGTCTCTTTTCTTGGCTATGTTGTTACTCCACAGGGAATTGAGGTTGATAAAGCCAAGGAGTTTCCTTGGCCTCGCTGGATTCTATCGGCGTTTTGTGAGAGATTTCAGCACCATTGCTGCACCTCTCAATGAGCTTACAAAGAAGGATGTGCCTTTTGTTTGGGGTACTTCACAGGAAGAAGCATTCACGGTATTGAAAGATAAGTTGACACATGCTCCTTTACTCCAACTTCCTGATTTTAATAAGACTTTTGAGCTTGAATGTGATGCTAGTGGAATTGGGTTAGGAGGTGTGTTATTACAAGATGGTAAACCTGTTGCATATTTTTCTGAAAAATTGAGTGGGCCTAGTCTGAATTATTCTACTTATGATAAGGAATTATATGCTCTTGTTCGGACTTTGGAGACATGGCAACATTATTTATGGCCCAAAGAATTTGTTATACATTCTGATCATGAATCTTTAAAGCACATTAAAAGTCAAGCAAAACTGAACCGTAGACATGCTAAATGGGTTGAATTCATAGAGACTTTCCCTTATGTTATTAAACACAAGAAGGGAAAAGAAAATGTTATTGCTGATGCATTGTCTCGTCGTTATACTATGCTTTCACAACTTGACTTTAAAATATTTGGTTTGGAGACCATCAAAGATCAATATGTGCATGATGCTGAATTTAAAGATGTATTGCAGAATTGTAAAGAAGGGAGAACATGGTACAAGTTCGTCGTTAGTGATGGATTTGTGTTTCGAGCTAACAAGCTATGCATTCCAGCTAGCTCTGTTCGTCTTTTGTTGTTGCAGGAGGCGCATGGAGGAGGATTAATGGGACACTTTGGCGTGAAGAAGACGGAGGACGTACTTGCTACACATTTCTTTTGGCCAAAGATGCGACGGGATGTTGAGCGTTTTGTTGCTCGCTGCACTACATGTCAAAAAGCTAAGTCACGACTCAATCCTCATGGTTTATATATGCCTTTGCCTGTCCCTAGTGTTCCTTGGGAAGATATATCTATGGACTTTGTTTTGGGTTTACCTCGAACAAAGAAGGGGAGGGATAGCATATTTGTTGTCGTGGATAGGTTCTCGAAGATGGCACACTTTATACCATGTCATAAAAGCGATGATGCTGCTAATGTTGCTGATTTGTTCTTTCGTGAAATTATTCGCTTGCATGGTGATACGGTGTATCCTAGGGCCATCCCCATGGACCCTCCTTCACCCCCTCAAGTGCCTCAAGGACCGATGACACGTGCCCGTACTAGAGCTTTCGAGACCGAGGTGACGTCACTCCTAGCCCTACTTCCTTATGAATCTTGCGAGACATGGTTGCTACCTCAAGCGAGTGTGCTTTGTGTGCTCAGGTGTGAAGGAGACCACTTCGGAGAAGAGCTTGAAGATGGACAAGTCCCCAAGGTCATGGACGAGCTGATGCAACAAGAAGACCAGAAAGCAGCCCCAGGACCCGGACATCCGGCCCCCTGGCCCGGACATCCGGCCCCTGGGCATCTCTCTACAGAAGGCCAGCCACAGGGCCCGGACATCCGGCCAGGGCCCGGACATCCGGCCAAGCACGGCCCGGACATCCGGCCTCGGGCCCGGAATTCCGGCGCTCCTGTCCAGAGAGCACCCGAGGCTCGGCTCTTCCCGCCCGGACATCCGGGCCCCCGCCCCGGACATCCGGCGCCCCGTGAAGTCCCGGACATCCGGCCCGCCGCCCGGACGTCCGGCCCCTGAAATGCCTGCGCGCATCCCCCGGGCCGAGGCCCATGTACCCATTCGCCCCGTAGACTATATATACTCCTCTCCTCATTCCGTTTAGGGTTAGCTGTGGTTTAGCTCATTTGACACTTGTGTGGATTTCTCCCACGAGACCGGTGCGCCTCTACGGAGAAGATCCACCTCTGGATTCAAGACCCCTAACGGGAAGATCCCACGGGATTCCAAGACCTCCTCCGGGAGAAGACTATCTGTATCACCGTTGTTGACTTTGGATCATGTACCTCGACCTTGTATCGCGAATCTAGCACTTGTGTGATTGCTTCCGTGTTGATTTGAGTGTTCTCTCTTGTGTTTTCCCCGTCTTCCCCTTGTGTTTTCCCCGTGTTCATCGTGTGCCAACCTCCAAACGTGAAAGATCCGCTGATTAGGGTTCCACCCTGCATCACACATGCTCCTTTACTCCAACTTCCTGATTTTAATAAGACTTTTGAGCTTGAATGCGATGCTAGTGGAATTGGGTTAGGAGGTGTGTTATTACAAGATGGTAAACCTGTTGCATACTTTTCTGAAAAATTGAGTGGGCCTAGTCTGAATTATTCTACTTATGATAAGGAATTATATGCTCTTGTTCGGACTTTGGAGACATGGCAACATTATTTATGGCCCAAAGAATTTGTTATACATTCTGATCATGAATCTTTAAAGCACATTAAAAGTCAAGCAAAACTGAACCGTAGACATGCTAAATGGGTTGAATTCATAGAGACTTTCCCTTATGTTATTAAACACAAGAAGGGAAAAGAAAATGTTATTGCTGATGCATTGTCTCGTCGTTATACTATGCTTTCACAACTTGACTTTAAAATATTTGGTTTGGAGACCATCAAAGATCAATATGTGCATGATGCTGCATTTAAAGATGTATTGCAGAATTGTAAAGAAGGGAGAACATGGAACAAGTTCGTCGTTAGTGATGGATTTGTGTTTCGAGCTAACAAGCTATGCATTCCAGCTAGCTCTGTTCGTCTTTTGTTGTTGCAGGAGGCGCATGGAGGAGGATTAATGGGACACTTTGGCGTGAAGAAGACGGAGGACGTACTTGCTACACATTTCTTTTGGCCAAAGATGCGACGGGATGTTGAGCGTTTTGTTGCTCGCTGCACTACATGTCAAAAAGCTAAGTCACGACTCAATCCTCATGGTTTATATATGCCTTTGCCTGTCCCTAGTGTTCCTTGGGAAGATATATCTATGGACTTTGTTTTGGGTTTACCTCGAACAAAGAAGGGGAGGGATAGCATATTTGTTGTCGTGGATAGGTGCTCGAAGATGGCACACTTTATACCATGTCATAAAAGCGATGATGCTGCTAATGTTGCTGATTTGTTCTTTCGTGAAATTATTCGCTTGCATGGTGTGCCAAATACTATTGTTTCAGATCGTGATACTAAATTTCTTAGCCACTTTTGGAGATGTTTATGGGCTAAGTTGGGGACTAAACTGCTTTTTAGTACTACTTGTCACCCCCAAACTGATGGACAAACTGAAGTAGTCAACAGAACTTTGTCTACTATGCTTAGGGCTGTTTTGAAGAATAATAAGAAAATGTGGGAAGAATGCTTGCCTCATATTGAATTTGCTTATAATCGTTCGTTGCATTCTACTACTAAGATGTGCCCTTTTGAAATTGTCTATGGTTTCCTACCTCGTGCACCTATTGATTTGTTGCCTCTTCCATCTTCGGAGAAGGTTAATTTTGATACTAAACAACGTGCTGAATTGATCTTAAAAATGCATGAGTTAACTAAGGAAAATATTGAGCGCATGAATGCTAAATATAAACTTGTTGGAGATAAGGGTAGAAAACGTGTTGTCTTTGCACCTGGAGATCTTGTTTGGTTACATTTGCGTAAGGATAGGTTTCCTAATTTGCGCAAGTCAAAGCTAATGCCACGTGCTGATGGTCCTTTCAAGGTGTTAGAGAAAATAAATGATAATGCATATAAACTTGAGCTGCCTGCAGATTTTAGGGTTAGTCCCACATTTAACATTGCAGATTTGAAGCCTTACTTGGGTGAGGAAGATGAGCTTCCGTCGAGGACGACTTCAATTCAAGAAGGGGAGGATGATGAGGACATCACTAACAAGGTTACACCCACAGCTCCAACTGGCACATATACAGGACCAATTACTAGAGCTCGCGCACGCCAATTAAGTTACCAGGTACTTTCGTTTCTTGGTAATGAATCTAATGTTCATGAGAATATGATGCTGCCTAAATTGGATACATTTGTCTTGCTTACAAATGAAGGGCCTAGCTTGGACAAGAAGGATGAACATTGGAGCAAGATCAAGCATGGAGATGATGGCATGCGCAAGGGGAAGAAGAATGGAGTTTCAATTGATGATTTCAGGACTTTGAAGCCACCATAATGAGTGTGAGAAGCCTTGGACGAAATATACAAGATGCCACTTCATAAATTTTGTCCAGAGGCTATTATAGGTGCTGCGTCACCTTATTATTGGGCCAGGCCCATGTAATTTCGAAATACTTGAGTATAGGCTGTTTTTAGAGTCCGTATGTGTGGGGAAACAAGAGTTAGGGTTGGTTTCGGACCCCTCCACCAAGGGCCACGACATTCCCCTCTCTTTCCCTCATATATACAGCCCTTAGGGCGTCGTTTAGACTTTGGGGTTTTGTTTAGATTAAAAGTTCGCCATAGCTGCAACTTCGCGTACTTCGTTTGTGTTCAACGACCAGACAAAGACGTCACAGAACCCCACCTTGATCAATAAAGCTTTCCTCTTATATTCGCAATATCCAGATTGCAATCTTAGTTTCTTGCTTGTTCTTCGTTTGCCTGCAGGAAACAGACCTTCGTGGTCAGGTTGATCGTGCTCCGGCGTGGTCGATAACCTCTCGGAGTTGGTTTAGCGATTGCTAAGGCGTGACGTCCACGCACGTTCGTAGTCGGATCGTCAAAGTCGACTTCATCCAAACGATAGCCACCATCTCATCGAAAGACGGGACACCTTTGCCTCTATCATTCATGGTGTTGTATCTCGTCGTCACTCTTAGATTTTGAAGACCGAAGAAGAATTTCTCCTAAATCTTGGTCCTTTCTCTTGAAGATTTGTGGTTCTAGCTTCATGCTATTCTCTCGATTTATTTTGTTTGTCAGAAATTCTTTTCTACCCATCCGAAGCATTTCAGGAGAGTTTTGTTTTGTTTATCTCACCATTTCAGAAATCTTCATTCTCAATGTTCTACTCTTGTTCTCAAATTGTTCCGGTGCATCATTCAAGTATTCTCTACTCTGCTCGTGATCTCTTCATTCTCATATATCTAAATTTCCTCATGTATCTTCGTTCATTTTCTAATTCTTCCCGGTGATTCATCCTCTTTCATCATTCATTTTCAGATTGTTACGGTGGTTCGTTAAACATTGCTCTTCCTTTAGTATCGTATCATTTCATTCGTTCTTTCGAAATCCTATTGGTGGTCTGTTGAATTGTGCTATATCTCTCTCCAATCCTTTTCAAGAAGAGTAAATAGTATGCCAAATCTGTTGATTGTCATCAATTGAAGTTGATGAAGAATCTCAAGCCAACTCCTCGAGTGGTCTTGAGACTCAGGGGCTACAATGACATGACTTAGCAAATGTTGCCAGGTTCAGCAAAATTCAAGAACTCTGGGTCATTAGAAGGAAAAATAACCCGGCTCCGGAGGCTACTTCCCTATTGGTGAAAATTTGAAGGCTGTCACAAAATTTCCAGTTTAAAAAGAAGGACTCTTGTTCAATATCCGGTTGAAGGGAAATATATCTCTCACAAAGCTTTGAAGCTCTCCATATCCGGTTTAAAATTCCGTTTCAAAAAAAATCATCTCTCGCAAGTTCGAGTTCTCAGAAAAATTAAAGGGACCAAAGAGAGTCTGTTGCACAGCACAACTCAAACATATATCCCCGATGAGCACAATTCGTAAGTACGTCACTTGGGGCTTCCTGTTTAAACATAGGTGTATTCACCAAAGAGAACAAAGCGTTACTACCCATTTGACCATGTTATCTTGTTCAAACATAGGTGTATTCACCAAAAAGGACATAACCTTTCCGGGTCTTCCTACCTGTATACCAGCTGCTTCTTCTCCATCACGTAATCATGATTGACCCGCCGAAGTCTTAGCAAGCAATCTTTTACGGTGTATTTGCCAAAGATCTTGAGCTTGTTAAGGTTAAAACACCGGTTTGTCATGTGAGAGCATGGCTTACAGATAGTCGGGACAGATCCAAGTTCTAAAGCCACCTTCCTTGAAACTTGGATAAATTGTCCTGTGATGCATGATGCAACTCTGACCCCGCATACTCTAGATAAGTCTATCTTAAATAAGACCTGAACTTATTTTGGTTCAAATGTCGATTGGGTACAGTGAGAGCCGGCTCACAGAAAGCGCGTACCTTCCAGTGGCCAACAAGCTAGTTTCACTGAAGAAGAAACTTTGGCTTGGCGGCCTGCAAAAGCCTCAGATGTTTTGATTTTCTATTTTGGCTTTATTTCATCGCTTTTTTCTTTCCATATGGTTTTTACGAATCGGGCCAAGCTTCCCTATTTATGTCTCATGTTGGAAGCATCTATGGATCTTTGCAACCCGCGAGTATGGCAGACTCTAAGTCTCCGGGTTACCAAAATTCCAGCTTACAATGAATGCACATTAAGTCACCATCGGCCAAGAGCCGTCGGTTAGTTAAACTCCGGATTTACTTACCAACTGATCAGGTATTCAAATCTTTAATAGCCAAAATTGGCTGGATTTCATTATGATATTAAATGATTAAGGTTTTCATAACAGATTATATTAAATCTTGAATAGCCAACATGGCTGGATTTTTATTATGGTTATCAATAACTAGTATTATGATTGATGTTTTCAAAGTCGCTTCAGCGCAATGGTTATTATTTCTTTATCAATGGATATGATTTATTCTGCAATGGAAGGAATAGTCCTGAGTCGCTGCAGGTTTACGACAGGGCACTTGGGGGCTACATTATTCAAATTGAGATTACATCAAATATGCAAGTCCCATGTCACTATCAGCATGCACCATGGCACTTGGGGGTTAATGCAAGGTCAATCTTTTAGTAACTTTATTGAAGTCTTGACTCATCACATCGTAAAGAGATGGCCCTTGGGGGCTACCAATTGCTCCTGTCAAAAAATCAAGGTACACAAGCTTTAATATATTATATTGAAGGATCCACTACTCAGTTGGTAGAGTACAAGGTTCCTAACCTTATGGACGTGGGTTCGAGCCCCATGGTGGGGGTTACATCATATGATGTTGAATTTGATGAAGTCCCAGCTCAATATTATCTTACTGACCCGACCGATGGGGGCTACACATTGCTGTTCAAGTCTACATGATCATATTTATAAAGTCCCTACTCATTATTATATAATGACCCAGCCCTTGGGGGCTACACTGGTTGAAGTTTTATGAGCATAAGGCAATTAGAAGTCCCAGGTTGCTGCAAGCATGACAACCCGGCACTTGAGGGCTACATATGTGGAATATTGAGTTTTAACTAGTGACTGAGATGAAAAATCTGGATTTCTTCAAGGTTGCAACATTTATATTGAAGCAAGTCTTAAGCTATCACTATGTTCTCCTCTTAAGACTTAGGGGCTACAGGTAATATGCATATAAAGGAGGAACGCCCTCTAATTCCCAGTTTTGAGGAAATCATGAAGATTAATTGTGTGACCCGACATTGGCAACAATCATGATCCGGCGTGTATAATAGTCATAACCCGAAATCATCAGTTTTGATAAACCGGTAATTTTGGCAGTGATAAACCGGCAAGTTCTACATCTTCAAGCCTGCTGAATATTAGATGAGTATTTGAAAGACCAATATTTTTTCTTTAGCATGGGGAGCCGAAACAAAGGAATTATTATTCATAATATTTTTCTACAAGAAAGCAAATTGATTACGAAGCTAGTCTATTGACCCGGATTTTTTAGAAGTGCCCGGATTTTTTGCATTGGCAAAGTTTGAACATATCTGCTAAAGGAGATTTGCTATGAGATCATGGACACACATCTAGGAGGAAATGACAAGGACTTAAGGATGATCAGGTGCCGACTCAGAATAACTTTTAAACCAAAGCATAACCTGTCAAATTTGTTCTTGATTTTATTTTGCAGTATAATTTTACCATGGATAAATCCAAGCTAAACTGGGGGCTAATGTCAGGGATATACCCCGCGGTATGACCCGGCTGGAGGTATGACCCGGCTGGGACTTGGTGCTTCACCGGTAACCCGCCGGAGGACTGACGACTCACGGATCTGGCGGCTCACTGGTCTGCCGACTCACGAGCCTGGTGACTCATTGGTCACCCGGTGGGTGTTTTAGATGGATAAAAGGCCCAAGGCCCAGAAGGCTGGTTCATGCTATGGTGGGCCGGCTTACGAGAAAAGGCATAAGGAATATTTCCATACAAAGAAAGCAAGACTAGGACTCCACTTGTAATAAGGTAATCCTAATCCTACTAGGACTAGTCATGTAACCCGTCCCTTCAACATATATAAGGAGGGGCAGGGCACCCCAAGAGGGACAAGTTTCTAAGGTTAGACACCATAAGGAGAGCCGGCTTATGCGGCGACTTCATGATGATCATAATGAGACTTAGCCACAAACAACATGTGGCACTATTAGAGGATGATGTTTCCCGGGGCCCGAAGCTGTCTAAACCCGTGTCTTGCGTTGCGTCTCTCGATTCTGATCAACCCCTCTCAAGCTACTACATAGATGCGTTGGCCTCACGAACTAAATCCTTGCACTAGGACATCTGTCGTGACAATTACAAGACAAAACCCCTGAGGATAAGCCAGATAACACTTACTGGACTATTCACTTTGATGGGTCTAGGTAGCTTGAGGGCTCAAGGGCTGGAGTTATTTTGACTTCCCCACGAGGTGACAAATTTTGCTATTTTATACGACTCATGTTTCCCTGTAATAACAATGTAGCTTATATGAGGCTTTGCTATATGGCCTTTGAATGGCTAAGGAAATGAATTTAAGCCGGGTCAGGTGTTTTCGTGATTCAGACTTACTGGCTCAGCAAGTCTCAGGTACTTTGGATTCCAAAGACCCACTCATGGCGGCTTATTGCTGGGCGGTTGATAATATTACTGGTCACTTCAAGGGTTATCAGGTGGAACATGTGGACCGAAGGAAGAATTAGGCGTCAGATGCCTTAAGTCGGTTGGGATCTCAATGTAAACCGGTGTCCCCTAAAGCATTTTTGGATGTGTTGAACAATCCTTCTATACAGTTACCATCAGAAGAAGATATTGCTATTCCTGGCCCGAAGGCACAATTGATAGCGGCTCTCCATGCTATTCCTAAATGGACGCAACATTATCTGGCTTATATGACCCGGGGCGAGTTACCCGAGGATGAGACCTTAGCCAGGAAGATAACCCGGTGGTCTAAGTCCATGACAATTGTCAATGGTGAGTTGCACAGTTGCAATGTTACAAGTGTGTTCCAGCGTTGTGTTTCTCCTAAAGAGGGCCATGAGATTTTAAAAGAAATCCACGAAGGTGATTGCGGTCATCATTTCAACTCAAAATCATTGGTGGCTAAGGCTTTCCATCATGGGTTTTACTGCTTAATGGATCATGCTGATGTGGAGGACATCGTTAGTAAGTGCGACGGTTGTCAGAAATTTTCTCGCCGGATTGATGTGTCGGCTCAAGAGTTGAGGATGATTCCAATTAGTGGCCGTTTGCGGTCTTGGGGCATGACATGGTTGGTCCTTTCAAATGATCCAAGGATAAGAAAACACACCTCTTGGTGGCAGTTGATAAATTTACAAAATGGTTAGAGGCAGAGCTAGTTAGTAAGTGTGATGCAGCAACAATGGTTCAGTTTGTTAAAAAGTTGATCTTCCTCTTTGGATTTCCTCATAGTATCATCACTAATAACGACACGAATCTATCCAAAGGAGCTATGGAAGAGTTTTGTCAAAGAGAGCATATTCGCCTTCATGTTTCTTCTGTGGCTCATCCATAGTCTAATGGTCAAGCTGAGAGGGCTGATCAAGAAATCTTAATGGGTATCAAGCCCCGGCTTTTAATCCCTTTACAGCGAACGCCAGGTTGCTTGGTCGAGGGATTGCCTTTAGTACTTTGGAGTATCAATACTACCCCTAACAAATCAACATGCTACACGCCTTTCTTCCTGGTTTACGGTGTAGAGGTTGTCCTTCCAAGTGATATTCGTCATGATTCACCTCGTGTGGCATCTTATGTTTAAGCTGATAATGAAATAGCACGTCAAGACTCACTTGACACCTTGGATGAGGAACGAGATCTGGCGGCGGCTCGTTCAGCAATATACCAACAAGACCTGCGTAGAACGCAAAGCTGCAGGGTGAAGAGCCTGACGTTTCAAGAAGGCGACTTGGTGCTCCGGCTCATCGAGGATGAGACTGTTATGCACAAATTGTCCCCACCTTGGGAAGGACCTTTTGTGGTCAGCAAAAAATTGCACAATGGGTCATATTACCTAATT
Source organism: Secale cereale (assembly GCA_902687465.1). Classification (NCBI taxonomy): domain Eukaryota; kingdom Viridiplantae; phylum Streptophyta; class Magnoliopsida; order Poales; family Poaceae; genus Secale; species Secale cereale. The sequence goes on along the minus strand of LR738709.1, from coordinate 279,224,793 downwards.
GATGTGCGAGACCATAAGGATTCCCAAAATTCGGAGGAGAAGACCCTTCATCTGTGGAACATAGCGCATCTCCGGCCACACTACACTTAAGCCACAATCATATATCCTTGTATATACTTTTAATGTCCATACAACTTTATAAATAAAGTAGGCATCCCTAAATTACGGGGCCTCTACCATTTTTTCTATCTCTACTGTTGTTATGTGATCATCAGATCGCTTGGGGGCTATGGCTTATGATGTTTCATCACGGCCGGCTTAAAAAGCTGGGTCAAAATGCCATACCTGCCTGTTTGAGACTTGACACTCCAAGATGACCTGCCGAGTCTTTAACAGTCAATCTTTTTTAAAGACCCTAATCTGGTTAAAGTAAAAGACGGCGGCTTTTGTCATGTGAGAGCCGGCTTACAGTGCCAATAGGTTGTTGCTACCGTTTATGCAACTGTGAGGTGTCAGCCCATCACTTGGCACTACATGAATCAACTTATTTGCCATCTGCCATGGCGAACGGCAAAGGCACCAAACGCGGACGGCAAAGGTGCCCGACAAAGAGGGTGACGGTAGAGAGGTTCTTTGCCGTATGCTTCATCATAGCGGACGGCAAAGAACATGGATGGTAACTAATATACGTTATTCACGCTAGGTGGCTAACGGTAGCCTTTCCCGTCTGCCAGCTGACGACAAACATGCCCTCCCCTTTCTCGCTGCTGGCTGACGGCAAAGTAACCAGACTGTCAGCTCTGAGACTAAACATGTTGCTGCCACGTGCCCTCTTTGCATTCCGCCACTGACGGCAAAGAGGCCTTTGCCGTCGGTGGCTAATGGCAAAGGGGCTACATTGCCTCTTTTTTTCTTCCGTTTTTTCTTATATCCAAACAATTTCACGGCAAAATATATGATATGGCACAGCAAACATATGACATATCCAACACATAGTTCCATCCATGACAACATACATACATAAGCAACACAGTTCCATCCATACATATTACACTACTATCACAATGTTCATCCAACACATTGTTTGATGCGTCCATATAACAAGTTCCACATTTCTCATCGATACAAACGAAAAGCAGAAAGGGGAAACAAGCACTCCATCCATGCAAGGTTCCGTGAAGTGAATGAAATCTGCAAATTGGGAAACAAGAAACTTAGAAGAAGAACACTAGAAGAAGAAGAAGAAGAAGAAGAAGAGGAAGAATAAGTAAGCATACTTAGGTAAAATGGAGCTAACCTAGCTAAATGTGCCACTTTTGAGTGAACTAAGCATATTATGCCATTTTTGATATAAATCAGATAAGTATAGGTTTTTATTGAGCTAAGCTAGGTAACTAAGCATATTAGAGCTAATTTGGCCATTTAGAGCTAACTTAGTTAAAATTGATCATTTTGGAGCTAATTAAGCTTATTATGTCATTTTCGAGAAAAATAAGCTAACTATATGACATATATGAGGTTACGGAGGTTGTTATTCCATTTCAAACCTAATTAAGCTAATTATGCCATTTTTTACATAAGTAAGGTAAGTGTCATTATTGAGCAAACATAAGTAAGCTAAGTCCATGGCATTATGGTAAGCATTTTGGACGAAAAAAAGCTAAGTCTAGGTCTTTATGCATTTGGTAAGCAAAACATTAGAGAAAACTTACCATCATCACGGAGGTGAAGCACTACTGTGGCTCATGCCGGTACCACAACCTGGAGAAGGACCTTGTGATGCTTGTCTAGAGGCACGCTGAACCAAAGATTATTTGCAATGTCTTGTTTGCATGACGACACTCAAATGTTAATACTAGTAACTAATGACCATTCATATTAAGCTCACCGTGGTCCCCGGAGCAATCTCTAGCATTGGCGGAGGGGTCTGACCGGCCTTCTAGCACACAGACTGCACATTTGCTTTTCACGGGTCAGTCATACTAGTTAGTAACGAAATAAACATAACATGCATGATTTGGCTAATATGCACTTACCACGAGAAGCTCATACATGGCCCGGTTCTGCATGCCATTCCATGTCGTCTCGTCCTCCATCAACCCTGTTGTCTTCTCCTCCAACTCCAACTCCCTCTCTGCAAGAAGCGCCTTAGTTCTATCTCTCTCAGTCTGAAGAGCAGCTTGCAACACCACTTCTAATTAGCATTGTAATCATCGATGGCTACACGCACAATGTAATGCTTGAAAGAAATCTGAGTCTATATGACTAACCTCGAAGGTGAGCTCGATTGGCCGTGGATGAGGCGTTATCTCAAGATCTGTGCTCATTTGGCACACCTTGATCTTCGGGAGAGTGCAAGGACAATGGATAAGTCCTCAAGCGGATCCTGCACGGTACCCCATCCGGACGTCTCCTGGGAAGTAGATTGGGGCGGACTCACGTGGGCCCAAGCATCCTGGCTCGAAGTCTCGTGGGACGAAAGCCCGTTGACCCGAAGCTCGTGGACCGGAGTCTCATGGGCTGAAGACTCGTGGGCCAAAGGCCCGCCGACCCGAGGCTCATGGACCGGAGTCTGCGTAGCCTCCTCCTCAAATGTGCCCCCATAGCAGTCATGTGCTCAGCTGAATCAACTGGGGGTGGCGGCAAGGAAGGCATAAGAGCCTGCCTACCTCTCCCGCGGCCACGTCCTCCCCGACCTCCTCTCTTCCTCCCTCCTTGACCTCCTCTCCCGGTGGGCAACAACGCCGACACAGAAGCGCCCACCGGTGAAGCTATACCCTCGTACAACACTCTCCGGAGAGGTACGGATGGAATGGAAGTACCACTCCCACCATGCTAAGGACCAGCGCCCACCATCATTCAACACCTATCATGACAGAAGAGTAAACGGAATTAATACCCCTCGACGACCGCCTACCCCTGAACCCTCGGCGACCCTTGACCCCTCAACGACGCTCGACCCTCAACCCCTCGTCAATCCTTGATCCTTGACCCCCAACCCCTCGGCGGTCTTCTCAAACACCTTCACAGTGAGCATGGTGCGGCTGTTGTCGTAGCCTAAGATGCAGACGTGCCCGAGCTGAAGGTCATCAGTGCAGGTGAACTGCTTCCATCCGTTCTTTGCGCACGGATGGAAGCAGTTCACCCACTCTCATGACCTTCAGCTCGGGGATGTCCTCGTATTAAGCTACTACACTAGTCGGTCAGCACTAATGACACTGACAACCCCTCGGCGATGATCAGGATTAAAAGCCTAGTTTTGAATCTTCAAACAACCAAACTGACAAAAAATCAAGGCGTAGAAAGAGAAACGAAAGACGAAATAGTACATAGTGAGAGGTTGTGCAACTAGGATGATTTTTCTGTACCACTTTTCTTAATGAATTGGAGACGATGATGGCAAAGAAGTCGAAAGACACCAATGGCTTCCGAGTTTTTCACCGTCATCCTCTCAAATTCGTTAAAGAAACTATTACATAATATCATCCTAGTTGCACAACCTCTCACTACGTAATGTTTCATCTTTGGTTTCCCTTTCTATGCTTTGATTTGTTGCCATGAGTTAGTTTGGGTACGTGTTTCAAGTTTCAAAACTTGGCTTTTAATCCTCGGCTATCATCGACCCCTCGACCCCTCGGCAACCCTCGATCCCTCGACCCTTGACCTAACACTACTTCAGGATACTGCTAACATGACACTACGATCAGAGACCCTTCGAAAAACTGTGTGCGATGCATTCATCGCAAACGGTGGTGTATGAAAACCGTCAAAAATGTGTAAAACGTTTGCGAAGACGGATGCAGCAATCACAGTTTAGATTTTAGTTGTGTGTGCGATGAAGGGCATACGGTTCAGTTTAATTAACTGTTTCCGATGAGGAGGAACAAAAGAAATGGGTAGCCAGATGAAGGCGTGTGCAATACACAACATATGGTTCACTCGGATGAACTGTTTGTGATTAGGCAACACAAAAGGAACGGGCAGCCATATGAAGGTGTGTGCGATATACGGCATGCGGTTCACTCGGATGAACTGTTTGCGTTGAGACATGAGAATAGAAACTGTTCAACTTAACAAGATGTGTGTGATACGTGGCAAACAGGTCTGTAATCAGAAATGGGTGTGAAGACAAATAATAACATAGACGGTTGCGGCTAATAAGACGTGTGTGTTGTGCGATGGGATTGCATACAGAACAACAACATATATATATATATACACACACGCACACACAAACACACACACACACACACACACACACACACACACACACACACTTATATGGACATGCTTGCATAACCAAATTAAACATCCACTTACATAGGTGGCTACTACAACCATGGCATTTGCACACACCAAAGTAAACTATTACATGATTAATTACATAGATGGCTACTACACACATGACATTTACACACACCAATAAAGTAAACTATATATTACATGCATGATTAACTAGCATAATCAATCATCTGATCATCTTCTACTTCTTGTGGCGCTTGCTCTGCTTGTGGCTCAATCTGGGCTCGTCGATTTGGTTAACGAGGCACTTCCTCATGTCAACGATCCGCCTGTGCATCTCGTAGCATGTGTGCATGCTCTTGGCCATGAACCTAAGGTGGGGTGCATCCAGTTGCCACATCTAGGCCCTATGCCAGGATAGGGGACTTGTTCTCTGGGCATCCTGCTTCATCTTTTCATAGTAGGGGTCAATGATGGCCGAGGCGATTCGACCAGGGAGTCCTTCTTCGTGTTGCCCCAGACCCTGTAGTGGTCACGAATTTCAACAGGGTTCTTGCAGGCCAAGCCAGTAATATTGAGCGCATTTACATTGTCTTTGGTTTCCATCGTGGCGAATTTGTAGTCGGTGTTGTTGACAAACCCGTTGAAACGGTCGCAAGGCTCTGTGGCCATGCAGTAGTGGTAGATGAGGACATGATGGCACACGCACAATTGGGCGACGACAACCTTCTGATCTATGCCAGGACGACCGGTGGTGTACTGGAGGTGGAATGCCGACCGCCTTGTACTTGTCTCCAGCAAGCAACTGCTCAACGCTGTTGATGTAGTCGTCCACCACGGCCGGGTCGATGGTGTACACTACCGAGAGATCCGTCTCCCTCGCGTGGGTCTCCACTCTATGCTAGCCGAACTCCATTGGAGCGCCGCTGGACATCCCCTCTCAATGTGTTGTCGTGGTGTGGTTGTTGTGTTGTGGGGCATGATCTAAAGGTTGAAGAGACTAATGTTATAATGGCCGCGGGAATTAAAGGGGAAGCCGGACGACCAGGAATATCGGTAGGACCTTGATGGTAGTTCTAATTTGCAGCATGTAACTCCATTGTGCCGCACGTAACTGCATCACGTGGCAACGCGCGGGGCGCAACTGTATGCATATGGGACAACCGACGTGATCGTGCGCACGCCCAACCGCTGGCAGAGCGCGTGCTGAGGGATGCAAGCAGAGTGCTCCGCGGTCGCCTCAATGGCAAGCAACCATATATATATATGCATGTAGCAGTTGAACGCGCACGGAAAAGATGTCCACAAGCCGACGCGCCGACGGACATTAGCAGAGCGCACCAACGGACACGAGCAGAGTGCGCCGCGGCACCTAACGGCGGCCACCGCGCACTGCGGCACTTAACGGCGAGCAGACCTTGTCGAGGGACGCGAGCAGAGGCCGGCGCAATGATACGTGGCAAATAAGACGAACTGTGCGAGCGATGTTGGAGACATCAAGCACAAATCAGATTAGAGTTGCGTGTGATGGTGTAACATCCCAAATTTTTAATTTGGAATGTTATACATAGATCATACTGCATTGCATATTTCTTTGCATTTTGTTGTGGCGATCCTTGAAATTCTAAGCAACTCAAGGACCTACGGAGAGAGTTGGGAATTCTACCGTTTTGTATTTGAGTTTACTCGAATACCGGTGCGAGGATAGTGTTGGTTTTAAATATTTTTCTCTCCTAAAAATATTTCTAAACAAAATATATGAGCGGAGATAATATGACTTCTCCCAAATAACAGAAATATTGGAGGAAAAATATTAAAATCACTTTTGGTATTTTTCTGGATTTATTTGCATAGGAAAAATACGTGTTTTTAAAAATTGCATTTATGTCCGGGAAAAATGTTCACTTTGTCCTAGATATTACTAGAGGATGGTGAAAAAATAATTCGGGATTTTTGGAGTCCGTTTAGTATTTCTTTTGTTAGTTTTCGTACGTCAGGATTCTTTATATAAAAAAAAGGAAACCGCATTTGAGCCGTGTTCGGCCAGGACACCTCTGGCCTAGGGCCTTTATAAACCGCCGAGGGCCCAGCCCCGCAGCCCAGCCGCCCCGCCCCTCTGCCCTAGCGCCGCCGCCGCCCCGTTGCCGTCGCAGCCGCCGCGCCCCGCCGCCGCACCTCGCCGCCCCGCCCGCCGGACTCGCCGCCGCCGTTCGCCGGACATTCACCGGAACCGCCGCCGTCTTTTCCGAGGTAGCGGCCACCGCCGTCGGTTTTTCTTAAAGAACCGATCGGTTTTTTTAGAAAACCCTAGATCCGTTTTTTTAGATTAAATCGTTTTTCTCTGGTTTAGTTATTTAGCGGACGTTCGTCCGTACGTTCGTTTTAATGAACGTGGTTCGCCCGTTAGCCGTAGACAGCGAACGTTCGATCGTTAGTCTGTTCGTCAGTTTTTTTGGGTATTTATCCACGATTTCTGCCCTGATCTTGTTTTTCGTTTTTCTTTTCGCTCGAGAGTCGGAATCAGGTGATTCAAAATCCCAGATCTTCGCCTCGACGCCCTCTTTCCGTTTAACCAACTTGAACAAAGTATTAGCTACTGTAAAATTTCACTTTAGATCAAACTAGTAAACGAATCTCGTTTCTTTTGAAGTTTGAGTTTTGTTGCTTCTTTCGATTTGATTCTTTTTGCAAACCGGAGTTCTTAAGTTGAACTTTTTGGTTAGATCTTATATTTTGGAGTTTTGTTTGTGCATCATTGCTTGTTTGCTTATGTATGATATTGTTTGCTTGCCATAGAATAATCCGGACTATGAAGTGTGCTACTACGAGTCTGTAGGTTTTGCGAATCGTCAGCAAGGCAAGTAACACTTTCATCATACCCTTTTATTACCCAACTTTTATGCATTAGATCGAACCCTCACACATTGCATGAGTAGGATCTCTTAACTTGTGGGACTGGGCAGTAGATTGAGGTAGAACCTATTACCTGCATTATTTTTCAAACCCCTGGGAGTTACTTCTATGTTATGCTTAGGTTGCCATGCTATGCTCGTAGACGTGGTTTGGGTTAGAGTGAAATCCATGACAGATGTGAGTTGTTAACTAATGGTTCAACTTAAGGTGGCTACTTGAATACACATCTGGGTGGATTGGTTGCAGGGCACCTGGAGAATCCAGTGTTGTCCTAGGAAATCCCGGGGTTCCGTGTGATTGTCCTATGGAGTGCCACCCAGGCTCAATGGGATCATAAAACTATTCATGCTAGAAACTTCCGTGTGCAGCCACAATCCCAATAGGGGCTCTAGCATATTATGAGTAGGTTGTGTGAGCTCTTTCAGTGGTGGACTAGCAGATGTAGGGGAAAGAAGGTGTACGAGTTCACCCGGGGTAAAGAGTAAATGCTTCTGAAAGACTGTGCCTCAGTCATCCGTTTCTCAAACACCATGCAGTGCGAGAAATCCAACGGAGGAGATCGAGTCCTGTGGGAAAAGTGCACAAACCTCTGCAGAGTGTACAAACTGATCATGATTAGCCGTGTCCCCGGTTATGGACATCTTGAGTATCTGGTATTTGAATTATTGGTTGATCTCATCACTCTAAAATTAATTTGTTGGGTTAATGATTACTTTAATTTGGGATTGAGTTGGAGGTACCTTCTCAATGATGTTTCAACTACCATGATAGTCAAAAGAAAAATTTATTCCTTTGTTGTAGGGAAAAATTGGCATTACGCATAAACTTTAACCTTAGAGCCTCCACAAGCCAAATATTCATATAGTATAACCTTACTTCTGTTACTTGCACCTTCTGTGTTATCTTGCCAGCATATTCCATGTGCTGACCCGTTTCGGGCTGCAACATATCACGTTGCAGACTTTTCAGACGAGGAGTAAGACGTTCTAGGTCGTTTGTCATGCACACAGCTATGCCGTTGGAGTTGATGGACTCACTTATCTTCCAAGCCTTCCGCTGTTATTTTGTTAGATGGCCTTAAGCCATAGACTTTTGTAATAAGTTCTCTGTGGAGACATTCGATGTAATAAGTGTGTGATTGCCACTCTGTTATAAATCCTTCAAGTACTGTGTGTGTCAGCATTACCGATCCAGGGATGACACTGAAACACAGAGACTTTGGTCCATTCGGATCGCGGTCGCTACAAGATGGTGTCAGAGCACATGCTGAATGTACGACACGACCACTAAGATAAACCATAGGTCACTCTTCTCTACTCATTTCTGACTCCTCTCCATTTTCTACTTCTTTAGGATGGTGGAACCGAGGAACAAGTTCACTCAACCGGATGAAGACAGACCTTTTGGACGACACTTGAAGGAAGTAACTTACCAGGCTTTACCGGGACTTACACCGCCACTTTACCAGAAGAGGAGCGATGGAGCATTCAAGTTCAAATCCCCGGGCGAACCTTCGCACCATCCACTGAGCCAATAGAGTTTTCTTTTGATGCACCAACCTGGAGTGTAGGCAAGAGTATGGCAGCCCACATCACTATGGGAAGGATCGGAGAAGTCTACAAACAGGAGCTGAAGGACACTATCTACCAGATTTGTGGATGCCGAGATGAGCGTTGGGACATGATCAGCACCCGGAAGGATAGGTCCATTGCAGTGTTCATCCAGGAGTTAAACCAGCACATTCGACGACAGGAGCATCAGATGTGCGCTGGGTGATAGATTTGAAGAAGGCACTAACCAGGAATTTGGAGCTAGAAGAAGAACTCAAGTCTACTCGTGACGGATACGAGGAGGAGATGTTAATACTAGTGGAGAAGAATGATGATTTGACAAGGAAGCTAGGAGTATTCATGGGAGATCCAGCACCAAGAGGAGAAGAAGAGGAAGAAGAACCCAAGGAGATTCATTCTGAAGATTACATCATCATCGACGACACGGATTCAGACCCCGATGATAGTGAAGACGAAGACTATGAAGATGAAGCTGGAACAGATATCATGGAGTCATCCGCTGATCAAAATTTTTAGATGACCACCCTATGATTAGTAGTTTTTCCCCCCACAAAGTAGTATTTAGAGCACTTTTGTAACGTTAGTTAGATCTTGTAAGACCTTGTTTGAAATTGAATTGGTGTGATATGATTGTGTTTGTCTCATGTGCATATGGGTAGTGATTTCCCCCTAGACCTCAATTCTATTCTAATCTCTTCCCTCTACACCCATCAGATGCCTCCAAGACGTGAGCCCGGATTTGAGTTTCCCCTTGAGCTCACTCAGTTGATCCAGCAGCAGAGCACTTTGATGCAACTTCTTGTCCAGAACACTCAGAACAACCAGAACAACAACAACCCTCCACCACCACCACCCGTGGACAACCTGACACGTTTCTTAAGGTTACAACCACCGGTGTTTGCTAGTAGCATTGAACCAATAGTTGCTGATGACTGGCTACGCAAGATTGGAAGGGATTTGACCACCGCCAATTGCTCGGATGCGGAGAAAGTGCGATTTGCCGCACACCAGTTGTCTGGACCAGCCGCAACATGGTGGGAGAATTACATAGCCACCTTCCCTATAGCCAATGTCACATGGGAGCAGTTTCAGCAAGCTTTCCGTACTGCCCATGTCTCGACTGGAGCTATGAGCATGAAGAAGCAGGAGTTTCGCAACCTGCGCCAAGGAAATCGTACTGTGGCTCAATACGTAGATGAGTTTAGTACCCTATCTCGTTATGCCTAGATGATGTGGCCACAGATGCCGCTAAGCAGGAGAGATTTATGGAAGGGTTGAATGATGAGATGAGCGTACAGTTGATGGTGGCAACCTTCAACAACTACCAAGAGTTTGTAGATAAAGCTCTTATGATTGAAGGGAAGCAGCAGCAGATTGAAAGCCGCAAGAGGAAGTATGGACAAGGAAGGAATAATTCTGGAGCCCAGCAGAAGCCCGATTCACTCCGAATTCGGGAGGATATACCCATAACCATGGAAGCCACAACCACACTGGAGGAAGTTCCCACAACCACAATGGCTCCAAGAATGGGAATGGAAATGGAGCAACAATAATCAGAACCGCTCTACTCCATCCACACCCGCCAAGAGGGGTTTGAGCCACGTCACCTGTTTCAAGTGCGGGAAGAATGGACACTATGCCACGGAGTGCCCTGAAGCTAAGAATGGGAATGGCAATGGAAGCGCCGGGAAGAAGCCCAACCCGTTTAACAAAGGACAAGTGAACCACACTCTACTAGAAAAAGCCCTATTAGTGGCGCACCTGTTTTCGTTATTAATGGCGCACTATAGGTGCGCCACTATTAACACGCCACTAGTAACAGATAGTAATGGCGCACCTCTGGTGCGCCATTAGTAATCCAGATAGTAATGGCGCACCTCTGGTGCGCCACTACTAACCCTTAGGTGCTCCACTGGTATTCCCTCTAGGTGCGCCACTAATAGCCTTATAGGTGCGCCACTAGTAATAAAGGAAGGTGCGCCACTAATAAGGGCTGAAATGCGCCACTAGTAATGTATTTGGAAAACAAAAAATAAATCCAAATTTACAGAAAACAACCTATAAGGAAAAATAATTTAAAAACAAAAAATGAAATAGAATCATAATTTTTATTATAGTAAGAATATTACAATGTCTTTACAAGTATCAAATAAAAGAAAAATTACAAGGAAATAAAAGAAAATTCTAAAACTAATCTTCGAGTAATCTTTTCTTCTTTTTCTTTACTTTATCCCTGCAAAGAATGATAGAAATATGTGAGAATGAACATTGCAGAGAAGTGAAATTGAGCAATTATTTGCATCCGACATCGAAGATCTAAGATACCTTGAATCATAGACATGGGTCATTTCATGAAGCCAAGAGTCTATGCCATTCAGGATGCATAGTTCCCTGTCAGAAGAACTTAATTATTTAGTAAACACAGTCCTAAGCTTTTTACATGAGACAAAACATAAGGTACATGCTTGACCTAAGCTACGGCCACGCTAATCCTGCTAACCCACAACCCACAACCCACAACCTGTATGCATGTATGTAAACTACACACAACCTGTATGCATGTATGTAAACTACACACACCACATTAGTGTTGCTGCTGCTGCGGTTGCACGTTTGGTGGTATCCATCGTTGTTCCAGTGGCAAGTAATCCATCCACTCGCGCCCGAACAAGAACACTATGAATTAGATGGTGGTGTCACCGAAATCAGCAGTTGAGTGCAAAATCATCATACATAAAAGAAACAGCGGGCGGCTCTGAGCATCATAAGTGAAGTGAACCACAAGAAGCAAAAGAGTTACTACTACCTACAATCCGAACTAATTGACGCAGCAACCTCTCTCTATACAATATCTAATAGATAGAGGTTGTATAGAGGAGGCTGCGCCAATCAATTAGTTGGGATTGGAAGGATGATTATAGCACTGGAGCGGTAGGCTAGGAAACTAATATTTTTAGTAGTTTCTAAGGGAGCCATCATTTGCTCAAAAGGGGCAATATGCATGCACAAGTACTTGGGCATCAACAGGTTTTGTTCGGAGAATAAACAGAGCAGCACATATAGTGCAGAACTATAAAATAGAAAATAGATCTTCATGTAGCAGGAAGACCAGCCATCCAATTTGGAGCATTCTCTAGATCAACAACTAGATGTTTGATTGAAGCAGTCAAAACAAGAGTAACATAATGACCGGCATGAGCTTCCAATAGTAAATATGTGTCAACTAGAGATTAAGAAGAGTGAGAATTGACAATTCCATCACCGGTTAGGCATGTTTTGCATGGAATAGGGCTGAGCAGCAAGTTAAAATAATTCAGCTCGACAACTGACAGATTTCAACGCTCCAGGTAAATATGCTCAAGCAATAATTTACTGAAAAATCACTTGTCGCCAAACAATAGCCAATTGAGCTAATTAAGCTCAAACATGTAGTTCTTTTTCCCCAACAGACACATGGTCATGTCTACAAACAACTTAGAGGTTAAAGCAGCAAATAGCACAAGCTACACAATGGTTCAGTCCTAATTAACACCTTCATTATGTATTTACAAGTCGAGATAACACATTTCGTCATATAAACATTATAAGGTACCTCGGTGTACTTATATTAGAGAGACTATCACTTTTGAAAAGGAAGCACATATAGGACAAGAACACTCTAGCCTACATCAGCACATATGCACACAATCATGAAAGGAGCAAATAGACAGTTGTTCTATCTTAACAAGCAAAAATTTCATGCCTTGAAATAAAACAGCCCAACTTTCTCGAAGCCCATGCGCTTCTTGGATGTATACAAGGGGAATCTTTCAAACATGCAGTAGCAGTAGTAGACTGAAATTATTAGGATATCTATCTACTAGTCATCTAGTAAATGGACAACATGAAAACGCAGCACGCTCATGGCTAATGCTGCTATCAAGGGAAGTAAAATTTAGATGATTTGAAACAAAGCTTTCACTTGACATCCATACACATAAGAATCTATTAACAGTATATGAAAATCGGGTGGTTTGACTTGCAAACAGCGCAACATTAGCAACCATGAGCTGTGCATAACTAAATCAATCAGTTGAGGCTTTAGAGTGGAACAGGGGTTATGACATGATCTACCAAAGTTCCTAGACAGGAATAGGAGAAACCAATAAATATTTACATAACTGCACGGCAAACAAAAAACTTGATCCTTCCAAACTTAAGATAATAATTTGTGTGCAATACATATAGAGTAAGCATGTATCAGAGCAACTAGAGGAGAGGTGCTCACTGTGGCTGTTTTAGCCGATGCCGAACACCACCGTGGATCCAGGGGTATGTTGAGTTCTCCTGCAGCACGAACTGTATTTAGTGCAATCCAATTGACATTAAACAGTAGCCAATTGAGGTAATTAAGCTCAAACATGCAGTTTTTTCTCCAACAAACACATGGTCAAGTCTACACACGACTTAGAGGTTAAAGCAGCAAATAGCGCAAGCTACACAATGCAGTAGCTCACAGGTGGCGGTTTGTGTAGCCGACGCCGAACAGCACCGCCTCCCCTCCGTCGGTTGCGACCACCGCACACCTTGCCTGGTCATCACTGTGAAGTGAAGCCCTTCTCCTCTCCTCTGCTGTACGGATGAAATCTTACCTGCTGCACAAGGACAGGAGAAATAAGATATCTTTGTGTTCAAATCGTAAGACAAATAGCATCTCGTTGGTGAGCAAGGAAAACAACCAAGCAGCAGAAATAGCATCAGGGAAGGGAAGGAGATGAGATGGATCTAGCTAGGGTCGGAGCAGGGGAAGGAAGGTCCATGGCGTCCCCCTCGTGCTCATGGCCTGCCTCCTCTCCTCCACGCAGCGGCTGGTGCTAGTGGTGGTGGAAAAGCAACCACGACAAACAGCAGCAGCAGCACAACACGAGGAGGTCGCCTGCAGCAAATGAAAAGGGGGTCTTCGTGGTCATCCATGGGGGTCTGGATCAATGGAAGAAGAAGAAATCGAAGAGGAGAGTGGGGGTCAGACCTTGAAGGCTTCCCGAGCAGGGGGAAGGGAAGCTCCATGGCGTCGCGGTCATCCCCGTCCATGGAGCTGCTTGGAATCGAAGAACTAGTCACACCGGGACCGAGACAAGGGGAGGCTCTGGTCGCCGGCGGAAGAAGGCGAGGCCGGGGTCGGTTGTGGCGGCGCCATCAGGCCGCCGTCGCCGTGGATCCGCGCGGTGGGCGAAACCCTAGGCACGCCACGGGGGAGGGGAGGGGGGTTGCGGGTGAGCTTTGGAGGGCGAATCTGGCCGGAGGGCAGGATGTAGCGCAGCGCAGGGAGCACGGGAGTGTGCTTGGCGGTGGCGGGCGTCGCCGGAATCGGCCGGCGGCGTGGTCGGTGGGTGGGGGCAGCGGCTGTGGGTGGAAGAGAAGGGGAGGAGGAGGGAGGAAGAAGGGATCAAACCTGGCACGGACGGGACGGCGCGGGGAGGGAAGATGCGCCGGCGCCGCTGCGCTGCAGTTGGTGGAGGAAATGCGCCGGCGGGGGAGACGGGGTCGGGACCCAGCGGCCGGCGGTGGCGTCGGAGGGGGCGGCGCCGCAGGGGATGGGGGGCTGTGGCGGCGACAGGGGAGGGGAAGAGGAGAGGAAGTACAAGTGCGGGGAGTGAGGAGAGGGATCTAGGCGGATGGCAGCGCTAACAATGGCGCACATCTCTGGTAGTGCGCCATTACTACTCGTAGTAATAGGTTAAAAGAGTCCGCGTCTGTGTTATGGACAGAACTACTGCCATGGCCTAGTGGTTGGACCCTTGATGCATAACCCAGCCAGCCAGGGTTCGAATCCTGGCGGCCCCATTTTTTTCAATCTTTAAAAAAAATGTTTTTGATGTATATATGTCTATTGGTTGCACTAGTCCGGTCTTTAAACATTTTTTTACCTTTTTCTGTGTTTTTTCTTTACTGTTTTTGTCAGTTCTTTTTTAGTTTTCTATTAAATATATTTGAATGTATTTGAATATTTGAATGTATTTGAATGTAAATATTGTTAAACAACATACATTTGAATGTAAATATTGTTAAACAACATACATTTTAATGTATTTGAATATTTCCCATTTTTTTCAATCTTTAAAAAAAATGTTTTTGATGTATATATGTCTATTGGTTGCACTAGTCCGGTCTTTAAACATTTTTTTACCTTTTTCTGTGTTTTTTCTTTACTGTTTTTGTCAGTTCTTTTTTAGTTTTCTATTAAATATATTTGAATGTATTTGAGTATTTGAATGTATTTGAATGTAAATATTGTTAAACAACATACATTTGAATGTAAATATTGTTAAACAACATACATTTTAATGTATTTGAATATTTCCTATTAAATATATGTACATCTTTTAGGACAATATACGTGGGCTTATGTGTTTAGATTTAAGATTTGAATCATTGTGATAATTTAAGATTTGAGATAAAAGAATAGGAAAATGCAAATGGAGTGATAAAACCATGCCCAGCCTTACCAGTGGCGCACCAGGGCAAGGTGCGCCACTACTATCAAAAATAGTAGTGGCGCACCTTGCCCTGGTGCGCCACTGGTAAGGCTGGGCATGGCTGGTTACTGTTCAAAAACATAGTAGTGGCGCACCCCACACCTGGTGCGCCACTAGTAATGTCACTATTAGTGGAGCACCTGTTTGTGGTGCGCCACTGCTATATAGTAGTGGCGCACCACATCTCTGGTGCGCCACTAATAGTGATATTACCTATAGCCTTTTTTCTAGTAGTGATATACATGACCGTGGATGAGGTTGAAGAGCAACCAGATGCGATGATCGATAAGTTTTTGGTTAAGTCATCTACCGTAGTAGTTCTTTTCGATACTGGTGCATCGCATTCATACATTTCAAGGGGATTCGTAAATAGATATAAGTTGTCCACTAGAGTCCTCATGGCCCCATTATAGTAAGTTCACCTGGAGCGAAATATATGGAAAATCAGGGATGTTTTCAGATGCCATTGACCATTGGACGACATGTTTTCCCCTCAGACCTAATAGTTTTGGAGTCGCCAGGATTGGATGTGATATTAGGTATGGATTGGCTATCGAAGTATGGAGGTAACATCGATTGTGCCAGCAAGTCTATTTTGCTTACCACCCCGGAGGGAAAAAGGATTAAGTATGTATCTAGGCATTCGCCTATATGGACACAAGTACATTCTCTCACGGGAGTTGTTCAGGAGGAAGTGCCTGTAGAAAAAGGATTACCCGAATGCGTTTCCAGAGGAGTTACCTGGCATGCCACCGGATAAAGATATTGAGTTTTTGATTGAGCTGTTGCCTGGCACCGGACCAATATCTAAGAGACCGTATCGGATGCCAGCGAATGATCTGGAGGAGATCAAGAAGCAGATTAAGGAGTTATTGGAGAAAGGATTTATTCGCCGAATTTCATCACCTTGGGGAGCCCTAGTGCTTTTGGTCGAGAAGAAGGATGGATCTTTAAGAATGGTCGTTGATTATCGTGCACTGAATGAAGTGACTATCAAGAATAAGTACCCGCTACCGATGATCAAAGATTTGTTCGACCAACTCCAGGGAGCGAAAGTATTCTCCAAGATAGATCTACGATCGGGATACCACCAGTTGAAGATCCGAGAGAAGGATATACCTAAGACAGCCTTCACCACAAGGTACGGGCTATGTGAGTATACGGTCATGTCATTTGGATTGACTAACGCCCCTGCCTATTTCATGAGTATGATGAACAAGGTGTTCATGGAGTTCTTGGATAAGTTCGTCGTGGTATTCATTGATGATATTTTGGTGTACTCGAAGGATGAAGAGGAACATGCAGAGCATTTGCGTTTGGTATTGGAGAAGATCAGAGAACATTAGTTTTATGCCAAGTTTAGCAAATGCGAGTTTTGGTTGAAGGAAGTTGGATTTCTAGGGCATGTTATATCGGGAGAAGGTATAGCAGTGAACCTCGTCAAAAGTGCAGGCAGTCACTGAATGGTTGGCACCCACTTCAGTTGGAGAGATTTGTAGTTTTCTTGGTCTCGCGTGATACTACCGAAGATTCATAGAAAATTTCTCCAACATTGCTAAGCCAATGACGACATTATTGAAGAAGGAGACAAAGTTCGATTGGACTGAGGAGTGCGAAGAGAGTTTCCAGGAGTTGAAGAAACGGTTGACGACAGCCCCAGTGCAGATATTGCCAGATATATGCAAGGATTTCCACGTATATTGTGATGCTTCATGCTTAGGACTTGGACGTGTACTTATGCAGGATGGAAGAGTTGTTTCTTATGCATCTCGTCAACTGCGGCCGCACGAGTTGAATTATGCGACGCACGATTTGGAATTAGCAGATGTAGTGCACGCACTCAAAACCTGGAGACAGTTTCTTATTGGAAATCGTTGTGATGTGTACACGGATCACAAGAGTTTGAAGTACATTTTCACTCAAAAGGAACTGAACCTCAGACAGAGGAGATGGTTGGAGCTTATAAAGGATTATGATATGAAGCTGCACTATCACCCCGGAAAGGCCAATGTCATTGCAGACGCTTTGAGCCGGAAGAGTTATGCCAATACCTTAGTAAAAGGGGGATTACCACAGGAGTTAGCAGAACATCTCAGGGAGCTTCGTTTGGAGATAGTTCCTAGAGGTTTCGTTGCAACGTTGGAGGTTCAGTCGACATTTCTGGGAAAGATACGCGAAGCCCAGAAGGAGAACAGAGAGATTGCCGAGATAAAGAAAAGGATGAGTGAAGGAAAAGCCAAAGGATTTCGTGAGGATGAGCATGACACCTTGTGGTTTGAGGATCGAATCTATGTGCCCACGACCCGGAGATTAGGAAGTTGATACTGCAGGAAGCACATGATTTGCCATACTCGATACACCCCGGAAACACCAAGATGTATTTGGATTTGAAGGAACGTTTCTGGTGGACGGGAATGAAGAAGGATATTGCCGAGTATGTAGCTGTATGTGATGTATGCCAGAGAGTAAAAGCAGAGCATCAGAAGCCAGTATGATTGGTACAGCCTATGCCGATACCCGAATGGAAGTGGGAGAAGCTTGGCATGGACTTTATCACCGGATTGCCCAGGACCAAATCGGGATATGATTCAATCTGGGTAGTGGTGGATCGTTTGACCAAAGTAGCCCACTTTATCCCCGTGAAAACCACGTATACCAGTGCAAAGTTGGCCAAGATATACATGACCAGGATCGTATGTCTGCTCGGAGTTCCGAGGACCATTGTATTAGATAGAGGAACACAGTTCACCTCAAAGTTTTGGCATTAGCTACACCAAACTTTGGGAACAAGGCTGGAATTCAGCACAGCGTTTCACCCACAGACAGATGGACAGACCGAGAGAGTCAACCAGATTCTGGAGGACATGTTGAGAGCGTGTGCGCTAGATTATGGATCTAGTTGGGATGATAATTTGCCCTACGCTGAGTTCTTGTACAACAACAGCTACTAGGGCAGTTTGAAGATGGCACCGTTCGAAGCGATGTATGGAAGGAGATGCCGAACACCGTTAATGTGGGATGAAGTTGGAGACCCACAGTTGTTTGGACCAGACCTGATCAAAAAGTCTGAAGAGAAGGTTAAGCTAATTCGGGATAGACTGAAGGTAGCTCAGTCCAGGCAGAAGAGTTATGCAGACTCGAAGCACAAGGAGATAGCCTATGACATCGGAGACAGAGCGTACTTGAGAGTGTCGCCTCTGCGAGAAATTAAACATTTCGGAGTTAAGGGAAAGCTAGCCCCGAGATTTGTGGGACCTTACCGTGTTTTGGAACGCATGGGAGAGGTTGCCTATAAGTTGGAATTGCCTGAAGGACTGTTAGGAGTTCACGACGTGTTTCACATTTTGCAGCTTAAGAAGTGCCATGCGGAGATGACCGATATCCCGCTTAGAGACACAGTACCCCTGGAGGCTATTCAGCTGGATAGTGATCTGACTTATGAGGAGAAGCCTGTTAAGATTCTCGAATTTTCGAGTAGAGTCACCCGCAGTAAGCTTATCAAGTTTTGCAAAGTTCAGTGGAGCCACCACACCGAGGAAGAAGCCACCTGGGAACAAGAAGACGATCTACGCAAGGACCACCCACACCTGTTCTCTAGCCAAGTTGAATCTCGAGGGCGAGATTCTTTCTAAGGGGGGTAGGTTTGTAACATCCCAAATTTTTAATTTGAAATGTTATACATAGATCATACTTCATTGCATATTTCGTTGCATTTTTTTGTGGCGATCCTTGAAATTCTAAGCAACTCAAGGACCTACGGAAAGAGTTGGGAATTCTACCGTTTTGTATTTGAGTTTACTCGAATACCGGTGCGAGGATAGTGTTGGTTTTAAATATTTTTCTCTCCTAAAACTATTTCTAAACAAAATATATGTGCGGAGATAATATGACTTATCCAAAATAACAGAAATATTGGAGGAAAAATATTAAAATCACTTTTGATATTTTTCTGGATTTATTTGCGAATTTATTTGCATAGGAAAAATACCTGTTTTTCAAAATTGCATTTAGGCCCAGGAAAAATGTTCACTTTGTACTAGATATTATTAGAGGACGGTGAAAATTTATTTCGGGATTTTTGGAGTCCGTTTAGTATTTCTTTTGTTCGTTTTCGTACGTAAGGATTCTTTATAAAAAAAAGGAAACCACCTTTGGGCCGTGTTCGGCCAGGACACCTCTGGCCTAGGGCCTTTATAAGCTGCCGAGGGCCCAGTCCCGTACCCCAGCCGCCCTGCACCTCTGCCCTAGCGCCGCCGCCGCCCCGTTGCCGCCGCCGCCACTCGCCGCCGCTGCCGCGCCCCGCGCCGCCGCCGCACCCCGCCGCCCCGCCCGCCGGACTCGCCGCCGCCGTTCGCCGGACTTTCGCCGGAACCGCCGCCGTCTTTTTTGAGGTAGCCGCCACCGCCGTCGGTTTTTCTTAAAGAACCGATCGGTTTTTTTTAGAAAACCCTAGATCCGTTTTTTTAGATTAGATTAGTTTTTCTCCGGTTTAGTTATTTAGCGGACGTTCGTCCGTATGTTCGTTTTAACGAATGTGGTTCGCCCATCAGCCGCAGACAGCGAACGTTCGTTCGTTAGTTTGTTCATCAGTTTTCTTTTTCGGGGTATTTATCCGCGATTTCTGCCCTGATCTTGTTTTTCATTTTTCTTTTCGCTCGAGAGTCGGAATCAGGTGATTCAAAATCCCAGATCTTCGTCTCGACGCCCTCTTTACGTTTAACCAACTTGAACAATGTTTTGGCTACTGTAAAATTTGACTTTAGATCAAACTAGTAAACGAATCTCGTTTCTTTTGCAGTTTGAGTTTCGTTGCTTCTTTCGATTTGACTCTTTTTGCAAACTGGAGTTCTTAAGTTGAACTTTCTGGTTAGATCTTATCTTTTGGAGTTTTGTTTGTGCATCATTGCTTGTTTTCTTATGTATGCTATTGTTTGCTTGCGATAGAATACCCGGACTGTGAAGCGTGCTACTACGAGTCTCTAGGTTTTGCGAATCGTCAGCAAGGCAAGTAACACTTTGATCGTACCTTTTTATTACCCAGTTTTAGTGCATTAGATCGAACCCTCACACATTGCATGAATAGGATCTCTTAACCTGTGGGACTGGGAAGTAGATTGAGGTAGAACCTATTACCTGCATTATTTTTCAAACCCCTGGGAGTTACTTCTACGTTATGCTTAGGTTGCCATGCTATGCTCGTGGACGTGGTTTGGGTTTGAGTGAAATCCATGAAAGATGTGAGTTGTTCATTAATGGTTCAACTTAAGGTGGCTACTTGAATACACATCTGGGTGGATTGGTTGCAGGGCACCTGGAGAATCCAGTGTTGTCCTAGGAAATCCCGGGGTTCCGTGTGATTGTCCTATGGAATGCCACCCAGGCTCAAAGGGATCATAAAACTATTCATGCTAGAAACTTCCATGTGCAGCCACAATGCCAATATGGGCTCTGGCATAGTATGAGTAGGTTGTGTGAGCTCTTTCAGTGGTGGACTAGCAGATGTAGGGGAAAGTAGGTGTACGAGTTCACCCGGGGTAAAGAGTAAATGCTTCTGAAAGACTATGTCTCGGTCATCCGTTTCTCAAACACCATGAAGTGCGAGAAATCCAACGGAGGAGATCGAGTCTTGTGGGAAAAGTGCACAAACCTCTGCAGAGTGTACAAACTGATCATGATTAGCCGTGTCCCCGGTTGTGGACATCTTGAGTATTTGGTATTTGAATTATTGGTTGATCTCATTACTCTAAAATTAATTTGTTTGGTTAATGATTACTTTAATTTGGGATTGAGTTGGAGGTACCTTCTGAATGATGTTTCAACTACCATGATAGTTAAAAGAAAAATTTATTCCTCTGTTGTAGGGAAAAATTGGCTTTACGCAAAAACTTTAACCTTAGAGCCTCCACCAGCCAAATATGCATATAGTATAGCCTTACTTCTGTTGCTTGCATCTTGTGTGTTATCTTGCCAGCATATTCCATGTGCTGACCCGTTTCGGGCTGCAACATATTATGTTGCAGACTTTTCAGACGAGGAGTAAGACGTTCTAGTTCTTTTTTCATGCACTCAGCTATGCCGTTGGAGTTGATGGACTCACTTATCTTCCAAGCCTTCCGCTGTTATTTTGTTAGATGGCCTTAAGAAATAGACTTTTGTAATAAGTTCTTTGTGGAGACATTCGATGTAATAAGTGTGTGATTGCCACTCTGTTATAAATCCTTCAAGTACTGTGTGTGTCAGCATTACCAATCCAGGGATGACACTGAAACACAGAGACTTCTGTCCATTCGGATCGTGGTCGCTACAGATGGAATAAGCCGTGTGTGTTGTGGGCAAACGCCAGCTGGTATATAACCTTAAATTTAAACTGAAAAGTGTTACTGCATGTTACAAAAATTGTATAGGTGGAAACTACGTTCAAATACGACTCCAACGATATAATCTTTGGCGACATGCATTCGTATTTTTTTAGTGAAATCCTACTTATAAACCAGGACGGGGGTATAGTAGGTAATTAAATCGCAAATCTTTATTTATTAACCGTATGTGTACGCGTCCTTTCATCCTCCTCTCGCAAGTCTTGTCACCTCGCTGCCCCAGACGGCTTACCACACAAGCTTGCGCAGCGCGCGGGGGCATTCTTTTGGCCAAATGGTGGCGCCAATGAATCGTCGGTGAGCCCGTTCCCGTGGAACCTCGCAGGTTCCCGCGCAAGCTTCCAACCCGACTCGGTGAAATCCCCCAAAATCCCAATGCTTACCGGCCTGCTATAAAAACCATCACGGCCGGCGAGTCATGCGTTGCATTTTCCCCTCCTCCTTGTAGCTTATTTTGTCTGCTTCTCCCACAATCGCCAATGGCACCGGTTCGTCATCGTCCCTCAGCCACTCCGCCGTCATCAAAGGACAGCTCCAGCTGGGCGGCTAGATCTTGGCGGCGGCACAGTCCCCGACGTAGTGTAGTGCGCGTGGCGTCCCTGTTGGGTGTGCGCGGAACACCCATCACACGCTCCGCCGCCGTTGCCCGTCAGCAGCTATTGCCGGGCCCCGTATCCACCACACCACCGTCGAAAGCCAGGGCCATCTCCCGCTCCGCCGTTGCGGCCCGAAGGCGGGAGGTGGCTGTCGTGGCCGCCACCCCACTGCCGGCCACCGTAGCCATCACCCGCTCCACCACCGTGGCCCGAAGGTGGGAGGTGGTGGTCGTGGCCGCCACCCCATCATCGGCCGCCGTGGCCTCCATCCCACCGTCAACCATCGGCATCATCACCCGCTCCACCACCGCCGCCCAAAGGAGGGAGGCAGAGGTGGAGGGCCGCAGGTGCGTCAGTGACCTTGCGCCATACATCGCGTTCCCGAGGGAGGAGGAGGAGCGCCTCGTCGAGCAAGAAAAGAGCCTTACTACAGCCGTGACCGCAGCACACGCCGACACAGAGGCGAGGAATCAGGAGATCTACGAGCAGTCCGGCCGCTTCGACAGGGATCGTCTGGAACGATAGTGGGCGTTCGAGCTGTCGAGCCTCGCTGAACGTGCAGTAGTGGCAGGAACCGTATTGCATTTTTCCAGCTCGTCGGTAGGCACCTCCTTCCTTTGCCTCTTGCTGAGCGCGCGTGACAGAGGAGAGGCTACCGGAAGTAGCACAAAGGCCTCCGTGGTAGTAGTAGTAGTATTTAGGGGCTATTTTTTCCAGTTCATCTGACTATAGATGTGTGGTCGAACTGTACACCATACTTAAAATTAGCTAGTATATATAGTTGAACTAGCTATTTCAAAATGTGGTTGGCAACGATTGGGGAAAAGTTTGGTCGGTTCAGCTGTCGAGTTGAACTGTTTGTATAAATTAAGAACGACTGCTTAATCTATGAATGAAATCTATGCTTCATTACTGAATTTTAGTTGCAAAAATTAGATAGTGCTAGTGATTTCTAGCAGCATATTTTGACAAGTCGCAGTGTTACAAGGATTGAAAAATGGAGATGTTACTAGATTAACAAATGTAAATCTTTCCAGTTTGACAAATGGTAACATACCCAATATGACAGATGCAAATATTACCAAATTGTTTGTACGCAGTTGCACACGGGTCATCCAAAACAACCGTTTGCGTTGAAGGGATGCACAAATCCCGCGCTGCTCTCACTTTGCATACGGGTGTTCTATCGAAAACGTTTGTAATCAAGAGCTGCACAAATCCTGCTCGACACATTTTCCCTTGGCTTCCTGGGGAAGATGTCGGTTTGCGTACGGGTGTTCTAACTAAAACATTTGCGAGCACGGCGGGCAGCCATGGAAGTCAAAGGGCTCGCTTCCCAGTGAGCCTGCGCGGCGTACAGCTCGCACGCTTCCCGTTGAGCCTCCGCATTGGAGTACAGCTCGCACACTTCCCGTGAGCCTCCGCATTGGAGTATGGCTCGCACACCTTCCATTTAGTCAAGCACTCAAGCACCTGTCCGCACGACACCTCCTAGCCATTAAAAGATGAGGCGTGGCGTCACGTGAATGGTTAACAGAACACACACAATTTAAATTATACAAAACGTTTGAGATGTTACAGTGGCAGCTATTTGTTTCAAAGTGCCATTATTGGCTGTTATTCCAGTGCGCCTTCTCTCAAAATGGACACGAAAAATACCACAACATGTCGGGTGCCATTCCATTATAGCATGCCAAGCTTCATGAATTTGAGACGAGTTTTTGATTTACTAGAATTTAAAAACAAAGTATCTCAATGTTTTGTCGGCAATCAACAGTGCCTTGGTGTTTGAAATTCCTTCCCATTTCTTGCATGGGACCTAAGCATGCAACCAAGGACGCATATTGGATTTTTCAACCAGTTTATATACACTGGAGCATGTACATGTATGTCAAATTTGAATTATGCGAATAAAATGCATAAAAACCCAGTTAATGTATAAAAATGTCCAAACGAACCCAGAAAAATTCCAAAAGTAAACACAACACTCCTGTTGTTCTATGTGGACACTTCAAATTTTTTGAAAGCAATAAAAGGCAACGGATATCATTTCGTCTCCAAAGGTGGCACGTTCCCTACCAAAACCATCATGCTTGTTGTGACAGGCTAAGGTTTGTGAGAAGCTTATACCCAAACCTGCCCCAAATGGGACAAATTTTTTACCACGGCATGTTGATGCCGCTCCATGATAGCATGCCAAGTTTCATGAATTTATGACGAGTTTTGGATTTACTAGAATTTAAAAACCATGTATCTCAATATTTTCTGCCGAGTGGCGGTGGCAGGGTGTTTGAAATTCGTTCCCATTTCTTGCATGGGACCTAAGCATGCAACCAAGGACATAGATTTGATTTTCAACCAGTTTATATGCACTGGAGAATGTGCATGTAGTTCAAATTTGAATTATGCGAATAAAATGCCTGGAAAACCCAGTTAATGTATAAAAATGTCCAAGCGAACCCAAAAAATTTCAAAATTGAATACAACACTCCTGTTGTTCTATGTTGACACTCGCAATTTTTCGAAAGCAATAAGACACAACGAATATCGTTTCGTCCCCAAAGGTGGCACGTAACCTACCGAAACCATCATGCTTGTTGTGAGAAGCTAAGGTTTGTGAGAAGCTTATACCCAAACCTTCCCCAAATGGGACAAATTTCTTACCTCGGTATGTTGATGTCGCTCCATGATAGCGTGCCAAGTTTCACAAATCTCAGACAAGTTTTGGATTTACTAGAATTTAAAAAACCAAGTATCTCAATGTTTGCGGCCGAGTGTCGGTGGTAGGATGTTTGAAATTCCTTACCATTTCTTGCATGGGGCCTAAGCATGCAACCAAGGTCGCATATTTGATTTTTCAACCAGTTTATATGCACTGGAGAATGTGCACGTAGTTCAAATTTGAATTATGCAAATAAAATGCCTGGAAAACCCAGTTAATGAATAAAAATGTCCAAATGAACCCCGAAAAATTAAAAAATTAACACAACACTCCTGCTGTTCTATGTTGACACTCGAATTTTTTTGAAAGCAATAAGAGGCAACGTATATCGTTTTGTCCCTAAAGGTGGCACATTACCTACCGAAATCATCACGCTTGTTGTGAGAAGCTAAGGTTTGTGAGAAGCTTATACCCAAACCTGCCCCAAATTGGACAATCTTTTTACCACGGCATGTTGATGCCGCTCCATGATAGCATGCCAAGTTTTATGAATTTAAGACGAGTTTTTGATTTACTAGAATTTATAAAACCAGGTATCTCAATGTTTGTGGCCGAGTGACGGTGGCAGGGTGTTTGAAATTTCATTCCCATTACTTGCATGGGAGCTAAATATGCAACCAAGGACACATATTTGTTTTTTCTACCTGTTTATATGCACTAAAGAATGTGCATGTAGTTCAAATTTTAATTATGCACATAAAATGCCTAGAAAACCCAGTAAATGTATAAAAATGTCCAAACAAACCCCGAAAAATTCAAAATTTAACATAACACTCCTACTGTTCTATGTTGACACTCGAATTTTTTTGAATGCAATAAGAGGCAACGGATATTGTTTTGTCCCTAAACGTGGCACGTTCCCAACCGAAATCATCACACTTGTTGTGAGAAGCTAAGGTTTGTGAGAAGCTTATACCCAAACCTGCCCCAAATGGGACAATCATTTTACCACGACATGTTGATGACGCTCCATGATAGCATGCCAAGTTTTATGAAATTCAGAAGAGTTTTGGACTTACTAGAATTTAAAAAACCAGGTATCTCAATGTTTGTGGCCGAGTGACGGTGGCAGGGTTATTGAAATTCATTCCCATTTCTTGCATGGGAGCTAAGCATGCAACCAAGGACACATATTTGTTTTCTAAACCAGTTTATATGCACTAGAGAAAGTGCATGTAGTTCAAATTTGAATTATGCGGAAAAAATTACAGGAAAACCCAGTTAATGTATAAAAATGTCCAAACGAACCCCAAAAATATTCCAAAATTGAACACAACACTCATGTTGTTCTATGTTGACACTCGAATTTCTTTGAAAGCAATAAGAGGCAACATATATTGTTTCGTCCCCAAAGCTGGCGCGTTCCCTACCGAAACCATCACGCTTGTTGTGAGAAGCTATGGTTTGTGAGAAGCTTATACCCAAACCTGACCCAAATGGGAGAATCTTTTTACCACGGCATGTTGATGCCGCTCCATGATAGCATGCCAAGTTTTATGAATTTCAGACAAGTTTTGGATTTACTGGAATAAAAAAACCAGGTATCTCAATGTTTGCGGCCGAGTGACGGTGGCAGGGTGTTTGAAATTCCTTCCCATTACTTGCATGGAACCTAAGCATGCAACCAAGGACGCATATTTGATATTTCAACCAACTTATATGCACTGGAGCATGTGCATGTAGTTCAAATTTGAATTATGCGAATAAAATGCCTGGAAACCCCAATTATTGTATAAAAATGTCCAAATGAACCCCAAAAAATTCAAAATTTAACACAACACACCTCCTGTTCTATGTTGACACTCGAATTTTTTTGAAAGCAATAAGAGGCAACGAATATTGTTTTGTCCCTAAAGGTGGCAAGTTCCCTAACGAAATCATCACGCTTGTTGTGAGAAGCTTATACCCAAACCTACCCCAAATGGGACAATCTTTTTACCACGGCATGTTGATGCCGCTGCATGATAGCATGCCAAGTTTTATGAATTTCAAACGAGTTTTGGATTTACTAGAATTTAAAAAACCAGGTATCTCAATGTTTGTGGCCGAGTGACGGTGGCAGTGTGTTTGAAATTCATTCCCATTACTTGCATGGGAGCTAAGCATGCAACAAAGGACACATATTTGTTTTTTCAACCAGTTTATATGCACTGGAGAATGTGCATGTAGTCCAAATTTGAATTATGCGTATAAAATAACTTGAAACCCCAGTTAATGTATAAAACATTCCAAACAAACCCCAAAAAATTCAAAATTTAACATAACACTCCAGTCATTCTATGTTGACACTCGAATTTTTTTGAAAGCAATAAGAGGCAACATATATCGTTTTGTCCCTAAAGGTGGCATGTTCCCTACCGAAACCATCACGCTTGTTGTGAGAAGCTAAGGTTTGTGAGAAGCTTATACCCAAACCTTGCCTGGAAAACCCTGTCAATGTATAAAAATGTCCAAACGAACCCCGAAAAAATCAAAAGTTAACACAACACTCCTGCTGTTCTATGGTGACACTCGAATTTTGTTGAAAGCAATAAGTGGCAACGTATATCGTTTTGTCCCTAAAGGTGGCACGTTACCTACCAAAATCATCACGCTTGTTGTGAGAAGCTAAGGTTTGTGAGAAGCTTATACTCAAACCTGCCCCCAATGGGACAATATTTTTACCACGGCATGTTGATGCCGCTCCATGATAGAATGCCAAGTTTTATGAATTTCGGACCTGTTTTGGATTTACTAGAATTTAAAAAATTAGGTATCTCAATGTTTGCGGCCGAATGACTGTGGCAGGGTGTTTGAAATTTCATTCCCATTACTTGCATGGGAGCTAAGCGTGCAACCAAGGACACATATTTGTTTTTTCTACCAGTTTATATGCACTAGAGAATGTGCATGTAGTTCAAATTTTAATTATGCGCATAAAATGCCTGGAAAACCCAGTTAATGTATAAAAATGTCCAAACAAACCCCGAAAAATTCAAAATTTAGCACAACACTCCTACAATTCTATGTTGACACTCGAATTTTTTTGAATGCAATAAGAGGCAACGGATAACGTTTTGTCCCTAAAGGTGGAATGTTCCCTACCAAAATAATCACGCTTGTTGTGAGAAGCTAAGGTTTGTGAGAAGCTTATACCCAAACCAGCCCCAAATGGGACAATCATTTTACCACGGCATGTTGATGACGCTCCATGATAGCATGCCAAGTTTTATGAATTTCAGAAGAGTTTTGGACTTACTAGAATTTAAAAAACTAGGTATCTCATTGTTTGTGGCCGAGTGACAGTGGCAGGATTTTTGAAATTCATTCCTATTTCTTGCATGGGAGCTAAGCATGCAACCAAGGACACATATTTGTTTTCTAAACCAGCTTATATGCACTGGAGAAAGTGCACGTAGTTCAAATTTGAATTATGCGGAAAAAATCCCCGGAAAACCAGTTAATGTATAAAAATGTCCAAATGAACCCCAAAAATATTCCAAAATTGAACACAACACTCCTGTTGTTCTATGTTGACACTCAAATTTCTTTGAAAGCAATAAGAGGCAACGGATATCGTTTCGTCCCCAAAGCTGGCGCGTTCCCTACCGAAACCATCACGCTTGTTGTGAGAAGCTAAGGTTTGTGAGAAGCTTATACCCAAACCTGCCCCAAATGGGACAATCTTTTTACCACGGCATGTTGATGCCGCTCCATGATAGCATGCCAAGTTTTATGAATTTCAGAAGAGTTTTGGATTTACTAGAATTTAAAAAACCACGTATCTCAATGTTTGCGGCCGAGTGACGGTGGCAGGCTGTTTGAAATTCATTCCCATTGCTTGCATGGGAGCTTAGCATGCCACAAAGGACACATATTTGTTTTTTCAACTAGTTTATATGCACTTGAGAATGTGCATGTAGTTCAAATTTGAATTATGCGTATAAAATGCCTGGAAAACCGAGTTAATGTATATAAATGTCCAAACGAACCCCGAAAAATTTAAAAATTAACACAACACTCCTGTTGTTCTATGTTGACACTTGATTTTTTTTTAAAGCAATAAGAGGCAACTGATATCGTTTTGTGCCTAAAGGTGGCAAGTTCCCTACCGAAATCATCACGCTTGTTGTGAGAAGCTAAGGTTTGTGAGAAGCTTATACCAAACCTGCCCAAAATGGGACAATCTTTTTACCACGGCATGTTGATGACGCTCCATGATAGCATGCCAAGTTTTATGAATTTCAGACGAGTTTAGGATTTACTAGAATTTAGAAAACCAAGTATCTCAATGTTCGCGGCCGAGTGACAGTGGCAGGGTGTTTGAAATTCATTCCCATTTCTTGCATGGGAGCTAAGCATGCACCCAAGCACATCTTTGTTTTTACAACTAGTTTGTATGCACTAGAGAATGTGCAGGTAGTTCAAATTAGAATAATGCGAATAAAATGCCTGGAAAACCTTGTCAATGTATAAAAATGTCCAAACGAACCCCAAAAAATTCAAAAGTTAACACAACACACCTGCTGTTCTATGGTGACACTCGAATTTTTTTGAAAGCAATAAGAGGCAACGTATATCGTTTTGTCCCTAAAGGTGGCACGTTACCTACCGAAATCATCACGCTTGTTGTGAGAAGCTAAGGTTTGTGAGAAGCTTATACCCAAACCTGCCCCAAATGGGATAATCTTTTTACCACGGCATGTTGATGCCGCTCCATGATAGCATGCCAAGTTTTATGAATTTCAGACGTGTTTTGGATTTACTAGAATTTAAAAAACCAGGTATCTCAATGCTTGCGGCCGAGTGACGGTGGTAGGGTGTTTGAAATTTCATTCCCATTACTTGCATGGGAGCTAAGCGTGCAACCAAGGACACATATTTGTTTTTTCTACCAGTTTATATGCACTAGAGAATGTGCATGTAGTTCAAATTTGAATTATGCGCATAAAATGCCTGGAAAACCCAGTTAAGGAATAAAAATGTACAAACAAACCCCGAAAAATTCCAAAATTGAACACAACACTCCTATTGTTCTATCTTGACACTCGAAAGATTTTGAAAGCAATAAGAGGCAACGGATATTGTTTCGTCCCCAAAGGTGGCACGTTCCCTACCGAAACCATCATGCTTGTTGTGAGAAGCTAAGGTTTATGAGAACCTTATACCCAAACCTGCCCCAAATAGGACAAAAAATTTACCATGACATGTTGATGCCGCTCCATGATAGCATGCCAAGTTTCACGAATTTCAGACGAGTTTTAGATTTACTAGAATTTAAAAAACCAGGTATCTCAATGTTTGCGGCCGAGTGACGGTGGCAGGGTGTTCGAAATTCCTTCCCATTTCTTGCATGGGACCTAAGCATGCAACCTAGGACGCATACTTGATTTTTCAACCAGTTTATATGCACTGGAGAATGTGCATGTAGTTCCAATTTGAATTATGCGAATAAAATGCATGGAAAAAACCAGTTAATGTATAAAAATGTCCAAACGAACTTCGAAAAATTACAAAATTGAAGACAACACTCCTGTTGTTCTATGTTGACACTCGAAATTTTTTGAAAGCAATAAGAGGCAATGGATATCGTTTCGTCCCCAAAGATGGCACGTTCCCTACCGAAACCATCACACTTGTTGTGAGAAGCTCTGGTTTGTGAGAAGCTTATACCCAAACCTACCCCATATGGGACAAATTTTTTACCACGACATGTTGATGCTGCTCCTTGATAGCATGCCAAGTTTCATGAATTTGAGACGAGTTTTGGATTTACTAGAATTTAGAAAACCAGGCATCTCAATGTTTGCGGCCCAGTGAGGGTGGCTGGGTGTTCGAAATTTATTCCCATTTCTTGCATGGGACCTAAGCATGCAACCAAGGACACATATTTGATTTTCAACTAGTTTATATGCACTGGAGAATGTGCATGTAGTTTAAATTTGAATTATGCGCATAAAATTCCTGGAAAACCCAGTTAATGTATAAAAACATCCAAACAAACCCTGAATAATTCCAATTTTTTTACGGCACACCTATTGTTGCATGTTCACTACTGTTAAAAGTTCTAACAATTCAAACACCATCCTTTGTAGCTGTGACGAGATTACATAATTCAAATCAAGACGGTAAATCAACTAGATCGCACACAATTTATTATCACCAACCGTGTGAGATGCAGCACAAAATATCTTGGAGCACCGTCGGTATATAGTACGCCTATGGCTTACTCGAGAAGGTGCGTCGGCTACAGTCCACTACCGGTGAAAGATGGGGATGTTGACCCACGTCGTGAGGGCAATTTCGGCGGCCCACTCCGGCGACAGCGCGGCCGCAGTCGCCACACGCGTGCTAACAAGCTTCGTGACAGCGACCGTAGTCCGCGTCCGGGCGGCCAAGGCAGCCCAACGGCCGATGTTGCTTCTCAGGCGGCGGCAGCAGCTTCTGCCTCGGGGATAGGCACTAGCGAAAGCGGCACATCAGCTGTCTATTCCGCAACGGTGGCCTTAGCCCTGATGGAGGCCGCCCACTACCATGTCGAGGCTGTCAAAGCCCAGCTCGTGGCGGTCACCGCACAAATCGAACGAAGCTTCTCCGAGAACGGTCGGCAACCCACGGCCAAAGAGCTGGCAATCGCCGAGAGAGTTCAAGCAGCCGTCTGTTCTTGCGCGGCATACCTTGCCACAATGGAGCCCGCCAGAGCCCAGATCACGGCCGCCCACGCCCAGCTCATGGCGGCCTATGACAAAGATATGGCGGCCGTGGATGGCGAGATGCTTGTCGAGTATGGTGCAATTGATGCCATGGAGCCCCTTACCCAGGAGACCGTTGGGCTGGAGCTGGACATGGAGGTGGCAGCGGAGATCGACGAGCACCAGCCGTAGTAGTACTCTTTGTTTTGTTTAATTAAGAGCGTCGGTCTTTAATTTGTTATAGTAATGTTTAGGTCAGCTAGCTCTGTTTAATTGCTGAACTTGCTCGATTAAGAAGTTATTCTCCTTTGTGTACCCAAATTATGCAATGACGTGGATGACCACTGTAACCAGGGAAATTCGAACTAAAATTTTTGACGTTCAAAATCAACACACATGGGTTAAGCTATCTGTATCGTTTGTGATCTTCACATATTGTACACCGTTCTGAATAAGAGACCATGTCTGATGACACTTTGCGCGCCAGTTTTTTCACTGAAGCGATTCCAAATTTTTGGCTTCCGCGGAAATATCTACCTCCCCGCCCCCCCCCCTTACCAAAAGCCACATTTCCCCTCTTTCCGCCTTCCTTTCCAAGTTGAAACCTTCACTCCTTGCTTGCAGCGCCGCCGCCGCTTTGCCCGCGACCCTCCTTCATGCTACTCGGCCTCCCCTATCTAGGCCGGTAATCCACACCTGACCCCCATCCTCCTCCTCCACATCCCACATGACCGGACCACCGGCGCGAGCGCGACACCTTCCACCCAAATCACCGACCCCTCCACCAAATAAGCGCCGCCCTAAGCCATGGTGCACGCAGTATAGCCGGGATCTCAAGGAGCATTTGGCAGCGAAGAAGCAAATCGCGACCGCACGCGCGGATGAGGTCGCGACGGCTGGCATTCGTGCCGACCCCCAGATCTTGGAGGAGCACCTGACCATCGAGGCCACCGTTGACGCCTCGCGCGCCGATGCCGTGACGCGGTTGGCTACTTTTACCATGCAATCTTCTGCTATAGTGTATATGTTCTATATGTCGTGCAATGTGATGTTCAGTTAACTGCTTGGTTCAATTCTGCAAATGTGATGTTCAATTCTTCAGGGTCCAATATTTCGAAGTTGTTAAGCATGCTTGGTTTGGTTAACTATGTGATCTTCTATTATGAGTATGTTATATTGTGCAATGTGGTGCTCAGTTAACGTTTGGTTCATTTGTTGTGGTGTTTAGTTAATTGCTTGGCTCAATTCTGTAATGCGATGTTCAATTGTTGTGGCTGCATTCTCCTATTGTATACCATGTGAGAAATAAATTGAATTTGGATGTACTAAATACATGAGAAACAAATACAATTGTTATATTTCCAAGTTGTTAAGCATGCTTGGTTTGGTTAACCATCTGATCTTCTATTAGGAGTATGTTATATTGTGAAATGTGGTGCTCATTTAATTTTTGGTTCATTTGTTGTGCTGTTTAGCTAACTGCTTGGTTTAATTCTGCACTGTGATGTCCAATTGTCATGGGTAGAATTTTGTATTGTTGTGCATGTGAGGAATAAATCAAATTTGGCCGCACTTAATACATGAGAAACATATACAATTGCTATATTTCCTAGTTCTTAATCATGATTGGTTTGGATAAATGGGTTTTCCATGTGGCTTGAATTAATCTGATGAATCTGCAATGTGCTAATTTTTCATCAACATATTTTACTGATAGCATGTGAACCCTTACTTAACCTGATGACTAACTACCTTATATGTGTTGCAGGGAAACAATAGGAAGCACCGAGGTTTGCAATCGAGGTTAGCACGTGCATGGTCCGTTGTCTAATAGCACATTATTGTGCAATTGCATGAACCATTCCAATATTTTGGTTTCTAACAATTTGGTCTTGCACATGTAGGTCCGCTGTAAGAGGTTTTGACCCACTGTTTGTCCCTTTCTGCATATGGGGAAATGAGTTCTCCATGAATATCAGTCAAGTGAAGAAACTCAGAAAGATTGTTAGGATAAAGAAATTAGCGACAAAAAACAACAAGATCTTTGTCTGCACAATGAAGAAGACATTAGTTCACTACAGGATGGTACTAACTATTATACCTTGCCTTTTTTATTCATTTGCCCCTTTTCCAATATAGAGAAGATATTTATGCACATCCTTGTTTTCAGGCCTTTCCAAAGCAGTTCACTGACGATTACCTCTCAAACCATCTGTATGTCCAGGAGGCGAGGAAGGTATTCATACAACACCCATGGTTCAATATTGAAGTGTTCCTGAAGAGGACGAAGGATGGACGGTCAATCATCCACAGGCACTGGCCTAAAGTTACAAAGACCTTCAACATCAATGAAAGCTCAATATTCGCCTTCTGCTTCAGCAGTTTTCCTGATTAGATACATTTGTCTATGTATCGTCTATGATGCTAATTTTGAAAGGTAATAGATGGTGCATGTGAAACTTGGTCCTGGTGTAGTTGTGTAATGGGGTAGCTGAGTGCTGAAGCTATATGAAGTTGTACTTTGATGTATTTCAATTATGAAAATGAAATATATTGTGTGCTTAATATGAAATGTCCATTAGATTACTAAATGGATTATGAATAATCGGATAATTAGCCTGCTAATTGGGTTTTTCTATTGCAAACGGTTATTGAGAAAACACAGTGTGTGATGCATTCAATAACGCACACAGTTTCTAGGAATAAACTGTGTTAGATTAATGAACAATCACACACGACATCCTCTTGAAAACTGTTTGCGTTAGGCCACCTGGCGCAAACGTTTACCACATAAAAACTGTGTGTGATGGGCAGCCTTTGCCACACAGTTTCTTCTATGCACCGTGTGTGATGCATTCAATAACGTAAACGATAAGATTGTTAATACCGTATGCAATGGAAATGGTATCACGAACGATTTAACGAGACAAATTGTGTGTGATGTACCTGTGAACGGAAACATTTTCCTTGGAGCGACTGTGTGGGATATACATACGAACGGAAACATTTAGCGGGGACTGATGGTGTGGGATCTACTTGCGTCCGGAAACAATTTCGCCGTATAATTGTATTTAATAGCTCTACTGTACGTATTTCCGTATTTGAGCGCTCGCCGGTCGCACACGCCCTTATTTTGCCGAGCGTGTGTGCTAGGAGGGCATATCCTCGACGGTTTCTGGGTCATGTGGGAAGGACCTCCCTATCGCCACACTCACTGGCGACGGTTCCGAAGGCCGTTGCGAAAAGGGGTTTAAAACCGATTGTTTAGCATCTCGTTGTACTAGTGTAAACTAAACTAAATATAAACCTAAACCTAAAAAACAGAAGAAAAAGCTAATCTAAACCTAAACTACACTAACTACACTAACTAAACCTAAAAAACAGAAGAAGAAAATCTAATCTAAACTTCTATTCCTCCCTCTTTTCTTCTTCTTCTATTTTTCCATCTTTTTCTTCCTTCTTTTCTTCTTCTTCTTCTTCTTCTTCTTCCTCTTCTTCTTCTTATTTCTTCTTCTTCTTCTTCTTCTTCTTCTTCTTCTTCTTCTTCTTCTTCTTCTTCTTCTTCTTCTTCTTCTTCTTCTGCTCCTCCTCCTCCTCCTCCTCCTCTTCTTCTTCTTCTTCTTCTTCTTCTTCTTCTT
>LR738709.1:279059286-279189212 GCA_902687465.1 Secale cereale | reverse complement strand
ACTGGGCGGCGGTGGCGCGCTGGGGGGCGGTAGTTGTCGTCGGATCAGGGAGGGGGAGGGTGAGAGAGAAGAGAAAGCGGGGGGGGGGACGACCATTACATATTCAACTCTTTGCCATCCGCCAGTGCACGATAAAGAGGCGGAGCTGGTGGGCCGTTAGGGTTTGAGCCTCCACTGGACCCCAGCCACCTCTTTGTCGTCAACCAGCCGACGGCAAAGAAATGATAGACGGCAAAGAAGGTCTTTGCCGTCTTCTAACTAATGACAAAGATCTCACTAACGGCAAATAGTACATTTGCCGTCAGCGAGTTCGTTGTTGTTTGCTTTGTGTACGCTAATGATAAAGAATGTCTTTGCCATCTGCTAGCTGACGACAAAGAAATGGCTTACGGCAAATAATCTAATTCCAGTAGTGTGGCTTTGGTACCACAACTGTGAGGTGTCAGCCCACAATGAGACGTCAGCCCATCACCTGGCGTTTGTGCCACAACAGTAAGGCGTCAGCCCAACACCTGCCGTTGGTGCCACAACTATGATGCGTTAGCCCATCACCTGGTGTTGGTGCGACAACTGTGAGGCGTCACCCCGCTGTGAGGCGTCAGCCCATCGCCTCGTATTGGTGCCCCGACAGGTTGCTGCTACCTTCTAAGGAAATGGTGAGGCTTCAGCCCACCATGAGTTTTTAGGTTTTTGAACCGGAATATAAACCGCCGAGTCATTGGCTTTCGGTTTATAAAGGTCATGATTGAATATTTTTTGGGTTATCACCCTTCTTGGTTTTTGACTTAGGTCACCAATTCATACCGGCTCACGCTTGGATTTTTTAAATTATAACCCGTGCAGTTTTCATAATATAGAGTTATCTATGTTGGCTTTGACAAAAGCATAGTATGAACATATGACATGGTCATAGGGTTTTTACCCTGGTTCATTTTGACTTGTATGTTACCAGAACATCTTGATCGAAGGAAACATCAGGGATCGAATCATAAAGTTTGATTGGAGTAAACATGCATTATGATATTTCTGATCAAAACAAGTTCCAGACAACATGCATAAAGGCATGACACATCATAGTTTTGAACTAGCCTATTACAAGGCTACGATGAGCCGGCGGAATTAAAGAACAGAGTTTTCTGAAACTTCATTGAAGAGCCGTTGTGCCTTCAGTTACCATCATTGTGGCGAGTTGATGACTTTGGGTAATCCAGCTCCGGCTCTTCTTCCTCGTTTACCTGAAGATCAGGTGTTGTCCAGTTGATGCCAGTTAAGGCCTCGAAGAAAGCTTCATCATTGATAATTTGAGAACGATCAACATCAGGAGCAAAGGTGTGCTTACGGGCCGGAGGAGTAAGATCCACGATGTCGTAAGCCGGGGGTTTTGCTTTAACATTTTCCATATCATGATCTGCCTGATATCTGCATAGGTCAGCATCTTTGGCTAGTTTGCATGCTAAAGGACGCATCTCCTTCATGCATTTTGCAAAGTTTGCCTCACTAAAAGCAGACCCGTCTTCCTTCAAGCCTGAACAAACGGTGGCCATTTCTACCGGGTCAAGTTCTGCTTGTCATGCCTTAGCACAACTGAGAGCAATAATGGAACTAGATCGGGCGACTGATAATTTAATTTTTGCTAACTTCTGCGGCATCATAGACAGCTTGGCTAGCACATCTTGGATGAGTGTGGGCGGCTCTTTTCTGTTGGAGAAAGCAACAAGGGCCCGTTGAGTACCATTGTAAAGTTCTTCTACGAGCGAATACACGGCCCTCAATTTGAGCAGCATATCTGAGCCAAGGTTGGAGATTCTACGACCTGCTTTGGAAAGGTTACATATAAGTCGCTAGGTGGATTATAATAATGTCATATGAGGCATTTTGTACTCAAGGGATACTCACCAAATATGGCAGCCGTCATTTGGACTAATATGGCGTTTTAAGCCGGATAGCTCTGTAGCGGTATCTTCCAGTGAAGCTTCCGCAGTCTTTGCCCTTTGCAATAACTGGGTCTTCTCTTCTTCGCAGGCGGCTCTCTCTTTAGCCCAGCTAGATTTCAGCTTCTCATTTTCATCCAAGCTAAATTTAAACTTGGAGTCAGCCTTTTGCATTTCAGTTTCATGATGTTTAAGCATGTCTTTCAGCTCAACTCTTTGAGAGTGGGCCGAGTTTAAATCATCCTGCAATTGAAGATACAAATAATACATGGTTATTGGATGGCAATAATGCAAGTCCCAAGCACATTGCAGGCAATACACTTGGCACTTGGGGGCTAATGTGTCAGCAAGTTTTTATTAAAGTCGTATTTTGGAAGACATGACTCATCTTCATTTGATAAGTCGGCCCTTGGGAACTAATGTGTCAGCAAGTTTACTTAAAGGTTATATTTCCTGAAGACCTAGCTCATCTTAAGAAAATCCGGCCTTTGAGGGTCATGGCAGATTCTATTTTGCAAATCAACTATTGAAGAACCGACTCATCTTCATTAGATAAGCCGGCACTTGGGGGCTATGACCTGAAGTTCAAATACATATAAATTGCTAAGTCTTGTCCATACTCAATGTGACCTTTTTCCTAAGAATAAGACTCACAGCTGAGTAACTATGCATGCAGGAGGCAAATTAGTCATACCTCATATTTTTGTCGCATCCACTTGACCAAGTCAGCTTCCAGATCATAGCTGGTGTGTAGACGGCTCAGATAGCAAGAGTATAATTCATTGACATCCAGTAACGCATAACTCACAAGATCAGTCTTGGACTTAGCCTTTTCAGGGGAAAAAAGTTCATCCTTGGCGGAATGTTTGGCAAGGAATGTGGGAGCCCCAGGAGGTTTAGAAAATGATCCCGTAATGAGCACTTCACAAGTCTGACATTCGGTAGAATTTTTAACAGGAGAAGTCGGGTCAGTGCTTGGCGGGTCAGTGGTGTTTGCCAGGTCATTTTGAGCAGTGGCTGACGGAACGACTTCAAGAGGCGGCTCATCTTGCTGTTTTTTAGGG
Source organism: Secale cereale (assembly GCA_902687465.1). NCBI lineage: Eukaryota > Viridiplantae > Streptophyta > Magnoliopsida > Poales > Poaceae > Secale > Secale cereale. The sequence goes on along the minus strand of LR738709.1, from coordinate 279,186,217 downwards.
GTTTCGGGATTTTCGGTGAGTATTTTATGGATTATCTTAGTTTGATCCTTTTTGTTATATTTCTTTCTAGTAGAATAAATGTTTATAATATGATATAGTTTTTGAGTTTTGCTTTGTGATCTATCTATGTAATCGAGTGTGAGAATTTATATAATAAAGAGTAGTTTTGATTTGAGGGCCTTGCTTCTTGCTTTGATCAAAGGAAAGAAAAGAAAAATAAAAGGAACTTATATAATAATCTTATGGGGAGTGATGACTTCACATATAAAGGGTATGTTACATGAAACTTGTTGAGAGTTGACAAACATAGTTTTGGTCATTGTTGCAACTAGTAAGAAGTAATAAAGAAAGAGAGGTCTCACATATAAATACACTATCTTGGACATCTTTTGTGACTGTGAGCACTCATTAAGATATTATATGATAAAAGGTTGATGTTGGACAAGGAAGACAACATAATGTGTTATGTTCCTTTATATCCGAATAGAAGTTATATTGTCATAGATCCTCCAACATGTTGGGCTTATCTTCCCTCTTATGCTAACCAAAAACAATTCTGTAGTAAGTAGAGATACTACTTGTTCATCCAAAAACCTTCGACCTAGTTTTGCCATGAGAATCGACTATATCTACATATGGATTGAGTAAGATCCTTCAAGTAAGCTGTCATCGGTGCAAGCAATAAAAATTGCTCTCTAAATATGTGATATCTTGTAGTGTGGGTAAAATAAACTCTGTACGACCTTGTGATGAGGGAGAAATAGAAAAGATAGACTGCATAATAAAGACCTCTGTCACAAGTGGCAATACAAAGTGGGGTTCCTTTGCACTAAGATTCCATGCATCCAACCAAGAAGCACATGCCAACCTCTGCTTCCCTCTGTGAAGGGCCTATCTTTTATTTTAATGTCTGCCTTAATACTAGAGTCAAGGTGGTCTCCAACTTTCCTTTTAAACTTTTATCCTTTGGCAAGCACAATATGTTGGACAAAGATCTAGATACATATATGCATACAGATGTAGAAGACCATAAACTATTATATTGACATTACCCTCGAGGTAAATCATTGGGAGGCGAAATTATAAGCCCTTATCTTCCTATAGAAACTTTGATCTCATGAGTATCGCATGAGTGTTAGAAATTATGAAATAATAAGAGATGGTTGAGTATGTGAACTTGCTATATAAAAGCTCTTACATTGACTCTTTCGAATGTTCTAATAAATTGTAATTGCTTCAATGGCTGATATCATAGTTTGTTAGTTTTCAATAAGGTTTGTGATTCATACTTTACATTGTGACTGAATTGCCACTTTGATATAAGAGATTATATGACAATATATTGCCGCTCTAAAAATGATCGTGATGCCCTCATGTCCGTGTTTTATTTTATCGACACCTTTATCTCTAAACATGTGGTCATGATTATCGATCTCGACTTTCGCTTGAGGACAAGCGAGGTCTAAGCTTGGGGGAGTTGATACGTCTATTTGGCATCATGCTTTTATGTTGATATTTAATGCATTATGGATAGTTATTTCACATTACGATACAATAGTTATGCCTTTTCTATCTTATTTTGCAAGATGTACATGAAGAGGGAAAACTCCGGCAGCTGGAATTCTAGACCGGAAAGGTGCAAAGTTGAGAGGCCTATTCTGCACAACTCCAAAAGTACTGAAAATCTACGAAGAATTATTTTGGAATACATAAAAAATATTGGGGGAAGAAAATCCAAAGGGGCCCACCAGGTGGCCACATACCTGCGGGGGCACGCCCTGCCCCCCATGGCGCGCCCCCAGGGCTTGTGGGCCCCCTGGCAGGTCCCCAATGCCCATCTTCTGCTATATTGGGAGTTTTGACATGGAAAAAATCAAGAGAGAGCTTTCGGGACGAAGCGCCGCCATCTCAAGGTGGAACTTGGGTAGAACCAATCTAGGGCCCCGACAGAGCTGTTTGGCCGGGGAAACTTCTCTCCAGGAGGGGGAGCTCGAAGCCATCGTCATCACCAATTATCCTCTCATTCAGGGAGGGTCAATCTCCATCAACATCTTCACCAGCACCATCTCCTCTCAAACACTAGTTCATCTCTTATATACAATCTTTGCCTCAAAACCTCAGATTGGTACATGTGGGTTGCTAGTAGTGTTGATTACTCCTTGAAGTTGATGCTAGTTGGTTTATTTGGTGGAAGATCATACGTTCAGATCCTTGATGCTATTAAATACTCCTCTGATTTTGAACATGAATATTCTTCGTGAGTAGTTACATTTGTTCTTGGGGACATGGGAGAAGACTTGTCATAAGTAATCATGTGAATTTGGTATTCGTTTGGTATTTTGATGAGATGTATGTTGTCTTTCCTCTAGTGGTGTTATGTGAACATCGACTACATGACACTTCACCATTATTTGGGCCTAGGGGAAGGCATCGGTAAGTAATAAGTAGATGATGGGTTGCTAGAGTGACAGAAGCTTAGACCCTAGTTTATGTGTTAATTCATAAGGGGTTGATTTGGATCCACATGTTTCACGCTATGGTTAGATTTATGTTAATCTTCTTTCATAGTTGTGGATGCTTGCGAGAGGGGTTAATTATAAGTGGAAGGCTTGTGCAAGTAAGGACAAAACCCAAGCACCGGTCCACCCACATATAAAGTTATCAAAGTAATGAACACGAATCATATGAGCATGAGGAAAACTAACTTGACAATAATTCACATGTGTCCTCGGGAGCACTTTGCTTTATTTCATAGTTCGTCCAGTCTTGTCCTTTGCCACAAAAAGGATTGGGTGCCTTGCTGCACCTTTGTTACACTTACTACTTGATACGTCTCCAACGTATCTATAATTTGTTATTGTTCCATGCTATTATTTATGATGTTTTGGATGTTTAATGGCCTTTGTCATACACTTTTATATTATTTTTGGGACTAACCTACTAACCCAAAGGCCCAGTCCAGATTGCTGTATTTTGCCTGTTTCAGGGTTTTACAGAAAACGGATATCAAAGGGAGTCCAAACGGAATGAAACCTTCGGGAGAGATATTTTTGGAGAAAATCATGCACGGGAGACTTGAGAACCACGTAGTAGGGGCCACGTGGTGCCCATGAGGGTGGGGGCGCCCCCCTAGGGCGCGCCCCTGCCTCGTGGGTCCCACGTTAGGCCCCCGGTGCCCTCCTTCCTCCTATATAAGCCTACGTACCCCAAAGCAATCAGAAGAACATAGAAAACCCTAGTTCCACCGTCGTAACCTTCTGTTCCCGTGAGATCCCATCTTGGGGCCTATTCCGGAGCTCTGCTCGAGGGGCGATCTACCACGGAGTGCTTCTACATCATCATCATCGCCTCACCATGAGTTGTGAGTAGTTTACCACAGACCTTCGGGTCCATAGCTAGTATCTAGATGGCTTTTTCTCTCTCTCTGGATCACAATACAAAGTTATCCTGGTCTTCGAGGAGATCTATTCGATGTAATCTCTTTTTGCGGTGTGTTTGCCACGATCCGATGAATTGTGGGTTTATGATCAAGATTATCTTTGAGAAATATTTGGTTCTTCTCCGAACTCTTTATGTATGATTATAATATCCTTGCAAGTCACTTTGAATTATTGGTTTGGTTTGGCTACTAGATCTATAGTTCTTGCAATGGGAGAAGTGCTTGGCTTTGGGTTCAATCTTGCGGTGTCCTTTCCCAGTGACAGTAGGGGCAGCAAGGCAAGTATTGTATTGTTGCCATCTAGGATAAAAAGATGGGGTTTATATCATATTGCTTGAGTTTATCCCTCTACATCATGTCATCTTGCTTAAGGCATTACTCTGTTCTTATGAACTCAATACACTAGATGCATGCTGGATAGCGGTCGTTGTGTGGAGTAATAGTAGTAGATGCAGAATCATTTCGGTCTACTTGTCTCAGACGTGATGCCTATATATAATGATCATGCCTAAATAGTCTCATAATTATTCGCTTTTCTATCAATTGCTCGATAGTAATTTGTTTACCCGCCGTAGAATATCGCTATCATGAGAGAAGGCACTAGAGAACACTATGGCCCCCGGGGCTATTCTCAACATATCAATCTACATCTACATTACTTTTTACGCTTTTACTTTCTGTTCTTATAATCAAAAATACCAAAAATATCAAACTATCATCTCTATCAGATCTCACTTTCGTAAGTGACCGTAAGGGGATTGACAACCCCTTATCACGTTGGCTGTGAAGTTCTTATTTGTTTGTGCAGGTGCGAGGGACTCGCGCGTGGTCTCCTACTGGATTGATACCTTGCTTCTCAAAAACTAAGGGAAATACTTACGCTACTGTGATGCATCTCCCTTTCCTCTTCGAGGGAATACAACACAAGCTCAAGAAGTAGCAAGAAGAATTTCTGGTGCCGTTGCCGGGGAGGCTTATGCAAAATTCATATACCAAGTACCTATCACAAACCCTTATCCTTCGCATTACATTTTTTTCCTCTCGTTTTCCTCTCCCCCACTTCTCCCTTGCCGTTTTATTTGCCCTTCTTTTGCCGCGTGTTTATCGTTCGCTTGCTTCCTGTTTGCTTGTGTTTTTATGCGCCCTCTATTGGCTTACATCTTCGCTTGCTAAATTATGGATCCTCATCCACTTGATAATTTCTTTAAGAGATCCAATTATGTTGAACCTATTGCTAGTGAGCTGCGTGCACTAGATTATCTTTATGAGGTTTTGCTTGAAATTTATGAATCTGAAAATTGTGAGGAATTGTTAAAAGAAAAAGTGATTCATGATAGCTTGGTAAATAAAAAGCATGATTGCAATGATGTTATTATAAATTCTATTAATGTCAATTGTGTTCATGATATGCAAAACCCTAAGCTTAGGGATGTTAGTATTCCTATGTCCACTACTTGTTGCAATGATCATGATTGGGGTGATGCTTCTTACGATCTTAAAAATTTATTTCATCCCCATGATGAAGGTGAGATTGATCATAATGTTGGAAATAATATTGAAAGTGGGTTTGGAAGAGTGTCAACTTTAGATCCCATATATTTGGAGAATGATAAATCTTATGAAATTTTTGATGAAAGTGGGTTTGGAGAGGTCATGACTTTAGTTAATGATAATCCCACTATTTTGGAAGAGTGTCAACTTTGGATGCATGTGGATCGTGTTGAGAATATGTTATGTGATAGCTATATTGTTGAATTTGCTTATGATCCTACATGCAATTATTTTGAGAGAGGAAAATATGGTTGTAGAAATTTTCATGCTACTAAATTACCTCTCGATATGTTGAGATTGATATTGTTTCTTTCTTCTTCCTTGCATATGCTAGACATTGATTGCCTTGATAATTTGTATCACTATAAAATGCCTATGCATAGAAAGCATGTTGGACTTAGATGTGATTTTCACATGCTTTATGATGCTCTTTTTGTGCTTCAAGCCTTGTCTTCCATGTGAGCATCATTGAATTCTCAAGCCTATCTTAATGGCTATAAAGAAAGAGCTTGTTGGGAGGCAACCGAATTTTATATTTTTCGTTTTTTGCTTCTGTTTAGGAATAAATATTGCATCTATCTTCTGCTAAGATGAGGTTTTGTGTTTTGTTTAGTGTTTGTGCCAAGTAGAACCTTTGGGAAGACTTGTGTGAAGTTTATGTGATCTTGCTGTGAAAAATGGAATCGTTAGCGCTCGCTAGAATGGTCATCAGATTTTACTGGAGCGTGCTATTTAGTTGATTATTTTTACATATGATTAATAAATAAATTCCTCACGTTTACCAATTTAATTTGAATTATTTGGAGTTACAGAATTATGTGAAACCTGCAGATTACTACAGACTGTTCTGTTTTAGACAGATTCTGTTTTTCGTGTGTTGTTTGCTTATTTCAATGCATCTATGTGTAATATTGGGAAGTATGAACCATAGACAAGTTGGAATACAGTAGGTTTAACACCAATATAAACAAAGAATGAATTCATTGCAGTACCTTTGAGTAGTGGTTTGCTTTATTATACTAACGGAGCTTACGAGATTTTTGTCTAAGTTTTGTGTTGTGAAGTTTTCAAGTTTTGAGTATTGCTTTGATGGACTATGGAACAAAGTGTGGCAAGAGCCTAAGCTTGGGGATGCCCATGGCACCCCAAGGTAAAATTCAAGGACAACCAAAAGCCTGAGCTTGGGATGCCCTGGGAAGGCATCCCCTCTTTCATCTTCATCCATCGGTAACTATACTCGGAGCTATATTTTTATTCACCACATGATATGTGTTTTGCTTGGAGCGTCTTGTATAATTTGAGTATTTGCTTGTTAGTTTGCCACAATTATCCTTGCTGGACACACCTATATGAGAGAGTTAAATATGGCCTAGGAATTGTTAGAACACTGTATGTGCTTCACTTATATCTTTTGAGTTGAATAGTTTTTGCTCTAGTGCTTCACTTATATCTTTTAGAGCACGGTGGTGATAATATTTTGAAGAAATTGTTGAACTCTCATGCTTCACTTATATCCATTTGAGAGTCTATTCAAACAACATGGTAATGTGTTTAGGCTATAAAACTAGTCTTCACATGATAGACATCCAATATCAATGTACTAAAAACTTTCACACTAAGTGCATTGAATATGATGAGAAGTTGGATGCTTGATAAATGTTTTGAGATATTAGAGTCATGCTAGTGGAGTTATTATGAAATCGAGAAATTCTTGTGTTAAGGTTAGTTATTCCCGTAGCATGCACGTATGGTGAACTGCTATGTGACGAAGTTAGAGCATGACGTATTTGTAAAGTGTCAACCTTTGTGTTGAGGTTGGGGGCGCGCGATGGTTAACTCCTACCAACCTCCCCCTAGGATCATGCGTTGATTGCTTTGTTTTGATGACTCGTAGATTTTTGCAATAAGTATATGAGTTCTTATGACTAATGTTGAGTCAATGGATTATACACACTCTCACCCTTCGACCATTGCTAGCCTCTCTGGTACTGCGCAACTTTCACCGGTACCATACACCCACTATATACCGTTCCTCAAAATAGCCACCATATATATTCCTCAAAACAGCCACCATACCTACCTATTATGGCATTTCCATAGCCATTCCGAGATATATTGCCATGCAACTTTCCATCGTTCTGTTCATATGACACGCATCATATTGTCATATTGCCATGCATGATCATGTAGTTGACATCGTGTTTGTGGCAACGCCACCATGCATAATTTTTCATACATGTCACTCTTGATTCATTGCACATCCCGTTACACCGCCGGAGGCATTCATATAGAGTCATACTTGTTCTAGTATCGAGTTGTAATGTCTAGTTGTAGGTCAATGAAAGTGTGATGATCATCATTATTAGAGAATTGTCCCATGTGAGGAAAGGCTATATCAATAAAGTTCCTCCACAAAAAAAGAAAAAAAGGGAAGGCCAAAGAAAAAAAGAAAGGCCCAAAAAAAAGAAAAAAAGAAAAAAAGAAAAAAAGGGACAATTGCTACTATCTTTTTCCACACTTGTGCTTCAAAGTAGCACCATGTTCTTCATGATAGAGAGTCTCATGTTTAGTCACTTTCATATACTAGTGGGAATTTTCATTATAGAATTTGGCTTGTATATTCCAACGATGAACTTCCTCAAATGCCCTAGGTCTTCGTGAGCAAGCAAGTTGGATGCACACCCACTTAGTTTCTTTTGTTGAGCTTTCATACAAATTTAGCTCTAGTGCATCCGTTGCATGGCAATCCCTACTCACTCACATTGATATCTATTGATGGGCATCTCCATAGCCCGTTCATACGCCTAGTCGATGTGAGACTATCTCCCTCCTTTTTGTCCTCTCCACAACCACCTCTCTATTCCACCCATAGTGCTATGTCCATGGCTCACGCTCATGTATTGCGTGAAAGTTGAAAGGTTTGAAAGAATAGAGTATGAAAACAAGTCCTTGGCTGAAACCGGGGTTGTGCATGATATGAATATTTTGTGTGATGAAGAGGGAGCATAGCCAGACTATATGATTTTGTAGGGATAACTTTCTTTAGCCACAGTATTTTGAGAAGACATGATTGCTTTATTAGTATGCTTGAAGTATTATTATTTCTTATGTAAATATAGACTTTTGTCTTGAATCTTTCAGATCTGAACATTCATGCCACAATTAAGAGAATTACATTGAAAAACTATGTTGGTTAGCATTCCACATCAAAAATTCTGTTTTTATCATTTACCTCCTCGACGATGAGCAGGAATTAAGGTTGGGGATGCTTGATACGTCTCCAAGGTATCTATAATTTTTTATTGTTCCATGCTATTATTTATGATGTTTTGGATGTTTAATGGGCTTTGTAATACACTTTTATATTATTTTTGGGACTAACCTACTAACCCAAAGGCCCAGTCCAGATTGCTGTTTTTTTGCCTCTTTCAGGGTTTTAGAGAAAAGGGATATCAAACGGAGTCCAAACGGAATGAAACCTTCGGGAGAGATATTTTTGGAGAAAATCATGCACGGGAGACTTGAGAACCACGGAGTAGGGGCCACGTGGTGCCCACGAGGGTGGGGGGAGCGCCCCCCCACTAGGGCGCATCCCCTGCCTCGTGGGTCCCATGTAAGTGTTGGAAATATGCCCTAGAGGCAATAATAAAAGTATTATTATTATATTTCCTTGTTCATGATAATTGTCTGTTATTCATGCTTGAATTGTATTGTACGGAAATAGCGATACATGTGTGAATATATAGACCACAATGAGTCCCTGGTAAACCTCAAGTTACTAGCTCGTTGATCAACAGATGGTCACGGTTTCCTGACCATGGACATAGGATGTCAGTGATAACGGGATAACATCATTAGGAGAATGATGTGATGGACAAGACCCAATCCTGAGCATAATACGAGATCGTATAGTTCGTAATGCATAAGCTTTTCGGTGTCAAGTATTTATTCCTTAGACCATGAGGTTGTACAACTCCCGGATACCGTAGGAATACTTTGGGTGTGCCAAACGTCACAACGTAACTGGGTGGCTATAAAGGTATACACCGGGTATCTCCGAAAGTGTCTGTTGAGTTGGTACGAACCGAGACTGGGATATTGTCACTCCGTGTGACGGAGAGGTACCTCTGGGCCCACTCGGTAAGACATCATCATAATGAGCTGAAAGTGACTAAAGATTTAGTCACGGGATGATGGATTACGGATCGAGTAAAGAGACTTGCCATGACGAGATTGAACAAGGTATCACCGACGATCGAATCTCGGGCAAGTACCATACCAATGGACAAAGGGAATAACATACGGGATTGAGTGAATCCTTGACATAGTGGTTCATCCGATGAAGATCATCGAGGAACACGTGGGAACCAACATGGATATCCAGATCCCGCTGTTGGTTATTGACCGGAGAGTCGTCTCGGTCATGTGTGCGTGTCTCCCGAACCCGTAGGGTCTACACACTTAAGGTTCATTGACGCTAGGGTCGTAGAGATACATGCACGTGGAAACCCGAAAGTTGTTCGGAGTCCCGGATGAGATCCCGGACGTCACGAGGAGTTCCGGAGTGGTCCGGAGGTAAAGAATTATATATAGGAAGTCCAGTTTCAGCCATCGGGTGAACTCCGGGGGTCCACCGGGTGGGGCCACCCATCCCGGTGGGGCCCCTAGGCCGCAAGGGGAAGGGCGCCAGCCCCTGGTGGGCTGGCGCACCACTTGAGACCCCCTCCATGCGCCTAGGGTCGAAATCCTAGGGGAGGGGGGCGCCCCCTATGCCTTGGGGGTAAGTTTCCCCCCTAGGCCGGCGCCCCACCTTGCAGATGGGATCTGCCAGGGCCGGCGCCCCCCGGCCCCTATATATAGTGGGGGGGAGAGGGCAGCCGCACCCAAGCCTCTGGCGCCTCTCCCCCTCCCGTCACACTTCCATCTCCTCACGCAGGGCGCCGGCGAAGCCCTGCAGGATTTCCCGCTGCATCCACCAACACGCCGTCGTGCTACTGGATCTCCGACGACCTCTCCTCCCCCCTTGCTGGATCAAGAAGGAGGTGACGTTGCTGTACCGGACGTGTGTTGAACGCGGAGGTGCCGTCCGTTCGGCGCTAGGATCATCAGTGACGAAGAACGCGAAGAGTACGACTACTTCATCATCGTTGCTTCGAACGTTTCCGCACGCGATCTACAAAAGGGTATGTAGATGCACTCCAATATGCTCGTTGCTTGATGACTCCTTAGATTGATCTTGGTGAAAGCGTATAAAATTTTGAATTCTGCTACGTTCCCCAACAGTGGCATCTGAGCTAGGTCTTTTGCGTAGCATCTTGCACGAGTAGAACACAAAGCAGTTGTGGGCGTTGAGTTTGCTCAATTTTCTTGCCGTTACTAGTCTAATCTTGATTCTGAGGTATTGTGGGATGAAGCGGCCCGGACCGACCTTACACGTACGCTTACGTGAGACTGGTTCCACCGACAGATATGCACTAGATGCATAAGGTGGCTGGCGGGTGTCTGTCTCTCCCACTTTAGTCGGATCGGATTTGATGAACATGGTCCTTATGAAGGGTAGATAGAAATTGACAAATCACGTTGTGGTTTTGGCGTAGGTAAGAAACGTTCTTGCCAGAAAACCTATAGAAGCCACGTAAAAACTTGCAACAACAATTAGAGGTCGTCTAACTTGTTCTTGCAGCATGTGCTATGTGATATGGTATGGCCAAGAAGATGTGATGAATGATATATGTGATGTATGAGATTGATCATGTTCTTGTAATAGGGAATCACGACTTGCATGTCGATGAATTTGACAGCCGGCAGGAGCCATAGGAGTTGTCTTAATTATTGTATGACCTACGTGTCACTGAATAACGCCATGTAATTACTTTACTTTATTGCTAAACATTAGCCATAGTAGTAGAAGTAATAGTTGGCATGACGAATTCATGAAGACACAATGATGGAGATCATGGTGTCGAGCCGGTGACAAAGATGATCATGGTGCCCCGAAGATGGAGATCCAAGGAGCAAGATGATATTGGCCATATCATGTCACTTTAATTGATTGCATGTGATCTTTATCATGTTTATGCATCTTGTTTACTTAGAATGACGGTAGTAAATAAGATGATCTCTCACTAAAATTTCAAGAATTGTGTTCCCCTTAACTATGCACTATTGCTAAGGATCATTGTTCCGAAGCACCACGTGATGATCGGGTGTGATAGGTTCTAACGTTCGCATACAACGGGTCTAAGCCAGATTTACACAAGCAATACACTTAGGGTTCACTTGACGAGCCTAGCATGTACATACATGGCCTCGGAACACGGAAGACCGAAAGGTCGAACATGAGTCGTATAGAAGATACGATCAACATGAAGATGTTCACCGTTGATGACTAGTCCGTCTCACGTGATGATCGGACACGGGCTAGTCGATTCGGATCATGTATCACTTAGATGACTAGAGAGATGTCATTCTGAGTGGGAGTTCATTAAAATTTTATTAGATGAACTTAATTATCATGAACTTAGTCTAAAAATCTTTACAATATGTCTTGTAGATCAAATGGCCCACGCTCAAGTTTCCCTCAACTTCAACGTGTTCCTAGAGAAAACCAAGCTGAAAGACGATGGTAGCAACTATACGGATTGGGTACGTAACCTAAGGACTATCCTCATAGCTGCCAAGAGATCATATGTCCTTGAAGCACCGCTAGGTGATGCACCCGTTCTCCCGGCGACCCAAGACGTTATGAACACCTGGCAGTCGCGTTGTGATGATTACTCCCTGGTTTAGTGCGGCATGCTTTACAGCTTAGAGTCGGGGCTCCAAAAGCGTTTTGAGCACCACGGAGCATATGAGATGTTCCAAGAGCTGAAAATGGTTTTCCAAGCTCATGCCCGAGTCGAGAGATATGACGTCTCCGACGCATTCTACAACTGTAAGATGGAGGAAAACAGTTCTGTCAGTGAGCACATCCTCAAGATTTCTAGGTTGCACAACCACTTGTCTCAGTTGGGAATGAATCTCCCAAACGAAGCGGTCATTGACAGAATCCTCCAGTCGCTCCCACCTAGCTTCAATAGCTTCGTGTTAAACTTCACATGATAGACATCCAATATCAATGCACTAAAAACTTTCACACTAAGTGCATTGAATATGATGAGAAGTTGGATGCTTGATAAATGTTTTGAGATATTAGAGTCATGCTAGTGGAGTTATTATGAAATCGAGAAATTCTTGTGTTAAGGTTAGTGATTCCCGTAGCATGCACGTATGGTGAACCGCTATGTGACGAAGTTAGAGCATGACGTATTTGTAAAGTGTCAACCTTTGTGTGGAGGTTGGGGGCGCGCGATGGTTAACTCCTACCAACCTCCCCCTTAGGATCATGCGTTGATTGCTTTATTTTGATGACTCGTAGATTTTTGCAATAAGTATATGAGTTCTTATGACTAATGTTGAGTCCATGGATTATACACACTCTCACCCTTCGACCATTGCTAGCCTCTCTGGTACTGCGCAACTTTCACCGGTACCATACACCCACTATATACCGTTCCTCAAAATAGCCACCATATATATTCCTCAAAACAGCCACCATACCTACCAATTATGGCATTTCCATAGCCATTCCGAGATATATTGCCATGCAACTTTCCACCGTTCTGTTCATATGACACGCATCATATTGTCATATTGCCATGCATGATCATGTAGTTGACATCGTGTTTGTGGCAACGCCACCATGCATAATTTTTCATACATGTCACTCTTGATTCATTGCACATCCCGTTACACCGCCGGAGGCATTCATATAGAGTCATACTTGTTCTAGTATCGAGCTGTAATGTCTAGTTGTAGGTCAATGAAAGTGTGATGATCATCATTATTAGAGAATTGTCCCATGTGAGGAAAGGCTATATCAATAAAGCTCCTCCACAAAAAAAGAAAAAAAAGGGAAGGCCAAAGAAAAAAAGAAAGGCCCAAAAAAAAAGAAAAAACGAAAAAAAGAAAAAAAAGGGACAATTGCTACTATCTTTTTCCACACTTGTGCTTCAAAGTAGCACCATGTTCTTCATGATAGAGAGTCTCATGTTTAGTCACTTTCATATACTAGTGGGAATTTTCATTATAGAATTTGGCTTGTATATTCCAACGATGGGCTTCCTCAAATGCCCTAGGTCTTCGTGAGCAAGCAAGTTGGATGCACACCCACTTAGTTTCTTTTGTTGAGCTTTCATACAAATTTAGCTCTAGTGCATCCGTTGCATGGCAATCCCTACTCACTCACATTGATATCTACTGATGGGCATCTCCATAGCCCGTTCATACGCCTAGTCGATGTGAGACTATCTCCCTCCTTTTTGTCCTCTCCACAACCACCTCTCTATTCCACCCATAGTGCTGTGTCCATGGCTCACGCTCATGTATTGCGTGAAAGTTGAAAGGTTTGAAATAATAGAGTATGAAAACAAGTCCTTGGCTGAAATCGGGGTTGTGCATGATATGAATATTTTGTGTGATGAAGAGGGAGCATAGCCAGACTATATGATTTTGTAGGGATAACTTCCTTTAGCCATAGTATTTTGAGAAGACATGATTGCTTTATTAGTATGATTGAAGTATTATTATTTCTTATGTAAATATAGACTTTTGTCTTAAATCTTTCAGATCTGAACATTCATGCCACATTTAAGAGAATTACATTGAAAAACTATGTTGGTTAGCATTCCACATCAAAAATTCTGTTTTTATCATTTACCTCCTCGACGACGAGCAGGAATTAAGGTTGGGGATGCTTGATACGTCTCCAAGGTATCTATAATTTTTGATTGTTCCATGCTATTATTTATGATGTTTTGGATGTTTAATGGGCTTTGTAATACACTTTTATATTATTTTTGGGACTAACCTACTAACCCAAAGGCCCAGTCCAGATTGCTGTTTTTTTGCCTCTTTCAGGGTTTTAGAGAAAAGGGATATCAAACGGAGTCCAAACGGAATGAAACCTTCGGGAGAGATATTTTTGGAGAAAATCATGCACGGGAGACTTGAGAACCACGGAGTAGGGGCCACGTGGTGCCCACGAGGGTGGGGGGAGCGCCCCCCCACTAGGGCGCATCCCCTGCCTCGTGGGTCCCATGTAAGTGTTGGAAATATGCCCTAGAGGCAATAATAAAAGTATTATTATTATATTTCCTTGTTCATGATAATTGTCTGTTATTCATGCTTGAATTGTATTGTACGGAAACAGCGATACATGTGTGAATATATAGACCACAATGAGTCCCTGGTAAACCTCTAGTTACTAGCTCGTTGATCAATAGATGGTCACGGTTTCCTGACCATGGACATAGGATGTCAGTGATAACGGGATCACATCATTAGGAGAATGATGTGATGGACAAGACCCAATCCTGAGCATAATACGAGATCGTATAGTTCGTAATGCATAAGCTTTTCGGTGTCAAGTATTTATTCCTTAGACCATGAGGTTGTACAACTCCCGGATACCGTAGGAATACTTTGGGTGTGCCAAACGTCACAACGTAACTGGGTGGCTATAAAGGTATGCATCGGGTATCTCCGAAAGTGTCTGTTGAGTTGGTACGAACCGAGACTGGGATATTGTCACTCCGTGTGACGGAGAGGTACCTCTGGGCCCACTCGGTAAGACATCATCATAATGAGCTGAAAGTGACTAAAGATTTAGTCACGGGATGATGGATTACGGATCGAGTAAGGAGACTTGCCATGACGAGATTGAACAAGGTATCACCGACGATCGAATCTCGGGCAAGTACCGTACCGATGGACAAAGGGAATAACATACGGGATTGAGTGAATCCTTGACACAGTGGTTCATCCGATGAAGATCATCGAGGAACACGTGGGAACCAACATGGATATCCAGATCCCGCTGTTGGTTATTGACTGGAGAGTCGTCTCGGTCATGTGTGCGTGTCTCCCGAACCCGTAGGGTCTACACACTTAAGGTTCAGTGACGCTAGGGTCGTAGAGATACATGCACGTGGAAACCCGAAAGTTGTTCGGAGTCCCGGATGAGATCCCAGACGTCACGAGGAGTTCCGGAGTGGTCCGGAGGTAAAGAATGATATATAGGAAGTCCAGTTTCAGCCATCGGGTGAACTCCGGGGGTCCACCGGGTGGGGCCACCCATCCCGGTGGGGCCCCTAGGCCGCAAGGGGAAGGGGGCCAGCCCCTGGTGGGCTGGCGCACCACTTGAGCCCCCCCTCCATGCGCCTAGGGTCGAAATCCTAGGGGAGGGGGGCGCCCCCTATGCCTTGGGGGGCAAGTTTCCCCCCTAGGCCGGCGCCCCCCCTTGTAGATGGGATCTGCCAGGGCCGGCGCCCCCCTGGCCCCTATATATAGTGGGGGGAGAGGGCAGCCGTACCCAAGCCTCTGGCGCCTCTCCCCCTCCCGTCACACTTCCATCTCCTCACGCAGGGCGCCGGCGAAGCCCTGCAGGATTTCCCGCTACATCCACCACCACGCCGTCGTGCTGCTGGATCTCCGACGACCTCTCCTCCCCCCTTGCTGGATCAAGAAGGAGGTTACGTTGCTGTACCGGACGTGTGTTGAACGCGGAGGTGCCGTCCGTTCGGCGCTAGGATCATCAGTGACGAAGAACGCGAAGAGTACGACTACTTCATCCTCGTTGCTTCGAACGCTTCCGCACGCGATCTACAAAAGGGTACGTAGATGCACTCCAATATGCTCGTTGCTTGATGACTCCTTAGATTGATCTTGGTGAAAGCGTAGAAAATTTTGAATTCTGCTACGTTCCCCAACAGTGGCATCTGAGCTAGGTCTTTTGCGTAGCATCTTGCACGAGTAGAACACAAAGCAGTTGTGGGCGTTGAGTTTGCTCAATTTTCTTGTCGTTACTAGTCTAATCTTGATTCTGAGGTATGGTGGGATGAAGCGGCCCGGACCGACCTTACACGTACGCTTACGTGAGACTGGTTCCACCGACAGATATGCACTAGATGCATAAGGTGGCTGGCGGGTGTCTGTCTCTCCCACTTTAGTCGGATCGGATTCGATGAACAGGGTCCTTATGAAGGGTAAATAGAAATTGACAAATCACGTTGTGGTTTTGGCGTAGGTAAGAAACGTTCTTGCTAGAAAACCTATAGAAGCCACGTAAAAACTTGCAACAACAATTAGAGGTCGTCTAACTTGTTCTTGCAGCATGTGCTATGTGATATGGTATGGCCAAGAAGATGTGATGAATGATATATGTGATATATGAGATTCATCATGTTCTTGTAATAGGGAATCACGACTTGCATGTCGATGAATTTGACAGCCGGCAGGAGCCATAGGAGTTGTCTTAATTATTGTATGACCTACGTGTCACTGAATAACGCCATGTAATTACTTTACTTTATTGCTAAACGTTAGCCATAGTAGTAGAAGTAATAGTTGGCATGACGACTTCATGAAGACACAATGATGGAGATCATGATGATGGAGATCATGGTGTCGAGCCGGTGACAAAGATGATCATGGTGCCCCGAAGATGGAGATCCAAGGAGCAAGATGATATTGGCCATATCATGTCACTTTAATTGATTGCATGTGATCTTTATCATGTTTATGCATCTTGTTTACTTAGAATGACGGTAGTAAATAAGATGATCTCTCACTAAAATTTCAAGAATTGTGTTCCCCCTAACTATGCACTATTGCTAAGGATCGTTGTTCCGAAGCACCACGTGATGATCGGGTGTGATAGGTTCTAACGTTCGCATACAACGGGTGTAAGCCAGATTTACACAAGCAATACACTTAGGGTTCACTTGACGAGCCTAGCATGTACAGACATGGCCTCGGAACACGGAAGACCGAAAGGTCGAACATGAGTCGTATAGAAGATACGATCAACATGAAGATGTTCACCGTTGATGACTAGTCCGTCTCACGTGATGATCGGACACGGGCTAGTCGATTCGGATCATGTATCACTTAGATGACTAGAGAGATGTCATTCTGAGTGGGAGTTCATTAAAATTTTATTAGATGAACTTAATTATCATGAAATTAGTCTAAAAATCTTTACAATATGTCTTGTAGATCAAATGGCCCACGCTCAAGTTTCCCTCAACTTCAACGTGTTCCTAGGGAAAACCAAGCTGAAAGACGATGGTAGCAACTATACGGATTGGGTCCGTAACCTGAGGATTATCCTCATAGCTGCCAAGAGATCATATGTCCTTGAAGCACCGCTAGGTGATGCACCCGTTCTCCCGGCGACCCAAGACGTTATGAACACCTGGCAGTCGCGTTGTGATGATTACTCCCTGGTTCAGTGCGGCATGCTTTACAGCTTAGAGTCGGGGCTCCAAAAGCGTTTTGAGCACCACGGAGCATATGAGATGTTCCAAGAGCTGAAAATGGTTTTCCAAGCTCATGCCCGAGTCGAGAGATATGACGTCTCCGACGCATTCTACAACTGTAAGATGGAGGAAAATAGTTCTGTCAGTGAGCACATCCTCAAGATTTCTAGGTTGCACAACCGCTTGTCTCAGTTGGGAATGAATCTCCCAGACGAAGCGGTCATTGACAGAATCCTCCAGTCGCTCCCACCTAGCTTCAAGAGCTTCGTGTTAAACTTCAATATGCAGGGGATGGAGAGGTCCATTCCCGAGGTGTATTCAATGCTGAAATCAGCGGAGGTGGATATCAAGAAAGAACATCAAGTGTTGATGGTCAATAAAACCACTAAGTTCAAGAAAGGCAAGGGTAAGAAGAACTTCAAGAAGGACGGCAAAGGAGTTGTCGCGCCCGGTAAGCCAGTTGCCGGGAAAAAGCCAAAGAATGGACCCAAGCCTGAAACTGAGTGTTTTCATTGCAAGGGAACGGGGCACTGGAAGCGGAACTGCCCCAAATACTTAGCAGACAAGAAGGCCGACAACGTCAAAGGTATATATGATATACATGTTATTGATGTGTACCTTACCAGCGCTCGTAGTAGCTCCTGGGTATTTGATACCGGTGCAGTTGCTCACATTTGTAACTCAAAACAGGAGCTGCGGAATAAGCGGAGACTGGCGAAGGATGAGGTGACGATGCGCGTCGGGAATGGTTCCAAGGTCGATGTGATCGCCGTCGGCACGCTACCTCTACATCTACCCTTGGGATTAGTTTTAAACCTTAATAATTGTTATTTAGTACCAGCTTTGAGCATGAACATTGTATCTGGATCTCGTCTTATGCGAGATGGCTACTCATTTAAATCAGAGAATAATGGTTGTTCTATTTATTTGAGGGATATGTTTTATGGTCATGCCCCGCTGGTCAATGGTTTATTTTTGATGAATCTCGAACGTGATGATACACATATTCATAGTGTAGATGCCAAAAGATGTAAAGTTGATAATGATAGTCCCACATACTTGTGGCATTGCCGCCTTGGTCATATTGGTGTCAAGCGTATGAAGAAGCTCTATAAAGATGGACTTTTAGAGTCTCTTGATTATGAATCATTTGACACGTGCGAACTGTGCCTCTTGGGCAAGATGACCAAGACTCCATTCTCCGAAACAATGGAGCGAGCAACCAACTTATTGGAAATCATACATACCGATGTGTGCGGTCCAATGAGTGTTGAGGCTCGCGGAGGCTATCGTTATGTTCTCACCCTCACAGATGACTTGAGTAGATATGGGTATATCTATTTGATGAAGCACAAGTCTGAGACCTTTGAAAAGTTCAAGGAATTATAGAATGAGGTTGAGAATCAACGTGACAGAAAAATAAAGTTCTTGCGATCGGATCGTGGGGGTGAATATTTAAGTCATGAATTTGGCATGCACCTTAGGAACTGTGGAATTCTTTCACAATTGACACCGCCCGGAACACCTCAGCGTAACGGTGTGTGCGAACGTCGAAATCGTACTCTGTTGGACATGGTGCGATCTATGATGTCCCTCACCGATTTACCGCTATCTTTTTGGGGTTATGCTTTAGAGACTGCCGCATTCACTTTAAATAGGGCTCCGTCAAAATCCGTTGAGACGACACCGTATGAACTTTGGTTTGGCAAGAAACCGAAGCTGTCGTTTCTGAAAGTTTGGGGTTGTGATTCTTATGTCAAGAAACTTCAACCTGAAAAGCTCGAACCCAAATCGGAAAAATGCGTCTTCACAGGATACCCAAAGGAAACGATTGGGTACACCTTCTACCACAGATCCGAAGGCAAAGTCTTTGTTGCCAAGAATGGATCCTTTCTGGAGAAAGAGTTTCTCTCGAAAGAAGTGAGTGGGAGGAAAGTAGAACTTGATGAGGTGACAGTCACCCCTCCTGAACCGGAAAGTAGCGCAGCACAGGAAATTGTTCCTGAGGTGCCTGCACCGACAAGGGAAGAAGTTGATGATAATGATCATGAAGAAACAGATCAAGTTACTACTGAACTTCGAAGGTCCACAAGGGCACGTTACGCACCAGAGTGGTACGGCAACCCTGTCATGGAAATCATGTTGTTAGACAACGGTGAACCTTCGAACTATGAAGAAGCGATGGCGGGCCCAGATTCCAATAAATGGCCTGGAGCCATGAAATCCGAGATAGAATCCATGTATGAAAACAAAGTATGGACTTTGGTGGACTTGCCTGATGATAGGCACGCCATAGAAAATAAATGGATATTTAAGAAGAAGACAGACGCGGATGGTAATGTGACCATCTATAAGGCTCGGCTTGTCGCTAAGGTTTATCGACAAGTTCAAGGGATTGACTACGACGAGACTTTCTCTCCCGTAGCGATGCTAAAGTCAGTCAGAATCATGTTAGCTATTGCCGCATTCTATGATTATGAGATATGGCAAATGGACGTCAAAACAGCATTCCTTAATGGCTTCCTCAAGGAAGAGCTGTATATGATGCAGCCGGAAGGTTTTGTCGATCCAGAGAATGCTAACAAGGTATGCAAGCTCCAGCGCTCGATTTACGGGCTGGTGCAAGCATCTCGGAGTTGGAATATTCGCTTTAATGATGTGATCAAAGCGTTTGGCTTTATACAGACTTATGGAGAAGCCTGTATCTACAAGAAAGTGAGTGGGAGCTCTGTAGAATTTCTCATATTATATGTTGGATGACATATTGCTGATGGGAAATGATATAGAATTCTTGGAAAATGTAAAGGCCTACTTGAATAAGAGTTTTTCAATGAAGGACCTTGGAGAAGCAGCTTACATATTAGGCATCAAAATCTATAGAGATAGATCAAGACGCCTCATCGGTCTTTCACAAAATACATACCTTGACAAGATATTGAAGAAGTTCAATATGGATCAGTCCAAGAAGGGGTTCTTGCCTGTTTTGCAAGGTATGAGATTGAGAAAGGCTCAGTCGCCGACCACGGCAGAAGATAGAGCAAAGATGAGTGTCATTCCCTATGCATCGGCCATTGGTTCTATCATGTATGCCATGCTGTGTACCAGACCTGATGTGAACCTTGCCATAAGTTTGGTAGGGAGGTACCAAAGTGATCCCGGTATGGAACACTGGACAGCGGTCAAGAACATCCTGAAGTACCTGAAAAGGACTAAAGATATGTTTCTCATTTATGGAGGTGACGAAGAGCTCGTCGTAAAGGGTTACGTCGATGCTAGCTCCGACACAGATCTGGATGACTCTAAGTGACAAACCGGATACGTGTATATTTTGAATGGTGGAGCGGTCAGCTGGTGCAGTTGCAAGCAGAGCGTCGTGGCGCATTCTACATGTGAAGCGGAGTACATAGCTGCATGCGAAGCAGCACAAGGAGTCTGGATGAAGGAGTTCATCACCGACCTAGGAGTCATTCCAAGCACGTCAAGACCGATGACTCTCTTCTGTGACAACACTGGTGCTATTGCCATTACCAAAGAGCCCAGGTTTCACAAGAAGACCAAGCACATCAAGCGCCGTTTCAACTCCATCCGGAATTATTTTCAAGATGGAGACATAGATATTTGTAAAGTGCATACGGATCTGAATGTCGCAGACCCGTTGACTAAACCCCTTCCACGGGCAAAACATGATCAACACCAGAACTCTATGGGTGTTCGATTCATCACAATGTAACTAGATTATTGACTCTAGTGCAAGTGGGAGACTGTTGGAAATATGCCCTAGAGGCAATAATAAAAGTATTATTATTATATTTCCTTGTTCATGATAATTGTCTGTTATTCATGCTTGAATTGTATTATACGGAAACAGCGATACATGTGTGAATATATAGACCACAATGAGTCCCTGGTAAACCTCTAGTTACTAGCTCGTTGATCAACAGATGGTCATGGTTTCCTGACCATGGACATAGGATGTCAGTGATAACGGGATCACATCATTAGGAGAATGATTTGATGGACAAAACCCAATCCTGAGCATAGCACGAGATCGTATAGTTCATAATGCATAAGCTTTTCGGTGTCAAGTATTTATTCCTTAGACCATGAGGTTGTACAACTCCCGGATACCGTAGGAATACTTTGGGTGTGCCAAACGTCACAACGTAACTGGGTGGCTATAAAGGTACGCATCGGGTATCTCCGAAAGTGTCTGTTGAGTTGGTACGAACCGAGACTGGGATATTGTCACTCCGTGTGACGGAGAGGTACCTCTGGGCCCACTCGGTAAGACATCATCATAATGAGCTCAAAGTGACTAAAGAGTTAGTAACGGGATGATGGATTACGGATCGAGTAAAGAGACTTGCCATGACGAGATTGAACAAGGTATCACCGACGATCGAATCTCGGGCAAGTACCGTACCGATGGACAAAGGGAATAACATACGGGATTGAGTGGATCCTTGACACAGTGATTCATCCGATGAAGATCATTGAGGAACACGTGGGAACCAACATGGGTATCCAGATCCCGCTGTTGGTTATTGACCGGAGAGTCGTCTCGGTCATGTCTGCGTGTCTCCCGAACCCGTAGGGTCTACACACTTAAGGTTCAGTGATGCTAGGGTCGTAGAGATACATGCACGTGGAAACCTGAAAGTTGTTCGGAGTCCCGGATGAGATCCCGGACGTCACGAGGAGTTCTGGAATAGTCCGGAGGTAAATAATGATATATAAGAAGTCCAGTTTCGGCCATCGGGTGAACTCCTGGGGTCCACCGGGTGGGGCCACCCATCCCGGTGGGGCCCCTAGGCCGCAAGGGGAAGGGGGGCAGCCCCTGGTGGGCTGGCGCACCACTTGGGCCCCCCCTCCATGCGCCTAGGGTTGAAACCCTAGGGGAGGGGGGCGCCCCCTATGCCTTGGGGGGCAAGTTTCCCCCCTAGGCCGGCGCCCCCCCTTGCAGATGGGATTTGCCAGGGCCGGCGCCCCCCTGGCCCCTATATATAGTGGGGGGGAGAGGGCAGCCGCACCCAAGCCTCTGGCGCCTCTCCCCTCCCGTCACACTTCCATCTCCTCACGTAGGGCGCCGGCGAAGCCCTGCAGGATTTCCCGCTGCATCCACCACCACGCCGTCGTGCTGCTGGATCTCCGACGACCTCTCCTCCCCACTTGCTGGATCAAGAAGGAGGTAACGTTGCTGTACCAGACGTGTGTTGAACGCGGAGGTGCCGTCTGTTCGGCGCTAGGATCATCGGTGACGAAGATCACGGAGAGTACGACTACTTCATCCTCGTTGCTTCGAACGCTTCCGCACGCGATCTACAAAAGGGTATGTAGATGCACTCCAATATGCTCGTTGCTAGATGACTCCTTAGATTGATCTTGGTGAAAGCATAGAAAATTTTGAATTCTGCTACGTTCCCCAACATTAAGGCCCCCGGTGCCCTCTGTCCTCCTATATAAGCCTACGTACCCCGAAACCATCAGAAGAATGGAGAAAACCCTAGTTCCACCGCCGTAACCTTCTGTTCTCGTGAGATCCCATCTTGGGGCCTGTTCCAGAGCTCCGCAGGAGGGGGGATCTACCACGGAGTGCTTCTACATCATCATCATCGCCTCACCATGAGTTGTGAGTAGTTTACCACAGACCTTCGGGTCCATAGCTAGTCTCTAGGTGGCTTCTTCTCTCACTCTGGATCTCAATACAAAGTTCTCCTCGGTCTTCGTGGAGATCTATTCGATGTAATCTCTTTTTGCGGTGTGTTTGTCGAGATCTGATGGATTGTGGGTTTATGATCAAGATTATCTTTGAGAAATATTTGGTTCTTCTCTGAACTCTTTATGTATGATTATAATATCCTTGCAAGACTCTTCGAATTATTTGTTTGGTTTGGCCTACTAGATCTATAGTTCTTACAATGGGAGAAGTGCTTGGCTTTGGGTTCAATCTTGCGGTGTCCTTTCCCAGTGACAGTAGGGGCAGAAAGGCACGTATTGTATTGTTGCCATCGAGGATAAAAAGATGGGGTTTATATCATATTGCTTGAGTTTATCCCTCTACATCATGTCATCTTGCTTAAGGCATTACTCTATTCTTATGAACTCAATACACTTGATGCATGCTGGATAGCGGTCGATGTGTGGAGTAATAGTAGTAGATGAAGAATCGTTTCGGTCTACTTGTCTTGGACGTGATGCCTATATATAATGATCATGCCTAGATAGTCTCATAATTATTCGCTTTTCTATCAATTGCGCGACTGTAATTTGTTTACTCGTCGTAGAATATCGCTATCATGAGAGAAGCCACTAGAGCACACTATGGCCCCCAGGTCTATTCTCAACATATCAATTTACATCTACTTTACTTTTTCCGCTTTTACTTTATGTTCTTATAATCAAAAATACCAAAAATATCAAACTATCATCTCTATCAGATCTCACTTTCGTAAGTGATCGTAAAGGGATTGACAACCCCTTATCGCATTGGCTGTGAAGTTCTTATTTGTTTGTGCAGGTGCGAGGGACTCGCGCGTGGTCTCCTACTGGATTGATATCTTGGTTCTCAAAAACTGAGGGAAGTACTTACGCTACTGTGCTGCATCTCCCTTTCCTCTTCGAGGGAATACAACGCAAGCTCAAGAAGTAGCACTACTTGTTACCCATTACGGATTATCTTATCACAAAACTATCTATTACCGGTAATTTCAGTGCTTGCAGAAAATACCTTGCTGAAAATCACTTGTCATTTTATTCTACTCCTCATTGGGTTCTATCGAAAGGACTATGATAGATCCCCTACACTTGTGGGTCATCAGACATAACCAATCTTTTCGCAACAAGTGTGTAGCTTCCTCGGCCTAGCAGGTTTATATCATAGATTCATAAAGGACTTTAGCACTATTGAATCACCATTGCACACATTGAGTAAGAAGAATGCAAAATTTGTATGGTGACCATCCCAAGATACCGCATTTAATGAGCTTAAGAATTTGCTTACACATGCTCCATTGCTTGCATTTCCCAATTTTGATGAAACTTTCGAAATGCATTGCAACACTAGTGGTAATGGCGTAGGAGGTGTGTTAATACAAGAGAAGCGCCCACTCGCATACTTTAGTGAGAAACTTTCTGGAGTGCAACTTAATTATCCCATTTATGAAAAGGAGTTATATGCTTTAGAGAGATTATTGCGTGTGTGGGAACACTATCTTCGCCCTCGGGAATGTGTCATCCATACGGATCATGAGACACCGAAATATCTTAAAGGTCAAACGAAACTGAATAAGCAGCATACCAAATGGAGAGAGTTCATTGAGTCATTTCCTTATATCATTAAGTACATCAAAGGTATGGAAAATATTGTGGTGGATGATCTTTCCCACAAATGCATGCTTGTAACTCAACTTGAATTGGATTTCATAGGTTTGAGCACATTAAAGACTTGTATGCGGATAATGTTTCATTTGCCATTCCTTATGCAAAATGGCTAACGCATAACACTTGGGACCACTATTATATAAGGGATGATTATCAAATGTGAGCTAACATCCTTTTAATCCTGGAGTCTTCTCTTTGTTTGTCGCTTTTGTAAGAGGCTCACGACGGAGGACTTATGGGACACTTTGGATATGACAAGACATTCACTACGCTCTCCAAGAACTACTTTTGGCCCAAGATGTTTCACGGTGTCTCACGCTACTCCAACCGGTGCTCTGGATGTCATAAAGCTAAGTCCAAAGCTCAATCCCATGGTCTCTATATGCCACTACCTATTCTGTATCACCCATGGGAAGATATTAGTATGGACTTTGTGCTTTGTTTCCCATGTACCCGAAATGGAAAATATTCGGTATTTGTTGTTGTGGATTTCTTTTCTAAGATGGCACACTTTATTCCATGTAACAAGATAGATGATGCTTCACATGTTGCAGATCTCTTTTGTAGGGAAGTCTTGCGTCTACAAGGAGTGCCCAAGAATATTGTGTCGCACCGTGGTGTCAAGTTCCTTAGCTACTTTTCGAAGACGCTTTGTGCTAAGTTCGGAATCAAGCTACTCTTCTCTTTGGCATACCATCCACAAACCGACGGCCAGACGGAGGTCACGAACATGACGCTATCTGTAAAGAAAAACATCAACGAATGGGATGAGTGCTTACCCATCATTGAGTACGTCTACAATCGAGCAAGACATTCAACTACCGCCAAGTCCTGCTTCGAGGTCATCTATGGATTCAATCATTTGTCCCCATTGGACATTCTATCGCTACCTCTAGAAGAGCGCACCAACATGGACGTGATTGCACAAGTGAGCTATCTCATGAAGGTGCATGAAGATACAAGACAAACAATCAAGCGCCAAGTTCACTGACTCGCGACGAAGATCAACATCAACAAAGAACCCACGATATTCAACATTGGTGATCTTGTGTGGTCACACCTTCGCACGGAACTCTTCCCCAACAAGCGCAAGTCCAAGGTACTACCATGTTGTGACGGGCCCTTCAAGGTGCTAGCACGCTACAACAACAATGCCTAAAAGATCGACATACCACATGAAAAGTACATCGTGACCGAAATCTTCAATGTCAAGGACCTCTGTCCCTACCATGATGATGGAGTTTTCGATGCATGGTCGGATCTTTCCCAAGGGGGGAGATGATGCAGAGCATCCTACGGCCATTCCCATGGATCTACCTATGTCTCCCCAAGTGCCAAGTGGACCGGTGTCACAAGCACATGCAAGAGCTCTCGAGACCGAGGTGACATCTCTCCTTTGTGATATTCCGTATGACCCACATGAGACATGGGTACTACCTAAAGTCGGAATGCTATGTACGATTAGTTATGATGAAGACCACCTCGGAGCTGCTCGAGATGATGGGAGATCCCTCAAGTACATGGATGAAGGAGCATGATGAGAGGAATCGGAGGAAGCTCCCAGGACCCAGACATCTGGCCCTTGAAGACAGCAACAACAACAGCCCAACAGCGCAGAAGCTATATGGCCCGGACATCCAGCCTAGCCCCAGATATCTGGTCCGATGTGCCCGGACATCTGGCCCCACCCTAGAAATCTGGCTCGACCTACGAAGAGAACACCAGAAACCTAGTGGCCCCACCCAGCTCTTCGTGAGCCGCCCGACATCCGGCCCCAAACCCGGACATCCGGCATCTTCCTGTGCGCGGAGAATGGGCCGAAGGCCTATGTATCCCTCCTTTCCCCTCCTACCTCGTAGGCTACTACTATATATAGACCTCCCCCTCCTTCTATTAAAGGACTAGGTCATTGAGTTAGAGTTTTGCTCATCCACTTACCCCTACTCCCATGGAGATTAAGGCATCCATGTGAGAATATACCCCAAGTGGATTCAAGACCCCTTCTAGGGAAGAAACTCCAAGAATTCAAGACCTCTTTCCTCACGCATTGGGATGAACTAGCTACCCTTTGTATCTCCCTTTGTTGACTTTGGATCGTGTATCTCTCCGTATGTATGTGGATCTAGCAAATGTGTGATTTTGTCTTATCTATTTGAGTGTTTACCCTGTTGTGTTCTTCGTGTTCTTCCTCGCCCCCCTCTAAATCGTGAAAGATATGCACCATAGGGTCCCACCCTACATCATAGTCCCTTGTACGTAGCTCGATGCGGTCGCTCAATGCTTCATTCTCTTGATGCAAAGCTCTATGTGTGCCGAATTGTTGATTCTTGGTGACATAGTTGTCCGCCTCCTCTTCTTGCTCGTCGAAGATGGATCAATGATCACTCAATAATGTATTATGAAAATATCACAATTGGTACCGAATCTTGTCTATTCTCACATTTACATAAGTAAAAGCTTTGGGAGTAGCTTGGTGAGGATGGTTGTACAAAATTTATCCAATTTTTAGCAAGATTCAATAATGTTGAAAAATATTCATAAATATGCAAGTGAAAGAATAGATAATTGGGGTCGGGTAACCAAGGAATGAGCACAAAATGTGGTATCCACGGAGAATGCCCGTGTTGCACAACACTAGAGAGACGCTAGCATGATTCCTTAATAGGCGGATACGAACTTGTGCACAACCTAAGAGAGACACATTGTAATGACTACTATCCCATGTAAGCTATGTATGTATGATTCCCTGTGATTCTCTCATGATGATCCAAGATGATCAAATATGGTGGTTTTATATACAACGTGGTATGATGCTATGGCTCTTGCTTACAAGTTCTTTGTTTTATCTTTGTGTAAAAGCTTTTTTTATAAAGATAATATGGGCAATCCTCAAACCAAGATAGCAATTGTGTATATGCGAGAATAATGTATGACACAAGAGATGATACGCGTATATCTGCATTCTATGATAGCTATCCGGAACCAGTATCACTAATGTGGACATGTAGCATTGCCCAAAAATACTCAAATGTCTAGTCTCGATAGGAAAGTGACGCAAAATGGGCTTTAGGTTAATAATGCAATGGCAAGTAAGAATATACAATGATGTCGTCGAGGTTACCATCCTTGCTTATGGTTGATGGTGTCAAAATGGTGAAGTGGTCATTGTTGATGAAGAATTCATGGCGATGATGGGCGACGGTGTTGTTGGTGAAGAACCATCCCTAAGTAGCTGAAACACGTTAGAAACGGGAAACCGCGACTCAAAATATCAAATGGAAAAAGTCAAATGGTGGTAGCGGAAAGTGTGGTTATGTTGTGGAAGCTACAGGGTATTGCAGAGTGTGGGTGGTGGCTGAAAATTTCTGTCGAAAAATTCAGTTTCATCGGGTTTTGTCAGATGTTCGGTCGGTGTCAGACGATCGGTGGCTATCGGACATCTGGTAACTGTCGGAAGTCCGGTGACTGGTTTAATTTGGTCGTGATGAGCTCGAGGATATCGTGGACAAAAGCAAAATTTGGGCCAAAATTGGGCGAATTTTGTGGATGGAAATGATGGTGAAAAGCTAGATCCACCTGAAACACATCAAATCCATGGATCAAATCCAACAGAACATCATCAAACCAACAAACCACAAAAAAAAGTATGGCTATTTTTGTAGGTATTTTTGAAATTAGGACAAGACAAAACAAAATTAGGCTAGAAACGAAGGGAAAAGACTCCAAATACGCGATCAACTTGGCTCAAGATACCAAGATGATGTAGGGTGGAATCCTAGATGGCCGGTCTTCACGATTTGGAGGGTAAACAGGGAAGAACACAAAGAACGCAAGAGGGAAATCACTCAAATTGACAAGACACAATCACATATGTGCTACATCCACATACAAACAAAGGGAGATACAAAGGGTAGCTACTTCACCCCAATCCATGAAGGAGAGAGGGCTTGGAATAATAGAAGGATCTTCCCTTGAAGGGGTCTTGAATCCATTTGGGGTATCTTCCCTCATGGAGGCCTTGATCTCCATGGGAGTAGGGGTAATTAGATGAGAAAAGATCTATCTCAATGCGCTAATCCTTTGCTAACTATAAAATGTAGGTGGAGGAGGAGTATGTATAGTCTAAGGGGCGAAGGCGGTACATGGGCCTAGGCCCGAGTGGATGTGCACAGACAATCATCGGACGTCCCTCTATTACCGGTTGTCCGGTGTCTTGCGAGGGACCGGACGTAGGTGAAGGATCGCACTTCTAGCATTTTGGCTCTATTGAGGCGGTCTCGGATTTCCGGACGTTTTCGGGCGTCCGGTGAGTCAATCGTCCGGAAGGCTTTGTATGTCACAGCCCTAGTGTATTGCTTGTAATTAGTTGCATTTTCATCCATGCATTTGAGTTTAAATAAATTTGAAATGGGGATGCTTAAACCCTAGCACGAGATGAAATTCAACTAGGTTCAAATTAAAATCTTTTCAATGAACCGAAAATACCCTCCAGAAAAGTTCATGATTTTTTATTACGGTGAAAACCTCTGCCAAAAATGATGAACATATTTCTAGGACATTCTTTATTTTGGCATTTAAATTCTATAAACATTTTAAAGGCTCTAATAATTCTGAAACTAGTTGAGGGCTATTGGAAATAATCTCAATAGGCCAAAACAGAAGCAGAAAATAGAAAACAGAAAAGGATTATAAGAGAGAGAGAGAGAGAGAGAGAGAGAGAGAGATAAGCCTACCTGTGTAGCCCACCTGGCTGTCCAGTAGAGATCCAGCCCACTAGCCTCTGCCAGTCACAACCAACCTCCCGCCAGAGCAAACAGGCTGGTGCCTATCGCTCGCGCGCTCGCCCGTGGCCACCTCCTCCTTGCCACCGAGGCGCCCCCAAGCCCCCTCCTCTCACCATGGAGACACCCCGAGGTCCCTCTCTCCTCTCCCTCACTTGATGATCTCTCTCCCCTCCCCTGGCTCTATCCCTCGCATCACCCGAGCACCATCGTCGCCATTAATTGATGTTGTCGTAGCCACTGCCACTTCTCCTCCTCACCGTCGTGTCCAAAGGATCTGCCTCGACGTCCTGGACTTCCACTGTGAGCCAGGCCCCATGGTCCTCACCGAACTCGTCTTCAACCTCCCGATACCGACATCACCTTTGCCGCCCGCTCAGCTCCGGCCTTCTGATAACCCACAAGTGTAGGGGATCGCAACAGTTTTTGAGGGTAAAGTATTCAACCTAAATTTATTGATTCGACACAAGGGGAGCCAAAGAATACTCTCAAGTATTAGCAGCTGAGTTGTTAATTCAATCACACCTGGAAACTTAGTATCTGCAGCAAGGTTATTTAGTAGCAAGGTAATATGGAAGTAATGATAATGGTAGCAAAAGTAGCGGTAGTGTTTTTGCAGTGATTGTAACAGTAGCAGCGAAAAAGTAAATAAGCAACAAGCAATATGTGAAAAGCTCATAGACATCGGATCGGTGATGGATAGTTATGTCGGATGTGATTCCTCATGTAATAGTTATAACATAGGGTGACACAGAACTAGCTCCATTTCATCAATGTAATGTAGACATGTATTCCGAATATAGTCATACGTGCTTATGGGAAAGAACTTGCATGACACCTTTTGCCCTACCCTCCCGTGGCAGCGGGGTCCTAGTGGAAACTAAGGGATATTAAGACCTCCTTTTAATAGAGTACCGGACGAAAGCATTGACACATAGTGAATACATGAACTCCTCAAACTACGAACATCACCGGGAGTGGTCCCGACTATTGTCACTTCGGGGTTGCCGGATCATAACACATAGTAGGTGACTATTGGCTTGCAAGATAGGATCAAGAACACCCATATATTCATGAAAACATAATAGGTTCAGATCTAAAATCAGGGCAATCGGGCCCTAGTGACAAGCAGTAAGCATAGCAAAGTCATAGCAACATCGATCTTAGAACATAATGGATACTAGGGATCAAACCCTAACAAAACTAACTCGAGTACATGGTAAATCTCATCCAACCCATCACTTTCCAGTAAGCCTACGATGGGACTACTCATGCACCGTGGTGAGCATCATGGAATTGGTGATGGAGGAAGGTTGATGATGATGATGGTGACGATCTCCACTCTCCGGAGCCCCAAACGGACTCCAGATCAGCCCTCCCGAGAGAGATTAGGGCTTGGCGGTGGCTCCGTATCGTAAAATGCGATAATTCCTTCTCTCTGATTTTTCTCTCCCCGAAAGTGAATATATGGAGTCGGGGAAGACGTCGGTGGAGCAACAGGGGGCCCATGAGGCAGGGGGCGCCCAGGGGGGGCGCCCCCACCCTCGTGGACAGGGTGTGGGCCCCCTCGTCTGGTTCTTTCCGCATATATATTTTATATATTCCAATATAATTCTCCGTTGAATTTCAGGTCATTCCGAGAACTTTTCTTTCTACACAAAAATATCACCATGGCAGTTCTGCTGAAAACAACGTCAGTCCGGGTTAGTTCCATTCAAATCATGCAAGTTAGAGTCCAAAACAAGGGCAAAAGTGTGTGGAAAAGTAGATACATTGGAGACGTATCAACTCCCGCAAGCTTAAACCTTTGCTTGTCCTCAAGCAATTCAGTTGATAAACTAGAAGTGATCAAGAAAAACTTTGACAAACTCTGTTTGCTCTTGTTGTTGTAAATATGTAAATCCAGCATTCAAGTTTTCAGCAAAGATCATGAACTAACCACATTCACAATAACTTTCAGATCTCATGTCTACTCATATCAATGGCATAATCAACTAGCGA
Source organism: Secale cereale (assembly GCA_902687465.1). NCBI lineage: Eukaryota > Viridiplantae > Streptophyta > Magnoliopsida > Poales > Poaceae > Secale > Secale cereale. The sequence continues at coordinate 279,154,706 of LR738709.1, read as the reverse complement.
GAAATAATAATAAACCTCGGATGACAACACTTTCTCAAAACAATCATAATATGATATAACAAGATGGTATCTCGCTAGCCCTTTCTGAGATCGCGAAACATAAATGCAGAGCACCTTTAAAGATCAAGGACTGACTAGATATTGTAATTCATGGTAAAAGAGATCCAGTCACAATCATACTCAATGCGAATTAATATCAATACATACAAATGACAGTGGTGCTCTCCAACTGGTGCTCTTTTAATAAAAAGATGATGACTCAACACAAAAGTAAATAGATAGTCCCTTCGCAGAGGGAAGCAGGGATTTGTAGAGGTGCTAGAGCTCAATTTTGAAATAGAGATGAATAATATTTTGAGCGGTATACTTTCATTGTCAACATAACAACCAAGAATCTTGATATCTTCCATGCTACACACATTATAGGTGGTTCCCAAACAGAATGGTAAAGTTTATACTCCCCCAACTACCAACACGCACGCTCCACGGCCATCTGAATCCATGGGGTACCGTCCAAACAAGCAACATCCCTGGGGGAGTTTTGTTTAATTATTATGATTTGAGCATGGGACTGGGCATCCCGGTTACCAGCCATTTTCTCATGAATGATGAGCGGAGTCCACTCATCGTGAGTATAACCCACCTAGCATGGAAGATACAGACATCCCTAGTTGATACATGAGCTGTTCGAGCATACAAAACAGAATTTAATTTGAAGGTTTAGAGTTTGGCACATACAAATTTGCTTGGAACAGCAGGTAGATACCGCATATAGGAAGGTTTGGTGGACTCATATGGAATAACTTTGGGGTTTATGGAAGTGGATGCACAAGCAGTGTTCCCACTTAGTACAGGTGAAGGCTAGAAAGAGACTCGGAAGCTACCAGCTAGAGAGCGACAAAATTCATGAACATGCATTAAAATTAATTAACAATGAGTGCAAGCACGAGTAGGATAAAAATGACCATGAACATAAATATCGTGGAGGCTATGCTGATTTTGTTTCAACTACATGCGTGAACATGTGCCAAGTCAGACCATATGAATCGTTCTAAGGAGGATACCACCCTATCATACCACATCACAACCATTTTAATATCATGTTGGCATGCAAGATAGACCATTATAAACTCTTAGCTAATTAAGCATGGCATGAGTAGCTATGATCTCTAATTGTCATTGCAAGCATGTTTCATTCATAATAGGCTGAATCAGGAACGCTGAACTATCATATTTACAAAAACAAGAGAGGTCGAGTTAATACCAGCTTTTCTCATCTCAATCAATTCATGATATATCGTCATTATTGCCTTTCACTCGCACGACCAAACGATGTGGATAATAATAATAGTGCACGTGCATTGGACTAAGCTGTAATCTGCAAGCATTTAATACAAGAGAGAAGACAAAGTAATATGGCTCAAGGTTAAATCAACAATAAAGCATATAAGAGCCACTAAACATTTTTGTCATGGTCTTTTACTCTTGACCCCCAAAGAAAAGAAAAGAAACTATTTACACGGGAAAGCTCCCAACAAGCAAAAGAAGAACGAGAAATCTTTTTGGGTTTTATTTTAATTACTTCTACTACAGGCACATCCTCACAAATACCGACATGTATATCAGTTGATTTATCGGCCATTTGCAAAGATATTTCAGTAGGTGTTAACTTACTCAAGTCAAGTCTACGATATAAAGAGAGAGGCATCACACTAACACCGACTCCAAGATCACATAAGGTAGTTTTAACATAGTTTCTTTTAATGGAGCAAGGTATAGTGGGTACTCCTGGATCTCCTACTTTTTTAGGTATTCCACCCTTAAAAGTGTAATTGGCAAGCATGGTGGAAATTTCAACTTCAGGTATCTTTCTTTTATTTGTGATAATATCTTTCATATACTTAGCATAAGGATTTGTTTTAAGCATATCAGTCAAACGCATACGCAAAAAGATGGGTCTAATCATTTCAGCAAAGCGCTCAAAATACTCATCATCCTTTTTGTTCGATGGTTTAGGAGGAAAAGGAATGGGTTTCTGAACCCATGGTTCTCTTTCCTTGTCGTGCTTCCTAGCAACAAAGTCTCTCTTATCATAACGTTGATTCTTTGATTGTGGGTTATCAAGATCAATAGTAGGTTCAATCTCTACATCATTATCATTGCTAGGTTGAGCATTATCATGAACATCATCATTAACATTATCACTAGGTTCATGTTCATTACCAGATTGTGTCTCAGCATCAGAAACAGAGATATCATTGGGATTCTTAGGTGTGTCAGCTACAGGTTCACTAGAAACATGCAAAGTCCTATCAATTTTCCTTTTCCTCTTCTTAGAAGAGCTAGGTGCATCTAAATTAGCTCTCCGAGAATCTTGCTCAATTCTCTTAGGGTGGCCTTCAGGATATAGAGGTTCCTGGGTCATTTTACCACCTCTAGTCACAACTCTAATAGCATTATCATTTTTCTTACTATTTAATTCATTGAGGAAATCATTTTGTGCTTTAAGTACTTGTTATACTTGAGTGGTAACCATAGAAGCATGTTTACTAATGAGTTTCAATTCACCTTTAACTCTAGACATGTAATCACGCAAGTGTTCAATCATACAAGCATTTCGTTGCAATTGTCTACCAACATAAGCATTGAAGTTTTCTAGTTTCACAATAAAGTTGTCAAACTCATCTAAGCATTGGCTAGCAGACTTATAATGAGGGATATCACCTTCAAAAAATCTATAAAGAGAGTTTACCTTTACTACCTATGTCGGGTTATCAAGACCATGTATTTCTTCAATAGGCGGTAAATTCTTAACATCTTCAGCTTTAATACCTTTTTCTTTCATAGATTTATTTGCCTCTTGCATATCTTCAGGACTGAGAAACAGAACACCCGTTTTCTTCAGAGTTGGCTTAGTGGCTGGTTCAGGAAGTGTCCAAATGTTTTCATTGGTTAACATATTATTCAATAGTAATTCAGCTTGATCAACTATTCTTTCCCTGAAAACACAACCAGCACAACTATCCAGGTGGTCTCTGGAAGCATCGGTTAGTCCATTATAAAAGACATCAAGTATTTCATTCCTCTGAAGAGGAGGCAAAGCATTAAGTAATTGGAGAAGCCGCCCCCAAGCTTGTGGGAGACTCTCTTCTTCAATTTGCACAAAATTATATATTTCCCGTAAGGCAGCTTGTTTCTTATGAGCGGGAACATATTTAGTAGATAAGTAATAAATCATATCCCGGGGACTACGCACACAACCAGGATCAAGAGAATTGAACCATGTCTTAGCATCACCCTTTAACGAGAACGGAAATAACTTAAGGATATAGTAATAACAAATCTTTTCCTCGTCGGTAAATAGGGTGACTATATCATTCAACTTAGTAAGATGTGCCACAACAGTTTCAGATTCATAGCCATGGAAAGGATAATATTCAACCAAAGTAATTAACTCAAGATCAACAGAGAAATCATAATCCTTATCATTAACAAATATAGGTGAAGTAGAAAAAGCAGGGTCATATTTCATTCTAGCATTCAAAGACTTTTCTTTCAGCTTAGATAATAATTTCTTAAGATCATATCTATCGTTGCAAGCAAGAAAGTCTCCTGCATTTTCTTCATCCATAACACAACCCTCAGGAATAACAGGCAATTCATATCTAGGGGGAGAATCTTCATTATCACTTTCATCTGTATTATCAGTTACAATATTTGCATTCTCCCTAACCTTAGCAATTTACCCACAAGTGTAGGGGATTGCACCAATTTTCGAGGGTAAAGTATTCAACCCAAATTTATTGATTTGATACAAGGGGAGCCAAAGAATACTCTCAAGTATTAGCAGCTGAGTTATCAATTCAACCACACCTGGAAACTTAGTATCTGCAGCAAGGTAATTTAGTAGCAAGGTAATATGGAAGTAACGGAAACGGTAGCAAAAGTAGCGGTAGTGTTTTTGTAATGATTGTAACAGTAGCAGTAGAAAAGTAAATAAGCAACAAGCAATATGTGAAAAGCTCATAGGCATTGGATCGGGGATGGATAATTATGTCGAATGTGATTCCTCATGTAATAGTTATAACATAGGGTGACACAGAACTAGCTCCAGTTCAACAATGTAATGTAGGCATGTATTCCGAATATAATCATACGTGCTTATGGGAAAGAACTTGCATGACATCTTTTGTCCTACCCTCCCGTGGCAGCAGGGTCCTAGTGGAAACTAAGGGTTATTAAGGCCTCCTTTTAATAGAGTACCGGACCAAAGAATTAACACATAGTGAATACATTAACTCCTCAAACTACGGTCATCACCGGGAGTGGTCCCGACTAATGTCACTTCGGGGTTGCAGGATCATAACACATAGTAGGTGACTATTGACTTGCAAGATAGGATCAAGAACACACATATATTCATGAAAACATAATAGGTTCAGATCTGAAATCATGGCACTCGGGCTCTAGTGACAAGCATTAAGCATAGAAAAGTCATAGCAACATCAATCTTAGAACATAATGGATACTAGGGATCAACCCCTAACAAAACTAACTCGATTACATGGTAAATCTCATCCAACCCATCACCGTCCAGCAAGCCTACGATAGGATTACTCATGCATGGCGGTGAGCATCATGGAATTTGTGATGGAGGAAGGTTGATGATGACGATGGTGACGATCTTCACTCTCTAGAGCCCGGACGGACTCCAGATCAGCCCTCCCGAGAGAGATTAGGGCTTGGCGGCGGCTCCGTATCGTAAAACACGAGAATTCCTTCTCTCTGATTTTTTCTCCCCGAAATTGAGTATATGGAGTCGGGGAAGAAGTCGGTGGAGCAACAGGGGGTCCACGAGGCAGGGGGCGCGCCCATGCGGGGGGGGGGGGACCCTCGTGGACAAAGTGTGGCCCCCTGGTCTGGTTCTTTCCGCATATATATTTTATATATTCCAAAATAATTCTCCGTTGTATTTTAGGTCATTCCGAGAACTTTTATTTCTGCACAAAAATAACACCATGGCAGTTCTGCTGAAAACAGCGTCAGTCCGGGTTAGTTCCATTCAAATCATGCAAGTTAGAGTCCAAAACAAGGGCAAAAGTGTTTGGAAAAGTAGATACGTGGAGACGTATCACTTTCCCCGAGCTCGCTGACCTTCTCTTCGTCTCCTCCGTGAGATCCTACCCAGAACCCTGCTATTCCCCGTCTCGTTTGCACGTCGCAATCACCGCCTCGCCTGTGACCGAATGTATCGTCGCCTATGCTCGCCGCCGATGAAGCTCTGGTGACCATTTGGTCCCGGGCGTACATCTACCGTGCTTGATGCGCCGTGTAGAGCACGTAGGTGCTAACCCCGAATTGCCAAGCCCGTCGTAGCCTCGACCCCGAGCTCACCTGAGCTCCGGTAGCCGTCGTGGTCGACGCCGATGACAACTGCGGCCACCACAGGCCCGACCACCACCACCACTCCACACGGACGAGCGTCTGCAACATGTAGATGCTCTCCGCTGGCTATTGGGTCGCTCGAGGAGAAATCCCAAGCCCTCCGCCATGTGAGGTAATCGGCGGCGGCTACACACCAGCGAGTTTGACTCATTTGACCAGGGGTTTGACTCCCCCTGAGTCACTGACATGTAGGGCCAGCCGCTGGCTAACTGCTAGTTTAGGGTTTAATTAGTGTTAATTAACCCTGTTAATTAGCTGACTCACTAACATATGGGCCCCACTGGTCAGTTTGGCATGGACCGCCCTATTGACTCGCTGACGTCACAGTGACGTCATGTTGATGCAATAAGTCGTTTGCTGGATTTAGTTTAAAATAGAATAACCAGTAAATTCCATAAAATGTTTAAAACTTTTAAAAATCATAGAAACACAACCGTAACTACAAATGAAATAATATATATATATATATTTATATGTGTGTGTGTGTGTGTGTGTGTGTATGTGTGTGTGTGTGAAAAATTATCAGCCAAGTATGAAGAATATGTTTATGGCTTTTTCATGCATGTTGGAACAACTTATAGTCGCTGAATTGGACAGATCAAATGAATGGCATTTGAAATGCCTTGTATGGAGTTTAAATTTATAGCCTTGGTTCAAATCAACTTCATTTAATCCTTTAGCAATTGCATTAGCTCAAATCACAACATGTTACCATGACATGTACATGCATCATATTGTTGCATTGCATTGATTGTGTTCCTTCTTGTTTGTCGGTGTTTGTCCCCTCTCAGTAGATGTTGTTCCGATGATGTGATCGATGAAATCGATGAAGAGCTTTATCATCTTCAGATGTTCCGGGAAAACAAACACTCTTTGAGCATTCGATATAGTCCCACTCTCTTGCTCTTGCTTTCTTTTACTGCATTAGGACAACAACTATTCAACTGTTACATGTTGTGGTAGTTGAACTCATTCCTCTGCATGACATGTCATTGCCATAGTAAATAGTTAAAACCCACTAGCATGAGTAGGAGTTGTTTGAGCCATGATGTGCCTACTCATTCATGCTTAGAGTTCTGTTAGGTATGATTTACCTGGGATGGATTGGGTTTGTGATGAACATGTCGTACTGTTGAGAGCTAAGTGTGTGAACACGATTTGGTAAAGGTAGCAATGAGAGGCCATGTAGGAGCACATGGTGGGTTGTCTCATTGAAATCGTCCTCTGGAACTGATTTGTGTGTTTGTTATCCAAGACAGTTACTACCACACATTAAAATGCTTAAGTGCCCCTCTCGACTTCTTAATCGCCACAATCTTTGTCCAGGAGTTGCAACTAGTTTCTGGTGTTCATAGGTTGTGTTAGTAGTCTACCAAGTGGCATGCGGTACAAGTGGGCTTGGGACAGAGTAGGCACCATGTCACGGTGTACCAAGTGGCACCCGGATGGTGGGCTTGGGAACCCTACTCACATCGTTTGGGGACGTAGTGGAAATTTTGACCGGACTCCCTTTGAGGGTTAAGCGTCGGATAGGTGATAAACCTGGACTAGAGTCTTGTGTGGTTAGTCAGGTTGTGGCCAACACCCTCGCTGGGCTTCTACTGGAAGGTTGCCCAGTACATGTTGTGTAAATGGTGATAAGTGGTGAGAGTGTGTGTGTGAAGAAGTACACCCCTGCAGGGTTATCAATCTATTCGAATAGCCGCTTCCACGGATATGGAGTACTTGGAAAGCTTATATGGTTCATAGATAACTGAAAGTGGATACTCGAAAATGTGTGAGTGCTATGGATGGCCTTCGTTCTGGATGTGATAGGCCATCCATAGTAACTGAAAGCTTATATGGTTCATAGATAACTGAAAGCTTATATGGTTCGTAGGGAGACAGGAGAGGTTCCTATCACATCACTCGTTCTGGTATGACCTAGAGTAGCTAGTCATGTGAGCATCATGTTTGAATTTCAATGAAACTGAAATGGGGATATGTGAAAGCCTCATAAATCATTTTGGAAATGATGAAGATAAAAATTGCTTCAAATAGGTCCAAGAAAATGTTCCTATATTTCTATGAAAATATTGGCCAGAGGTAAAATTCAAATCAATACTTTTAGGAGTTCAGAAATATTTATTTTGGCCATTTGAGTCAATCAAATAATAATTTGCATTGGATTTATATTTACTATATATTTAGTATGATCCAATAATTCTGGAAAACTTGTGAGGGGATTTGGAATAATCCAACTAGTCCCTACAAAAATTATGAGAAGGAAATAAAATTATCTAGTGCCTAAAACTAAATCAAAACAAATAATACAAAAGGAAAATAGGAAGAAAAATAAAAACAAGGGGAAAACACTTATCTGGCGGCCCAGCAAACTGGCCCTGCCAGTCGTCCCTCTCCTCGCGCCAGGAGGACAGGGGCACGCGCCCGTCGTGCGCGGCCACACGCCTCGCCACCTCCAGGCTGCCTGCCTGCCCCCACGACGCCCCAGCCTCTCTGGACGTTGCCACGATGCACCTCCGCCTCTCTCACTCTCCCTCGCTCTCACCCCATCCCCCAGATCTCCCTCTCTCTCACGGCCGAGAGCGCCGTCGCTGCCGTCAAACACCACCGCAGCCACAGGCACCTCATCGCCTCTCTGAGCTATCCCCAAGGTCTGCCACGACGCCCTATTCCTCATCACCGAGTCACATGACGCCGGGAGCCCCGTGACGCCGTCCTCAAGATCGCCATCACCCTCTGCATCCAATGGTCTGCCGTCCTTGATTCACCGTCGCTAGCACCTCCCCCGAGCCGTAGAGCCTAGCCGTCGACCCGCCGTGAGCTCCTGTTTCTCTCCCCCTCGTTTGCGCGTTGGATTACCGGCGGTAGCCGCCGTTCCTGTGTGGATCGTACCCACCACCGCCGAGATCACCATCGGTGATGCTCCGGTGACCAAACGGTCACCTCGGCATGTCCGTTGCACTCGTTGCAGCGCGTAGTGCCCCGCCAACACCTCGCCTTGCTCGTTTGTGAGCTGCAGATGCAAAACTGTGAGCACCGGAGCTCCGGCCGTGGCCTCGCTACTCACTTTGCCGTTTCCGGCCGCCCCAGGCCCGGAGACCACAACTTTTGGATGCGCCACTTCGCCAGGGTCCCATAGAACACAACCGTGCATGGAACGCTGCACCATAGTAGTTTTTTGACCTCCTCCGCCATCTTTGGCCTCGCAAGCAATGAGCCACGGGTCAACGCCAGCAGGTTTGCCCCCTCACCAGATTTGACCCCCTTTGGGTCAATGACATGTGGGGCTTGGCTCTGGCTAATTATAGCTTATGATTAATCTCAGTGTTAATTAACACTGTTAACTAACTGTGTCACTGATGTGGACCCCACTGGTTAGGTTTGACCCAGGTCAGCCTTAGTTGACTTACTGACATCATGCCACCGTCATCCTGATGTAATAAATATTTTCAAGTGTTTTGTTAATTCAAGAAATTCTAGAAAATTAGCAAAAATTCATAGAAATTCAACCGTAGCTCAGGTTGAAATAATTTATATATAAAAATTTATCATAAAAATTCAATCTATCCATCTATAGCATTTTCATGCATCAGAAAGTAACTTATACATGTTGTATATGTGAAAACACATAAATGGCATTTATATATGTTTAATTTGGAGTTGCATCTGAACCCTTGGTCCAAATGGACTTCACTCTATTGCAATGCTAGATGCTTTAGCACAGACCACATCAAATTTACATGCCATGATCATGCATCATATTGTTGCATATACTCGTGTATTGATTGTCGCGTTCTTCTCAATAGGTCCTGCTCTAGAGACCGTTCCAAAGTACTTGTCTGAGGAGCAGCGCTCTACTGTTGATCTTCTAGGCAAGCAACCCCCTTTGAGCATTTTGGTACAATCCCACTCTCTCGCTCTTGATCTCTTTTCTTACATTAGGACAACAATGATTCAACGGTTACTTTACATTGCGGTAGTTGAACCCATTCCTCTGCTTGACTTGTCATCGCCACATTAAATAGTTGAAACACACTAGCATGTGTAGGAGTTGATTGAGCCATGTTGTGTTCCTACCATAATATGCTTGCTACTGGTTAGAGTTCTGTTAGGTCTGATTCATTGGTAATGAATTGGAGTGTTATGCCATGTATTGATCCTGAGAGTCAAGTTTGTGAATACGATTTGGTAAAGGTAGCGGTGAGAGTCCATGTAGAAGTAAATGGTGGGCTGTCCCACTTGAACCGTCCTTAAGAGCTGAGTTGTGTGTATGTTGTGCAAGACTAGCTACTACCACGCATTGGGTTCCGGTAACTCAACCCCTCCCAATTTATTATCCGACTTGATCTATGTCCAGGAGTTGCAACTAGTTTCTGGTGTTTGTAGGTAGTGTTTTTTTCTACCGAGTGGCACCAGACGGGGTCGACTTGGGATAGACTAGGCACAGTGGCATGGTGTACCAAGTGGCACCCAGATGGTGGGCTCGGGAACCTTGCTCACATCATTGAGGGCCGTGACGGAAACTTCGGCCGGACTTCCCTTGCGGGTTCGACCTCAGGTCGGCGATAAACCTGGACTAGAGTCTTGTGCGGTTAGTCAGGTCGTGGCCGACACCCTCGCCAGGCTTCCGCTTTAAGGTTGCCGAGATACATGATGTGTACATGGCTGTAAGCGGCAAGAGCTTGTGTGAAGAAGTACACCCCTACAAGGCTATCATGGTCTATTTGAATAGTCGCATCCTCGGTTATGGACTACTTGGAGACTTATGTGGTACATAGACAACTTGAAGTGAATACTCTAAAATGCTCAAGGCAAGTGTGAGTGCTATGGATGGCCTTCTCATAGGGAGAAGGGAGAGAATCCATAGCGGAGTATTGTTGCACTTATTAGTGGACTCATGTGCGCTTCCTTACTTCAAAGAAGTTACTTGTAGTCGTAGAACATAATAGCCACTGAGTCAAAGCTGGCTTGCTGCAGCCAAACCCCACAATACCCCTCTTGATACTAATGCATGTATGATAGGATCTGATATAAGTCTTGCTGAGTACCTTTGTACTCATGTTTGCTTAATTTATGTTTTGTAGATGAGACTTCTGTCTCACTAGTGGTTCCGCTTGGACTTCGACGGATAGCTTGTTACCTCAGCTACGATCTTGCACCCTTGGGAGTGTCTTGTAGATAGTCAGGCTTCTCACCCTTTTTCATTTGTAGTTGTCTGTACTCATACATGTTATGCTTCAGTTGCCTATATTCTTTGGATGATGGGTCATGTGACCCCTATTCGTAATATAATTCTATGTTGGCTCTTCTATGCCTTTTATCTATATGAGTGGTTGAGTTATGCTCTGATGCCATGTTGTGCAGCACATACTTGCACGTTATGCGTATGTGTAACATGTATTGTGATGTGTGGGATCCGCCACCTAGTTGTTTAGCCTTGATAGCCTATCTTATGGGGAAATGCCTCCTAGTTCTTCCACTGCGCCTTGGTAGCTTGCTACTGCTCCGGAACACATGGATTGACCGGCATGTGTCCATCCTTGCTCCTATGTCTGTTCCCACCAGGGAAATGTGACGTGGTGTTTAGCGGAGTCCTGTTAGCTTGCTACAGCTCGGTGACACTCACTGCTGGCCGACACGTGCATTGATGGGTCATGTATGCATGTCCCTGTAATTTAGCGCCACTTTGGGTTTACGACTAGTCATGTCGGCCCGGGTTTTCTGTCATATGGATGCTAGCGACAGTATCATAGACATGAGCCAAAAGGCGGAACCGGTCCTGGCCAAGGTAAGGTGGCAGCCGTGAGAATACCGTGTGTGAGGCCACAAAGTGATATGATGTGTTACATGCTAGATCAGTGTGACTTAGGATTGGGGTCCCGTTAGATCCATAGTGGTGTATTCCTATGGTCAATATGTGTACCCGTGTGCACCACCTCAAAGTGATTACTGGCAGTTGTAGTACATGATAGCCAACGAGTCAAAGCTGGCTTGCTGCAGTTAAACTCCACCACCCCTTCGTTGATATTGATGCATATGTAGCTAGTTCAGCTGTAAGTCTTACTGGGTACAAGTGTACTCACGTTTGCTTAATTTATGTTATTGCAGAGATACTTCAGTCTCACTAGTAGTTCCACGTGGCTTCGGTGTTTAGCTTGGGAATCCCAGACAGAGGTTTGTTCTTTGGAGAGTCTTGTAGATAGACATGCCTTCTAGCCTTCTATCTTTCTAGCGATCTGTACTCAGACATGATAAGCTTCCGCATGTGCTTGTTTCTTGTGTGACTCTGTATGATGTGTCATGAGACCCATGTTTGTAATATCATCTGATGTATGGCTCTGCGAAACATTTTAAATAAATACTCTAAGTCAAATAGTTTTGTAATATCATCTTGGGCATATTATGTTTATGTTATGGAAATGATTGGTATGTGTGGGATCCGACACCTCGTTGTTTATTCTTGGTAGCTTCTCTTATGGGGAAATGCCTCCCAGTGCTTCCAATGAGCCTCGGTGGGTTGCTGCTCCGGAACACATAGATTGACCGCAGGTGTCCTTCCTTGCTTATGTGTCTGTCCCTTCGTGGAAATGTCAAGCAGTGTTTTATTGCAGTCCTTGTAGCTTGCTACGACTCAGTTACACTCGCTGCTGACCGACACGTGCATTACTGGGTCATGTATGCATGTCCCTGTAAGTTTGTGCCACCTTGGGTTTACGACTAGTAATGTCAGCCCGGGTTCTGTGTCATATGGATGCTAGTGACACAATCATATACGTGAGCGAAAAACTGCAACAGACCCGGCCAAGGTAAGGCTGCAGCCGTGGGAATACCGTGCGTGAGGCCGCAAGGTGATATGATGTGTTACATGCTAGATCGGTGTGACTTAGGATTGTGGTCCTGACAGCTTTGGTATCAAAGCCTGACTGCCTGTAGGATAACCAAGCCAAACTAGTCGAAGTCAATTCTAAAAATTCATTAGTTATATAAGGGAATTGATTATGGAAGGGAACATAAGGCTCTTTTTACTTCTTTACCTTTTGTCTTTTCGATCTGAGTCACCCACCTCCTTTCCACGAGGATTAAGAACTTGGCTTGTCATCAATCTATCAGGATCACGTGTTACTAATCCGTAGACTTATAGGAATGATGGATTCAATTCTTAATTCAGTTTGAAGTACTTTAGTATGTTAAACAGTTGGTCTGAGAACCTCGACATTATGATGTTGAGTGGATATGCTACCATTTTGCATGAGTCTTGAAGTGTTTCTTGAGCATTCACATCCGTTATGTTGTCCGACTTGTCCCAGGTTTCTAAGCAATCTAATACATTTGCAAATCTTTTCTCAATGTTCCCGATGTCTTTTTAGGCCAGATTAACCACACTAACTATTGTGTTGAGGTACTCTGTTACCTCGACATATATGTCGAAGCTATCGGGAAACTAGGATGTTATAGATAGCCACCGAGTAACACAACCTTGTGTTGTGTTCTCGGTGTGATAATTCTGGTCGCCATTCTCGAAAGCATCTCGTGATGTTATTTAGTTAGTAGGTATTCCATTTCTGGGTTCGTGAACCCAAGATTCACTATAGTTACCATGTGTTGATAGGGTTTGCTCGTTCCTTTATGATATTAGTAACCATTGTGATAGTCCTCGAGGTCCATGGTATGTCATTCTTCAGCTACCATGAACCATTATGGCAGAAGGTCTTCTTGAACCAAAATATCACAATAAGAGTGCTCTTGATGAGTTCTCTAGTTGATATTTGTGAATCTGCCATTTCTACCTTTCTGCATGGGTTTTCTGGAAGAAATATCTTGAGTCTTGTTCTACATGTTAATCTATGCATCCACAACTCAAAAAATCATATGTTCCTTTGAGTTGTCTCTCTTCAGTTGTATTCCGACCTTAACCTTTCAATTGATAGTTAGGAGTAGTTGTGCATTCGTGTTCATCTGTGCCTATCATCCATGCGGTTCGTCGAGCCATCTATTTCAGAATGTCTAGGAGAAACAAACTCTAGTACGTTATTGTTATCTAGGATTGGGTCAAAACAGTTGTATTCCGCACATCAAATGCCAATCCAGCTTTTTTCTGTTGTACCTTGGAGTGTTACCCTATTTCTGTCAGGAATGTCATGGGAATTGCATAACCTCTGATGGATTCTTGATATAGTGATACTTCTCACCATCATTTTTCATTTCTCAACTTCCGTGTTGTTTGTAACCAGAATACCGACAAGTGAACTATGATGTGTTAAATCAATAATCCTAGCAACTCCATTGCTCGGTAGTTAATGGATAATATTCTCATCCTTAGCATGTTAGTTACTGAATCACCATTCTAAGATTGATCATGCTACCTAATCTATAATTCTTGGTGCACTCTTCAATCGATGAGTTAGGATTTTTTTCAACCCGTCACTCTTTTGATCATATCGTCTTGCCCTGAAAAGCATAATGGTTCTTGAGCTTCATAACATATTGGTAGTTTGTGATTTTCCAAATATCTTCTCAGAAGTATTACTAGGATGTCTCCTAACCGTTATGTTGAGCTCGTGATCAAATTGGTTCTCCCTATAAACCACCCCTGAGCTAGTTGGTTAAGCTAAACAACAACTTGGAGAGTTGGAAGATAAAAGCTTGACCTAACGTAGGTCATTTTGAAGGGATATATTTTGCGTGTGTGTGTTGAAGAAAGATAATATCCTCATCGATTGACCCTCGTGATCAATTGTTGGACCCATTGTCTTATCCAATCTTTGATTTGAGTGTGGGCTATCGTCAAATCAAAATCAGAACCAACGATTCTCGTAATGTTGTCTTACTCGTGGTTGATCCCTCGAGCATACACCATTACATATCATTTAGTCTGACCAATGCTATCACCGTATTCACTTAATTATGGAATTCCATCTATATAGAAATCTCGATAAATTTTGTTGAGCCCATCGACAACTTCCTTAGCTTTTCCATGATTTTGTTGAACATCAAGCTAGTGTTGGAAACTTTCGAAAACATTTTCTTCGTGCTAGCTCATGAAGTATATGTTTGGTGTAGGAAGTGACTTCTCTAGTTCATGTGCGTCTGATGCAAGTTTTTGCCATGAATTTGAGAAAGCTTGTTCTTGCTTACTCAGGAATCATCCCAAGTCAGTCATGCACGTGCGATGTATTTTGTAGTTTGGATATTTGCAACCATAACTCTATATGTATCCCTAGCACACCAAGCCACTGATTGAGTTGTTCAAGGAAGAGAAGTCTATGCTTGGGACCTAATCCATGGACTTGTGTAAAGACTTCGATATCTTTGATGATGGTTGCCAACCAGAACTCGGTAGTTTTTTGTTGTATGAATTCTATGTGGATGCGATTGTCCTGGGCATGTTGTTCATGTATGTCTTGGAAACCAGTTCATGTTTTGGAGCTTTCTACCATAGTTCATTTCCTGAGAATCCCGCAACTTCACCTCGTCGATTGGTGTTGCAAACTTTCTTTTTCAGACAAGCTGAGTCCAAAATATCATGTTACCAACCATATCTGTATCTTAGGCAGATATGATGGTTGGAACATTTCCCAAGAATTATAATATTGGCTTTCTAAATCAGTAAAGTGGTGTTTTGGCCAAAACACCTAGCCGGAAGACCTGTTATTATAGTATCTTGTATCAGTAACATTAGCCATTCCCCAAGAGGATTTCATATGATTTATCCTAAAAGTTATTCCTTATGGATTCTTTGTGCTCTTGAAGTCCGACCTTTACTTGATGACCATGTTGATTCTTTAAAGTATGATCGCGGTAGTTATAATATCAAGGAGAACACTAGAAGCGGAGTGCAAAATGTCACTCGGTCGATCATCCAGATTACCTTTGCTTGGCCTCGCTAAGGTGGAATATAAGAAGGTGTTGTCCTCCTTTGCATCTACATCCTCTATCGCTATTCGTCATGGTAGTATGAAGTGTTGCCCAGATGTTGGTAAACCCTAATTAATATGGAGATGGCCAAGTTCTCGAAAGCAGACTCAGTCACTAGGTTTATGCTCGATATCAACCGGAAATGTCGATTGCTCCATAACCATAGTTTTCATTTCATTCTGAGTATGCCATTTCTTCGAACTCCTTTAAACGATCGTTCATGAATTTCCTTGGGCTGGTTTAAAGAGTTTCAATGGCCCATGTATCGAACTCCTTGGGCTGGTTTAAAGAGTTTCAATGGTCCATGTATCGAAAGTAATTCCTTTTGCCACTTAAGGGAATAAGGCTATGCGTCACCTTCCCTAAGGTGTCGTTATGGAATCATGGCACTTTATCTCCTCGCTACTTTGACACTTACGCACCATCCTCTTAGGCGTGGGAGTGTTGCCTACCAAATTGAACCTTCATCATCCATTTCTTTACATCCCTCTCGATGTGTGTTATGTATCTTAGCTAGAGAGATGCAACATGTTTCATTCCACCAGTTGATCATGGGTTGCTCAATCTTTGAGAAGATCAATTCTTGTAGGGTTTTCCATTCCTTTTGTCATAAGTGCTTTGTTGAACTTCTCTAAAGCAAAGATGTCAATATCAACATGATGCAATGAATCAAGATCTTCGAGAAGGGAAACTGGACCGTGAATTTTGTGTTAGCTTAGTGTCCCCTTTGTTTCTTAGCTCACATCTTAAATCTCGGGATGAGATTCTCATTTAGTGGGGGAGAGTTGTCACAACCGTAGAGTATTGCTTGTAATCAGTTGCATTAGCATCCATGCATCATGTTTGAGTTTAAATGAATTTCAAATGGGGATGCTCAAACCCTAGCACCAGATGAAATTCAACTAGATTTAAATTCAAATCTTTTCAATGAACCCAAAATGTCCTCCAGAAAAGTTCATGATTTTTGATTAAGGTGAAAACCTCTATAAAAAATGATGAACATATTTCTAGGACAATCTGGATTTTTGAATTAACACATAGTGTATTTGAATTGTCACTACTGCAGGATGCTAGTAACGCGGCATTACGATTAGAGACCCTTCGACGAAACTGTGTGCGATGCATTAATCACGAACCGTGATGTAAAAAACTGTCAAAAATGATGCAAAACATTTGTGATGAAGGATATATCAAACATAGTTTAGGTTTTAGTTCCGTGTGCGATGCGGACATACGGTTGAGTTCCATGAACTGTGTGTGATGAGGCAGAACAACAGAAATGGGCCGCCAGATGAAGGTGTGGGCGATATACGTCATATAGTTCACATGGATGAACTGTTTGTGATTTGGCAACACAAAAAAAGGTCAGTCAGATCAAGGTGTGTGCGATATACGACATACTTCACTCCGATCAATTTTGTTCGATTAGGCAACGCAACAGAAATGGTTCAGCCAGATCAAGGTGTGTGCAATGGAGGGCATACAGTTCATTGTGATAAATTGTTTGTGTTGAGCCAAGAGGACAAAAACATTTCACATAAACAAGATGTGTGTAATACGCGGCAAACAACCAATTACATAGGTGGCTAGTTCACACAAGACAATTCCAAACACCAAAGTAAACTATTACATGCATGATTAACTAGGATAAACGTTCATTTGATCATCATCTACTTCTTGTGATGCTTGCTACCACTGCTCTACTAGGATAAATGGAACATTATTATTTATTATGAATACTGTGCTCTCTTGGGCACCCAATTATATGGACCATAGCCTTGGGGGAGCAATGTGCCTGCATGCGTCGTGCTAGCTCGATGTTCCTTCTATGCTAAGTTTCCATTAATTGATGGCATTTTATGAATACGCAACTGTTTCCCGCAATTTCCTCGCTGGTTTCCCGCCGCCAGTAGTGATATTATGCATAAACCAAGGCGGCGCGCGACGCATGGAGGCAACAAGCGCAGCCGCACATCCACCTTTTCCAAGCATGACAACCCACCAATGTGCCGCTTCTGCCATCAGCCTCCTCGACGTGGAAAATGAGGAGGTGCCACGACCCGTCGAGGCCGAGACGCTCCCGGCAACACGATGGACGATGTCGTAATGCGCGTCATCGCCAGGGTTGAGCAGACCCTTGGCGCATGGTGCTTCAGTGTCGCGGATCAAGATAGGCATGTCAACGCCAAGAGGCTGCAGCTCGCCGCACAACATGATCTATGTCATGTCGTAGAGCAAGCTAGGCGTGTCTGCGCCGATAGGCTGTGGCTCGCCGCGTAGCGAGACCGTTGGAGCACCGCAGAGCGAGAGGCACGGTGCGCCACACAACAAGAGCCGATCCATCAATGCTTGCCTACTGTCGACGGGGCGTCGCAGCTGGGTACACGTCCCATTAGTACGCCCATTCCTCGCCATTAGTGGGCAGAGGCCGTCTGCACCGTACTTGCACCAGAGGCAGGCCGCACCGTACTTGAACCAGACGCCCACCGCGACGTTCGCATGGGTTGTGTCGTTCGCCTTGTCCACGACCCGCTTGATGCCAACGAGCTGGTCACCAGGCTCGGCTGCCTCCCTGGCCCAGGTGTTCACCTGGCCGTAGTAGAGGAATATGGTCGTCGCATCCTCGAGCTGGTGATCTCCGATGAAATATCCAACTTGGAGCTCGAGATCACGCTCTAGATGTATCGCGAGCGTGTTGACCGCTTGGACGAATGCTTGCACGATTTCAGGAAGTACCAAGAGCTACCGTAGGCAAGGGCTGCATGTCATGGTCTCGTGGACACTTTTTATTTTGTTGAGTCATTTCGACGTGGAACGCTATGTATTCACAACAATCATAATATTGCTTTGTTTATTGTTCTGTTTCAATGCGTGTACTCTATTTTCCGTTCTTATATGTTTTGTTGCAATGTGTGTGTATATGCTTTCCATTATGTATAAGTGGATGAGAACAGCTAGACACAAATTAGTATACGAAAACAAATAGAAAATGGAATTCATATTATATATTAATTGTTCATTAGTTCATCACAGAATATATATAATATCATCACATATACGTGATGATACTTAACTACTAGGTACAATGCATAAAATTGAAAATGAACAATACTAAAACTAATATCCCTCCTAGGGTCAGTATTCCGGCAAACCCTCGCCCGCAGCTCCCTGGTGCGCGGCCTCTTCCCAGCGTGGAGGTAGTAGTCTGGTTCCTTCGCCTCGCAGCGCATGACATACAGATCTGCCTCTTGCTGGCGGACGAGTGTAAATGATCTTGCCATTTTGTTGGGCGCCCACTAGAGCTCCTCATCGGTGGCACACTAGAGCTTATCGGCCCACCTCCACACAGCGATGAGGTGCCTAGCACCTTTGAACTTCCTTGTGAAGTACCTATCTTTGTAGACCTCCTCCGCACGATGACGCGCCCGCCCTTGAAGCTGTGCCACCTCCTTTTTCCGTGTGGCATCACGGGCTACACAAGCGGCCTGATACCTGGCTTCCTCCGTCGTCATCTCCTTCTTGAACGCCACTTTCCTGGCTTTCTCAATCGGCGGTAGTGACTTCCACTCCCAAAGATTGTCCTAGCCCCGAAACCACTCCAAAGTTGGAGGTCTGACGCAACCTCGTCCGGGGGTGCGTAGGGGACCTCCTCGTCGCTTCTCTTCGACTGAGCATCCTCGGGGGGCGGCGCCTCCTCGTCGGTGCATTAGTATATCTCCGATGCCATGCAGAGAATTGAGAAAGAGAGAGAGAGTGGGCGAGCGAGGGGAGGATGTAGATGAGAATGCAAGCGGGACGAAGTGAGCAAGGTAGTATTTATTGGCAGCTGGAATCGAGTTCGACGGGAACAGTACAGACGTCGGTCGCTATAATTTAGGTTTACTCTAACTTGAATTACACACGATTTCCGCAGCAAAAGCCGTGTGTGAACTTAATAGCTGACGGTTTCTAATAGAAATCCATGTCTGATTAATAACACGTGCCACTCACATTCCAAACCTCAAGCCACGAAATAGAGTGCCAATCATGTGGGGCCCAGTTGTCTTGCCAGATCTTTACATTTTCTTTTTGGAACACCAGATATTTACATTGTCTGATCATTTATTAATTCTTTGGAATTAAAATGCCATGGCACTCCATGCAAGTGTCCAAGCCGTGATAGCAATATGTTTGAAAATTCATTTGAATTTACTGCACATGGAATTAACTCGCACACAAGTGCACAATTTTTTTCAAACCATTATGTTAAGCCTCTTCATGTAGATGTAGTTCAAATTTGGATTACGGTAATTAAATGGCTAGAAAATCACTTAAATCTCTTAAAAAGGTCAAATTTTCACATGACAGTTGTATTGGTGCACGTTAAATGTAGAAAAAAAATTGAAGGCCGTAAGGGGAAGCTATCGTCGATTCGTCATCAAACATGCATTGTTACCTCTCGAAACCATGAGACTTCTAGTGAGTTGCTCCGGTTTGTGAGGGGTGTGTGTCCAAACTTTTGTCAAACAAGACAATTTTTTTACCACATCATCTTAGTGGCATGAAATTACGTCAAGCAATGTTTCATGTGTTTCTGAGCATTTTTTGAATTTTTTTGGAATTTAAATGGCATGGCACTCCATGCATGTGTCTAGGCCGTGACACCAATATGTTTGAAAATTCCTTCCAATTTACAGCACATGGAATTAACTCGACCACAAGTACACATATATGATTCTTGAAACCTTTATGGTTAGCTGTTGCATGTAGATGTAGTTCAAATTTGGATTATGGTCAGTAAATGGATAGAAAATTACTTAAAATTTCTTTAAGATGTCAAATGACCCCTAGTATTTTCCAAATTTTCACATGACTGTTGTATTAGTGCACGTTAAATGTAGAAGCAAATTGAAGGCCGTTAGGGGAAGCTATCATCGATTCATCATCAAACATGCATTGTCTCCTCTCAATACCACGAGCCTTCTAGTGAGTTGCTCCGATTTGTGAGGGGCATGTGTCCAAACTTTCGTCAAACAGGCCAATTTTTCACCACATCATCTTTGTGGCATGATATTACGTCAAGCAAGGTTTCATGCGTTTCTGATCACTTTTTAATTTTTTGGAATTTAAATGCCAGGCTGTGACACCAAATTTTGAAAATTCCTTCCAATTTACTACACATGGAATTAAGTCACACACAAGTACACAAATATGATTTTTTTTTAACCATTATGGTTAGTCGTTCCATGTAGATATAGTTCAAATTTCAATTACGGTCATTCAATGGCTATAAAATCACTTAAATGTCTTTAAAAGGTCAAATGACCCCTAGAATTTTCCAAAAATTCACATCACAGTTGTATTAGTGCATGTTAAATGTAGAATTTTTTTGAAGGCCATAAGAGGAAGCTATCTCCCGTTCGTCATCAAACATGCATTGTTCCCTCTCGAACAACGAGCCTTCTAGTGAGTTGCTCCGGTTTGTAAGGGGTGTGTGTCCAAACATTCGTCAAAGATGCTAATTTTTTTTACCACATCATCTTGGTGGCATGGCATTACATCAAGCAATGTTTCATGTGTTTCTAATCATTTTCTATTTTTTTGGAATTTAAGTGCCATGGCACTCCATGCATGTGTCCAGGCCATGAGACCAATATGTTTGAAATATCCTTCCCATTTACTGCACATGGAATTGACTCGCACACAAGTACACAAATATGATTTTTTTACACCATTATGGTCAGCCGTTGCATGTACATGTAGTTCAAATTTTAATTACGACCGTTAAATGGCTAGAAAATCACTTATTTAAAAGGTCAAATGCCCCGCGAAACTTTCCAAATTTTCAAATGACAGTTGTATTAGTGCACGTCAGATGTAGGAATTGTTTGAAGGCCGTAAGAGGAAGCTATCTCCCGTTCGTCATCAAACATGAATTGTTCCCTCTTGGAACCACGATCGTTCTAGTGAGTTGCTCCGGTTTGTGAGGGGTGTGTGTCCAAAGTTTTCTCAAACATGCCAAGTTTATTAACACGTCATCTTGGTGGCATAACATTACATCAAGCAAGGTTTCATGTGTTTCTGATAGTTTTTTATTTTTTGGAATTGAAATGCCATGGCTCTCCATGCTTTGTGTCATAGCCGTGAGACAAATATGTTTCAAAATTCCTTCCAATTTATTGCAAAAGTAATTAACTCGCACACAAATACACAAATATGATTTTTCAAACTGTTATGGTTAGCTGTTGCTTGTACATGTAGTTCAAATTTGAATTGTCATCAAATCACTTAAATGTCTTAAAAGGTCAAATGACCCCTGCAATTTTCCAATTTTTTACATGATAGTTGTATTAGTACTACAAATTTTATCATACATTTAAAACACCATATGTTGCCACTTTACTCCAAACTCGTCTTTGACAGCTAATAAAAAATATCAACAACATCACACACAATTTTTTTGTATGAACCGTTTGCGATGAAAATCCGTGGGTCTATGTAAGCCTTCCTCCTTAAGGTTCACCGGCTTGTTTGTTCCAGTGCCAGCAACCCCTGAACCCATGAATCCCAATTTCCATTCTTGCAACCTCTTCTTGCAAAGATGACGCGATGGAAACACTTCGCAATGGCCCATACGGTGTCCACGTACTCTCCGAGAGCCGCCGCCTGAGCTGAGATTGCGGCCGCCTACTCGAGAGAGCGGCTGTCTACGCTGAGAGTGTCGTCGCGTCCGCATTGAGTGCGGCTGCATCCATCAAGAGGGCATCTGTGGCAGCCGACAGGGCAGCTGCAGCAGCCAAGATGGCTGCAACAGCTGTTGCGACGGTGGCTGCAAATGCCGAGAGCAGTCGAGCTACTATCTATGCCGCCGATGTTGCCCTGCACCGGGTCAAGGACATCAATGCTAAGATCGAGGACGCACACGCCAAGATATTCTAGGCCACCTCGAATTCCAGCATGCAACCCACATATGAAAAGGCGGCGGTGGCCATGGAGCACCTACTTCCTCATGAGATCGTCGAGCGGGAGCTGGAGATGCTGGAGGCGGCAGAGAACGAAAGAGTGCAGGGCGGAGGAGTTGCGCGTGGCCGAGGTCGAGGTAGAGAAGAGTCTGTCCATCGAGGAATCGGTGATGGAGTACTGACGCAAGCTCTAATGCAACCACTACTACTACAACATTGAGGGCGGCACCGAGGACGAGGATGAGGACGTGCTCGACTTGATCAGGGGGTACGCGCAGTCCACCAACGGCAGCATGTCACCAGGACAAGTCATCGATGTCTCATCTCACATCCGGCGATGCATAGACCGGCGCGGCAGCGGCTTTGTTAAAATATGTGTACTTAGGTTTTTTTTTGAATGCTGGTCTTTTGTTAGAGCATTGTTTAGGTCAACTGGCTCTGTTTAATTACTAAAATTGCTCAATTCAGTAAGTGTGGCCTATGTGTTGTACGCTCTTCTGTGTGTCCAAAGCAACAAGCCATGTTAAATTATGCAATGACGTGGATGAGTATAGTACCCTAGGTAATTTCCACCAAAATTTGAATTATGAAACTCATCCCATGCGTGTAAAGCAGAAGAATAGTTTGCGATGCACACAATCATTCAAAGTGAATGGTGTCCGGCGGCACCGCGTGCAAAGATTCCCTCCACATTTCAAAAAAATTGGCCTATCACCGAAATAACTATCCCCTCCCCCTTCCCCACCTCCTTTTCTCCCTGACCACAAGTAACATTTCCCATGTTTCCTCCTCCCTTCCTTCCGAAGCTATATCCGCTTCCTTGCTTGCTTCCTCGCTCTCACCGTCTCGCATCCTATCGACGGGGTCGCCATGGTCTTCTTCAATGACCTCTCCAGCGGTTTCTCCTCCTCCTTCGCCGACTCCTTCACCACCGGGGTATGCCTCTCTTCTCTCTCTCGGGTTATGACTTGGAATGAAGGATTTTAACCCGACGGTCGATTTGAGTAATTTCTTCCTCTTGTAGCTCCCTAGGACCATCAGTTGCAACGAATGGAGCGGGTGGCTGAAGATCTGCCTGCTCATTGTCACCATCAATCTCCATGCGTGAAGCTAGTTACGTTTGAATCCGAGGATAGTGGGAGGAAGTTTCTGCCATGTGCGGAGAAGGTTAGCCCTACTTTCGTTGTTATAAATTATTTGCTTGATGTGATTCAGACACTGTCACTATGCTATGTTATTCTGGATGTTAAGACAGTGTCACAGTTTGTACCTAGTATCTAAACATGTTGCCATCTCATCAGTGGTGCCATTAGAAAGCTATTTGGCATCACTTCAGCAGTTTGTGCAGCCAACTTTGGTCCAGACATCCGAGCAGCCAAGTAGTAAAATACTAAATCTTTATGGCACAAAGGAACTGGGCATCGGAGCAACTAGGTGCTCCGGAGTCCGAGTCGCTGATTTTTTTCCACTACATCGACTCGCCAGTGTAGGGTACCGGTGCCAAATGTAGCAACAATTGTCTTTACACCGGTTTTGTCATATATAGTGGATGGCGTTAGTGCTATTAGTTCTATGTTACTAAATTTGTGCATGTACACACCTGTTAGTATCAGTTTGCTGTCATCCGAACACTGTCACTTTGTAGTTGAAGTTATATTTAGATTCCTCATAAAATGTTCAATTTGATAGTTATAGCACATGACTAAGAACTTGTAGCGTTGTTGTAGTTAATTATAGCTTCTGATGTTTCAGAATTTGGTTGTTGTCTTAGTAACAATTAATTCATTTGCACATTGATCTTTTTGAGAAGATATGTCATAATTAACATGTTTCTTCTATTTTTCAAAATATGTATTTGGTGATTTTCTATATTGCTAGAGACCCAATTCCCCTACAATTGTTACTGGTCTAGTTTTAAATATTATAGGATGAACGGAAGTGTTCTTACCTAGAATGGGTTGATCAAGAGTGGCCACAGTCTTTGAAGATGTGCCTAGCAAAGCTCTGGAGCATGTATGACGAAGAGAACATAGGTAGGCTTAGAGAAAGTTTTGTCAACGTTGAAGAATATTTGAAGATGCGGAGTAAAAATGGGAAGATGGAGAATGAGCTCAGATTTTTTAAATTAGACTTTGCAAAGATGGTGTTGGCGAAGCAGGAGGCACTTTCCCAGTTGGCCAATGCAAAATAGGTTCTTACTAAGCTGAAAGCAGAGGTGGATAAGACGAGCATGGATGATCTCGATTAGGGAAATTAATATATTGTTCTAATATTGTTCTTATGAAGGTGAACTAGCTATATGATGTACTGTACTGTTTTCATGTAGCTATCGTACTGTGATGTTAAAATATATTTATGTGCCTGATATGAAATTGGCAAACAACTGTTCGATATGAAATGTGAATTTACGTAATACTAGACTTATAATTTTAAACTAATAAACTTGCTAAATGGGGCATGGAACTTTGCAAACGGTTCTAGCAGTAAAAGCGCTTGTGATTAATAGCCCAGTGCCATACAGTTTTCTTCATCAAATCGTGTGTGATGTAGTTGAATAAAAGCAAATGGTTAACTGAGGCAGAGCGTGTGTGATAGTTACACCTATCACACACTAGGCTATACATAAAACTATGTGGGATGTATATACAAATAGAAATGTTTTCCCTGGATTGATTGTGCGGGATGTACATACAAACGGAAATGTTTTCCCTAGATTACCTATGTGGGATGTACATAAGAACGGGAACGTATTACTTGGATTGACTGTGTCGAATGTACATAACAAATGGGAACATTTGTTTGGGACTGACTGTGTGGGATGTACTTATGACCGGAACCGATTGGGCCTGTATAACCATATTTGATCGCTCGCTCGTCGCACACGACCTCATTTTGCCAACAGTGTGTGACCGGAGGGCCTATCCCCGACGATTTCGGGGCTGTGTGGGGAGGACCCCCGTATCACACACACTCACTTGGCGATGGTTCAAAATGCCGTCGTGGAAAGGGGTTAAAAACCGTTTGTATATCACCTCGCTGTACTATAGTGTGGGGTATTTAAATTCTATTAGTATTTTAAACACTCTAATAATTCTGAAACTAGTTGAGGGCTTTTGAAAATAATCTCAATAATGGCCAAAAATAGGAGTTTTCAAATGTTTTAGTATTTTTACTTAAGCGAAAATAGAAGCAGAAAATAGAAAACAGAAAAGAATTAGAAGAGAGAGAGAGAGAGAGAGAGAGAGAGAGAGAGAAGCGTACCTATGCAACCCATCTAGAGGCCCAGCAGAGACCCAGCCCACTGGTCTCTGCCAGTCACCACCAACCTCCCGCGAGAGCAGACAGGCTGGTGGGTGTCGCTCGTGCGCTCGCCCCTGGCCACCTCCTGCTTGCCACCGAGGCGCTCCCGAGCCCCATCCTCTCGCCACAGAGGCGCCTTCAGGCCCCTCTCTCCTCTGCCTCACCCACTACTCTCTCTCTCTCCCCTCCCCTAGCTCTCTCACTCACATCACCCGAGCGGCACTATCGCCGCTGCTCGATGTTGCTGCAGCCATTGCTACTTCCCCTCTTCACCATGGTGTCCAAAGGATCTACCTCGATGTCCACGACTTCCTCTCCGAGCTATGCCCCGCGAGAAGCCCCTGAACATCCTCACTGAGCTCGTTTTCAACCTCCCGACGCCGAGATCTCCTTCGCCGACCCGCTCAGCTCCAGCCTTCCTCAAGCTTGCTGACCTGTTCTTCATCTCCTCCGTGAGCTCCTCCCCCGAACCCCCCTCTTCTCCATCTCGTTTGCACGCCGCAAACACCATCTCGCCTGTGACCGAGCGCGCTGCTGCCTACGCTCGCCGCCGATGATGTTCTGGTGACAATTTGGTCCCGCACGTACGTCCACCGTGCTCGTCGTGCCGCGTAGAGCCTGTAGGTGCTAACCCTGAATCTCCAGGCCTGCCATAGCCTCGACCCCGAGCTCACCCAAGGTCCGGCAGCCGCCGTGGTTGATGCCAGCGACAACTCCGTCCACCACTGGCCCGACCACCGCCACCACTCGACGTGGACAAGCATCCACAACACGTAGATGCTCTCCGCCGGCCATTTGGTCACTGGAGGAGGAATCCGGAGCCTTCCGCCGCGTATGGTCGTCGGCGGTGGCTAAATGCGGGCGAGTTTGAATCCTTTCACCATTTTTTTGACTTCGCCTGAGTCACTGGCATGTGCGGCCAGCCCCTAGCTAACTCCTAGTTTAGGATTTAATTATTGTTATTTAACCCTATTAAATAGGTGATAAACTGACATACGGTCCCCACTGGTTAGTTTGACTTGGACCGCCCCGTTGACTTGCTGACATCCACTGATGTCATACTGACGCAATAAGTCATTTTATGGATTTAGTTTAAATAAGAATAACCAAAATTTCCAGAAAATGTTTAAAACTTCTAAAAATCATAGAAATTCAACCGTAACTCCAAATCAAAATATTTATAAATGAAAAATTATCAAAACAGTATGAAGAATCTACTTATGGCATTTTCGTGCATGTTGGAAAAACTTATAGTTGCGGAATTGGACAAATCAAATGAATGGCATTTGAAATGCCTTGTATGGAGTTTAAATATGTGCCCTTGGTTCGAATCAACATCGTTTAATCCATTAGCAATTTTAGTAGCTCAAATCACATCATATTTCCCTGGCATGTTCATGCATCATATTGTTGCACTTCTTCCTTCTTGTTTGCTGGTGTTTGTCCCCTCTCAGTAGACGTTGTTCTGACAATGCGATCGATGAAATCGATGAAGAACTTTATCATCTTCAGAAGTTTCAGGCAAGCAAACCCCCTTTGAGCATTCGATACAATCCTACTCTCTCCCTCTGGCTCTCTTTTAGTACATTAGGACAACATCGGTTCAACTATTAGATGTTGTGTTAGTTGAACCCATTCCTCTGCATCACCTGTCTTTGCCATAATAAATAGTAAAAACCCACTAGCATGAGTAGGAGTTGCTTGAGCCGTGATGTGCCTACTCATTCATGTGCTTGTTATGCCTGCTATGCTTAGAGTTGTGTCAGGTCTAATGCATCTATGGATTGGATTTGTGATGAACATGTCCTACTGTTGAGAGCTAAGTGTGTGAACATGATTTGGTAAAGGTAGCGATGAGAGGCCATGTAGGAGTACATGGTGGGTTGTCTCGTCAAAACCATCCTCGGGAACTGAGTTCAGTGTTTGTGATCGAAGATAGTTACTCCAAACATTGGAATGCTTAAGTGCCCCTCTCGACTTATTAGTCGCCTCGATCTTTGTCCAGGAGTTGCAACTAGTTTCTGGTGTTTGTAGGTTGTGTTAGTAGTCTACCAAGTGTCACCCGGTACATGTGGTCTTGGGACATACTAGGCACCGTGGCAAGGTGTACCAAGTGGCACCCGGATGGTGGGCTTGGGAACCCTGCTCACATCGTTTGGGGCTGTAGTGGAAACTTCGGCCCGACTTCCTTTGCGGGTTCAGCCTTGGATAGGCGATAAACCTGGACTAGAGTGTTGCGTGGTTAATTAGGTCGTGGCCGACAACCTCGATGGGCTTCCTCTTGAAGGTTGTCGAGTACATGTCGTGTAAATGGCGATAAGTGGTGAGAGCTTGTGTGAAGAAGTACACCCCTATAGAGTTATCAATCTATTCGAATAGCCGCGTCTGCGGATATGGACTACATGGAAAGATTATATGGTTCATAGATAACTGAAAGTTGATACTCTAAAATGCGCAAGATAAGTGTGAGTGCTATGGATGGACTTCTCGTAGGGACACGGGAGAAGATCCATAGTGGTGTATTGATATGGTGAATATGTGCACTCTTGTGTGCCACCTCAAAGAGATTACTGGCAGTCGAAGTACAGGATAGCCACCGAGTCAAAGCTTGATGGGACCAGCCCCTGGCTACCTCCTAGTTTAGGACTGCATTAGTGTTAATTAACCCTGTTAATTAGTGCACTCGCTGACATACGGGCCCCACTGGTCAGTTTAACATGGACCGCCCCATTGACTTGCTGACATCACAGTGATGTCATGCTGATGCGATAAGTAATTTTCTGGATTTGGTTTAAATTAGAATAACTAGGATATTCCAAACAATGTTTAAAACTTCTATAAATCATAGAAATTCAACCATAACTCCAAATGAAATAATTTATATATGAAGAATAATCAAAAAATATGAAGAATCTATTTATGGCAATTCCATGCATGTTGGAACAGCTTCCAAACAAATCAAATGAATGGCAATTGAAATGCCTTATATGAAGTATAAATTTGAACCCTTGGTTTAATAAACTTCATTCAATCCTTTAGCCATTGCATTGGGCTCAAGTCACATCATGTTGCCATGACATGGTCATGCATCATATTGTTGCATTGCATTGATTGTGTTCCTTCTTGTTTGTCGGTGTTTGTCCCCTCTCAGTAGACGTTGTTCACATGATGTGATCGATGAAACTAATGAAGAACTTTATGTTCATGCATCATATTATTGCATTGCATTGATTGTGTTTCTTCTTGTTTGCCAGTTTTTGACCCCTCTCAGTAGATGTTGTTCTTTCGATGTGATTGATGAAACTGATGAAGAACTTTCTCATCTTCAGAAGTTTCAGGCAAGCAACCCCCCCTTGAGCATTTGATACAATCCTACTCTCTCCCTCTTGCTCTCTTTTACTCCATTAGGACAACGGCGATTCAACTGTTACATGTTGTGGTAGCTAAACCCATTCCTCTGCATGACCTATCTTTGCCACAGTAAATAGTTAAAACCCACTAGCATGAGTAGGAGTTGTTTGAGCCATGATGTGCCTACTCATCCATGCTTGCTTGTTATGGCCGCTATCCTTCGAGTTGTGTCGGGTCAGATTCATCTGGGATGGATTGGGTTGGTGATGAACATGTCCTACTTTTGAGAGCTAAGTGTGTGAACATGATTTGGTAAAGGTAGCGATGAGAGGCCATGTAGGAGTACATAGTGGGTTGTCTCACTGAAACCGTCCACGGGAACTGAGTTCAGTGTTTGTGATCGCAGACAGTTACTACCACACATTGGAATGCTTAAGTGCCCCTCTCGACTTATTAATCACCTCGATCTCTATCCAGGAGTTGCAACTAGTTTCTGGTGCATGTAGGTTGTGTTAGTAGTCTACCAAGTGGCACCCGGTATAGGTGGGCATGGGACAGGCTAGGCACTGTGGCACGATGTACCAAGTGTCACCCGGATGATGGGCTTGGGAACCCTGCTCACATCATTTGGGGCCATAGTGGAAACTTCGGCCGGACTTCCTTTGCGGGTTCAGCCCTAGATATGCGATAAACCAGGACTAGAGCTGTGCGTGGTTAACCAGGTCGTGGCCGACAACCTCGCTGGGCTTCCACTTGAAGGTTGTCGAGTACTGTCGTGTAAATGGCGATAAGTGGTGAGAGCGTGTGTGAATAAGTACACCCCTGCAGGGTTATCAATCTATTAGAATAGCCACGTCCGCGGATCTGGACTACTTGAAAATATTATATAGTTCATAGATAAATGAAAGTGGATACTGTAAGATAAGTGTGAGTGCTATGGCTGGCCTTCTCGTAGGGAGACCGGAGAGGATCATAGTGGTGTATTGATATGGTGAATATGTGGACTCGTGTGCGCCACCTCAAAGGTATTACTGGCAGTCGTAGTACAAGATAGCCATCGAGTCAAAGTCGGCTTGCTACAGTTGAACTCAACCACCCTTTTGTTGATACCGATGCATATGTAGCTAGTTCTGATCTAAGTCTTGTTCGGTACATTTGTACTCACGTTTACTTAATTGTGTTTTTGCAGAGAGACTTTGGTCTCACTAGTAGTTCCACATGGCTTCGATGCTTAGCTTGGGAATCCCAGACAGGCGTTTGGAGGGTCTTGTAGATAGACATGCCTTCTAGCCTTCTTTCTTTTTAGCTGTCTGTACTCAAACATGATAAGCTTCCTAATGTGCTTGTTTCTTGTGTAACTCTGTATGATGGGTCATGAGACCCATGTTTGTAATATCATGTGATGTATGGCTTTTCGGAGCCTTTTAAATAAATACTCTGAGTCATAGAGATTTCTTGTCATGCCATGTTGTATTTACACATATCGGGCATATTGTGTGTATGTTGTTGAAATGCTTGGTATGTGTGGGATCCGACACCTAGTTGTTTATTCTTGGTAGCCTCTCTTATGGGAAATGCCTCCTAGTGCTTCCACTGAGCCTTGGTAGCTTGCTACTGCTCCGGAACACATGGATTGACCGACATGTGTCCTTCCTTCCTCATGTGTCTGTCCCTTCGGGCAAATGTCACACGGTGTTTTATTGGAGTCCTCATAGCTTTCTACGACTCAATTACACTCACTCCTGACCGACACGTGCATTGCTGGGCCATGTATGCATGTCCCTGTAAGTTTGTGCCACATTGGGTTTATGACTAGTTATGTCGGCCAGGGTTCTCTGTCATATTGATGCTAGAGACACAATCATATACGTGAGACAGAAGGCGGAAGCGCTCCCGGCCAAGGTAAGGCTGCAGTCGTGGGAATAACGTGCGTGAGGCCGCAAAGTGATATGATGTGAGACATGCTAGATCGCTGTGACTTAGGATCGGGGTCCCGACAGCTTTGGTATCAGAGCCTGGCTGCATGTAGGATTACCAAGCCAAACTGGTCGAAGTCGAGTCTAGAAATTCTTTAGTTATATAAGGGAATTGATTGTGAAAGGGAACGTAAGGTTCTTTTTACTTCTTTACCTTATGTCCTTTTGATCTGAGTCACCCTCGTCTTTCCATGGGGATTAAGAACTAGGCTTGTCATCAATTTATCAGGATCATTTGTTACTAATCTATAGATTTATAGGAATGATGTATTCAAGTCTTAATGCAGGTTGAAGTACTTCAGTGTGTTAAACAATTAGTCTCGGAACCTCGACATTATGATGTTGAGTGGTTATTGAGGGAGTCATGGACTAAGTGGTCCTCGGGGCGATGACCCGTTGTACATGAGCCAGGCCGGTGGAGCTGTACTATGATAGGAGTTCTATGAAGTCATTGTGTGCCCTCCAGGTGAAGAAGGTGCAAGATCTCTTTTATTCCTTATTGCAATCTATCTTCGATAACCCTAACCCTATCGGTGTCTATATAAGCCGTAGGATGTAGTCATTAGAGGAGGAGCTATCTTCATCCCCCATAGCCTAGCTGATGCGGAGCATCCCACGATCATCCCCATGTTCACTTCGACCACCCCCCATGACCCAAGAAGACATAAGACGAGACCTCAAATATACACCATTGGACAAAAGGTTAACTCGCTCCTCTCCGAACCTCCACTTTCTACATGTGAGACATGGCTACTACCTCAAACATATGTGATATGCATGACAAGGAACCAAGAGGGAGACCATGAAGAAACTAGGAGCATCGGACGAGAAGGCGAGAACACCAAGTACACGGACCAAACAGAGAAGCTACCAGAAGCTACAGCCACCGGACGACCGGTCCAGACCGGACGTCCGGCCCCTGAAGGCCGCGCCCGCGAGAAGAAGATAGGCGAGCGATCGCCCCATGTAGCGACCAGACCTCAAACAGTCTGACCTCTGTGCATCAGTGTCATCCCTGGATCAGTAATGCTGACACGCACAGTACTTGAAGGATTTATAACAGAGTAGCAATCACACACTTATTACATCGATAGTCCAACGATGAATTTATTACAAATAATATGGCTGAAGGCCATCTAATACAATAACAGCGGAAGGCTTGGAAGATAAGTGAGTCCATCAACTCCAGCAGCATCACTGAGTATACAACCACGACCTAAAAGGGCATCTTACTCGTCGTCTGAAAAGTCTGCAACATGAAGTGTTGCAGCCCGAAAACGGGTCAGCACATGGAATATGTTGGCAAGGTAAGACAAGAGAATGCAATTAAAGTAAAGCGATACTATATGCAATATGGCTGGTGGAAAGCTCTATGATTAAGTTTTTGCGTAAAGCCAATTTTTCCCTACTTCAAAGGAATAGATTTTAATTAACTATCATGGTAGTTGAAACATCGTTGAGAAGATAGACATCCTCTCAACCCCAATTAAAGTAATCATTAAACCCAACAATATTAAATTAGAGTAACATGATGAGATGCACATGAAAATCCAAGTACTAGATACTCAAGACGTCCATAACCGGGGACACGGCTAATCATGATCAGTTTGTACACTCTGCAAAGGTTTGTGCACTTTTCCCACAAGACTCGATCGCCTCCGTTTGGTTTCTCGCACTGCATGGTGTTTGAGAAACGGATGACCGAGACATAGTCTTTCAGAAGCGCTAGCACCTTACGATCGGGCGGACCGTACCAACCTACATCCCCTACATCTGCTAGTCCACCACTGTAAGAGTTCACACAACCTACTCATACTATGCTAGAGCCCATAATAGCATTGTGGCTGCACACGGAAGTTTCTAGTATGAATAATCTCATGATCCCTTTGAGCCTGTGTGGCGGTCCAAAAAAAACAGGCAATCGCTGGAATACCCGGGTGCCTCAATCCACCCAGATGTGTATTAATGTTGCCACCTTAAGTTGAACCACTAATTAACAAACTCACATCTATCATGGATCTCACTCACCCAATCCACGTCTACGAGCATAGCATGTCCTAACAGCAAACGTAGAAGTAACTCCCAAAGGTTTTGAATGTAATGCAGGTAATAGGTACTACCTCAATCTACTTCCCAATCCCACAAGTTAATTGATCCTACTCATGCAATGTGTGAGGGTTTGACTAATGCAAAGAAAACTGGGTAATTGGAAAGTATGATCAAAGTGTTACTTGCCTTGCTGATGATCCGCAAAACCTAGAGACTCAAAGTACCAAGCGGCGCACTCCGGGTACTCTATCGCAAACAAAAAGCATACAATAAGTACTTAACTAATGCATGGGTAAAACTCAAATAAGAGATCTAACCAGAATGTTCAACTTAAGAACTCCGGTTTGCAAAAAGAATAAACTCGAAAGAAGCAACGAAACTCAAACTTCAAAAGAAACGAGCTCCGGTTTACTAGTTGGCCTAAAGTCAAATTTTACAGTAGCCAAAATCTAGTTCCAGTTGATTAAACGTAAAGAGGGCTTCGAGACGAAGATCTGGGATTTTGAATCACCTGATTCCGACTCTCGAGCGAAAAGAAAAAAGAAAAACAAGATCAGGGCAGAAATCTCGATCGAAATAACCGCGGATAAATACCCCGAAAAAGAAAAACGACGAACAGTCTAACGAACGAACGTTCGCTGTCTACGGCTAACTAACGAAAACCGTTCATTAAAACGAACGTACGGACGAACGTCCGCTAAATAACTAAACCGACGGAAAAACCGAACCGATCTATTCTAAATAAAAAAACAGATCTAGGGTTTTCCTAAAAAAAACGATCGGTCTTTGTAAAAAAACCGATGGCGGCGGCGGCGTATACCTCGACGACGGCGGCGGGGTCCGGCGTGTACTCCGGCGGGCGGGGCGGCTGCTCCGACGACTCCGGCGGGCGGGGGCGGCCGCGGCAGCGGCGCGGCGCGGCAGCGGCGGGAGGCGGCGGGGTGCGGCGAGCGGCGCGGGCGGCGGCTGGCGGCGGCGCGGCGGCGGCGGCTGGCGGCTAGGGTTGCGGCGGTGGCGGCTGGCCTGGCGACTTGGCGAAACGGGCCGGGGCGAGGCGGCTTATAAAGCCCACAGTCCTACTCCTATACAAATCCTAACTCGGTTCACTTTTTTTTAAAGAGTCCCGACGCAGAAAAACTAACGAAAGAAATACCAAACGGACTCCAAAATTCCCAAAATAAATTTTCGCCGTCCTCTAATAATATTTAGGACAAGGTAAACATTTTTCCCGGACCTAAATGCAATTTTGAAAAACGCGCATTTTCCTATGCAAATAAATCCGCAAATAAATCCAGAAAAATACCAAAAGTGATTTTAACATTTTTCCTCCAATATTTCTGTTATTTTGGAGAAGTCATATTATCTCCGCTCATATTTTGTATTTAGAAATATTTTTTGGAGGGAAAAATAATTAGAATCACACTGTCCTCGTACCGGTATTCGAGCGAACTCAAATACGAAAACGGTAGAATTCCCAACTCTCTCCGTAGGTCCTTGAGTTGCTTAGAATTTCGAGGAACTCCACGAACAAAATGCAAAAGCATGCAATGCAAATGTGATCTATGTATAACATTCCAAATTGAAAATATGGGATGTTACAAACCAACCCCCCTTAGAATGAATCTCGCCCTCGAGAATCGACTTGGCTAGAAAACAGGTGTGGGTGGTCCTTGCGTAGATCATCTTCTCGCTCCCAGGTGGCTTCTTCCTCGGTGTGGTAATTCCACTGAACTTTGCAAAACTTGATAACCTTGCTGCGAGTAACTCTGCTCGAAAATTCGAGAATCTTAACAGGCTTCTCCTCGTAGGTCAGATCACTGTCCAACTGAATGGCTTCCAGGGGTAGTGTGTCTCTAAGCGGTATATCGGCCATCTCCGTATGACACTTCTTAAGCTGCGAAACATGAAACACGTCGTGCACTCCTGACAATCCTTCGGGCAATTCCAACTTATAGGAAACCTCTCCCATGCGTTCCAAAACACGGTAAGGTCCCACAAATCTCGGGGCTAACTTCCCTTTAACTCCGAAACGTTTAACTCCTCGCAGAGGCGATACTCTCAAGTATGCTCTATCTCCGATCTGATAGGTTATCTCCTTGCGCTTCGAGTCTGCATAACTCTTCTGCCTGGACTGGGCTACTTTCAGTCTATCTCGAATTAACTTAACCTTCTCCTCAGACTCTTTGATTAAGTCTGGTGCAAACAACTGTCGGTCTCCAACTTCATCCCATGACAATGGTGTTCGGCATCTCCTTCCATACAATGCCTCGAACGGTGCCATCTTCAAACTAGCTTGGTAACTGTTGTTGTATGAGAACTCCGCGTAGGGCAAGTTGTCATCCCAACTAGATCCATAATCTAATGCACAGGCTCTTAACTGTGGTGACTCTTTCAGTCTATCCATGTGTGTGCGGATGAAACGCTGTGCTAAACTCTAGCCTGGTACCCAAGGTTTCATGTAACTGATTCCAGAACTTTGAGGTAAACTGGGTGCCTCTATCTGATATGATGCTCCTCGGAACTCCATGCAGACATACAATTCTGGTCATATATATGTTTGCCAACTTTGCACTGGTATATGTGGTTTTCACAGGAATAAAGTGGGCTACCTTCGTCAATCGGTCTACTACTACCCAGATTGAATCGTATCCCGCTTTGGTCCTGGGCAATCCGGTGATAAAATCCATGCCAAGCTTCTCCCACTTCCATTCGGGTATTGGCATAGGTTGTAGCAATCCTGCTGGCTTATGATGTTCTGCCTTCACTCTCTGACATACATCACAAACTGCTACATACTCCGCAATATCCTTCTTCATACCGGTCCACCAGAAAATATCCTTCAAATCCACATACATCTTAGTATTTCCTAGGTGAATCGAGTATGGTGAATCATGGGCCTCCTGTAAAATCAACTTCCTGATCTCCGGGTCATTGGGCACATAGATTCGATCCTCAAACCATAGGATGTCGTGTTCATCCTCACGAAATACTTTAGCTTTTCCTTCGCTCATCCTCTCCTTTATGGAGGCAACCTCCTTGTCAGCTTTCTGAGCTTCTCTGATTTTATCCATTAGGGTAGACTAGATTTCTAATGTTGCTACATAGCCTCTCGGAACTATCTCCAAACGTAGTTCTCGTAGGTCCTCGGCTAACTCCTTTGGAAACTCCTCCATCATTAGGGTATTGACATGGCTCTTACGGCTTAGCACATCAGCTACTACGTTAGCCTTTCGGAGATGATAATGCAATCTCATGTCATAATCCTTAATGAGTTCCAGCCATCTCCTTTGCCTAAGATTCAACTCCTTCTGAGTGAATATATACTTCAAACACTTGTGATCCGTATATACTTCACAATGGTTCCCAATGAGAAAATGTCTCCACGTCGAGTGAAGTCTATTTTAAACCCTGAGATTGTAGAGTGTGACACAAACAAACCCTCACGTCTAAATCCCTGAAGTTGATACCCTGTAATTATCGATCCCGGTCAATCTCAACCTTAAATCAATTCTAGACCTGTTTGGAAGGAAAATCCTGACTAGGATCACTAGTTTATCACAATGAGCACAATGACCTCCTTCTTCATGCGACATGACGCACTGAGGTCGGCTATGAGCATTATGACACGCTGGTTGCAGACACGAGCTACATCGCCGGCGCGGTGGGCGTGAACGGCAGCGTCGAAGTGCACGAGAGTGGTGGTGGCTGCACAGGTCGGGCCATGACATCCGCACGCACACTTTCCTCTGTTGCAATTTGGAATTTGGATTCATAGCCCAACAACTCTCTAAACCAATCAGGCCCCGCTTGGATTGATTGTATTCAAATACGGAGGTGTATATTTTACACCTCTATCTTACCGGACGCTTAGCAAATCTGGGGTGGAAATAAAACGACGAGCTGAGACCTGTATTCTTTACAGGTGTCTTTGAGGAGAACACGACAATCCAAACAGGGCCTCAGCTACTTTGATTTTTCTTGCTTTGATCGTAAGGTTGTATATGAAATTACGGATACCAATTGATCCGTCTGCTGTGGCTGATGCTTGTATTTGAGAGTCACCACTCACCGTGACTCGAGGCTTAGAGGACATGGTTGCATCTCTCGTCGAGCTGCCTGCTGAACCGCGCCATGGACTCACCCACAGCCGTTGTTCCACTTCTGCCAGCGCGTGGCCGCAGACGAGGTCGCGCTGGTGTGATGGCCAATCCGATGCACTGAATTGTGGATGAGTTTTCCAACGTTAAGGGAGGGAGAAAGAAAAGGGAAGACATGCGCGCACGCGCCTCCCGCCGCCGGAGCGCGCGGACGCCGTGAGCCACCACAGCGCGGACACCATCGTGACCTGCGTCGTGACCCTCCTGGGGACCTCGGCCATGGCCCGGAGCTTGCCCCGCCTTGAGGCCCATCTTCCTGTCCCAACCCTCGAGCACCAACTCGCCCTGCCCGCGGTGGCTCGTCCTGGGCACTAAGCGCCCTCAGTTTCGCATCGCCTCGCGCCAAAGGTAGAGCAGGTGGACCGCCGGGAGAAGACCAGTCGGTCTCCTCTGTACTGCAACTGGGAGCCGGTGCCCAAGCGGCGGAGGACGGTCATTCCTTGTCGTCGGTGAGTTCCTCCGAGGAGCATCACCACGAGAACAGAGGGGCGGCCTGCATGGGCGTGGCGGCCTCTCTGGATAGGCTGGCGGAGGAGATTGGGATACATGATGGATATGACAGGTGGGCCAACGTTGTAAGTGAGAGTAACGATTGACCCTGCACTGGATCATTATTATCCCGGTGCGCCAAACGGATTCAAGGTCTAGGTTGACCGGGATCGATGAGTATAGGGTATCGATTTCAGGGATTTAGACGTGGGGGTTCATTTACGTCGGGCTCTACAATCTCAAGGTTTAAAATAGACTTCACTCCTCCACGTCTTCAATGCATGCACTACGGCTGCTAACTCCAAATCGTGGGTGGCATAGTTCATCTCATGAGGTTTCAGTTGTCGTAAAACATACGAAACAACTCTTCCTTCCTGCATAAGAACAACTCCAAGTTCTCGACGTGAAGCGTCACAATACACCTCATAATCCTTATGTTGATTTAGCAGAATCAACACAGGGGATGAGACCAAACGTTTCTTTAATTCCTGAAAACTAGCCTCACATTCTTCTGTCCAACTGAACTTGGTGTCCTTCTTCAATAACTCCGTCATTGGCTTTGCAATCTTCGAGAAATTCTCAATAAATCTCTGGTAGTATCCTGCGAGTCCAAGGAAACTCCGGATCTCTCCAACTGTCGTCGGTGCTTCCCAATTGGTCATAGTGTCCACCTTAGCGGGATCTACTGCTATTCCTTGTCCGGATGTAACATGTCCGAGGAATCCGACTTCCTTCAACCAAAACTCACATTTGCTAAACTTGGCATATAACTGATGTTCTCTGAGCTTCTCCAATACCAAACGCAAATGCTCTGCATGCTCCTCTTCATCCTTCGAAAAGATCAATATATCATCTATGAACACTACGACGAACTTACCAAATACTCAATAAACACTTTGTTCATCAGGTTCATAAAGTATGCCGGTGCGTTCGTCAGACCAAACGACATAACGGTATACTCATACAACCCATACCTAGTGGTAAAGGCCGTCTTAGGTATATCTTGCTCTCGGATCTTCAATTGATGGTACCCTGATCATAGATCGATCTTGGAAAATACCTTAGCTCCTTGCAATCTATCAAACAGATCATTGATCATTGGCAATGGGTACTTATTCTTGATCGTTACTTCATTCAATCCACGGTAATCAACAACCATTCTTAACGATCCATCCTTCTTCTCCACTAGAAGTACTGGCGAACCCAAGGCGAAGAACTTGGGCGTATGAATCCTTTATCCAGTAACTCCTTAATCTGCTTCTTAATTTCCTCCAAATCCTTTGCGGGCATCCTATATGGTCTCTTAGAAATTGGCCCGATGCGTGGCAAAAGTTCAATAAAAAACTCTATATCTCTATCCGGTGGCATGCTAGGCAACTCCTCTAGAAACACATCCGGATAATCCTTCACTATTGGCACTTCCTCCTGAACAACTCCTGACAAAGAATTTAACCTACTCCTCTTTGACTCATGCCGGGATACATACTTGATCCTTCTTCCTTCCGGCGTAGTAAGCAAAATGGTCTTACTGGCACATTCAATATTCCCTTCATACTTAGATAACCAATCCATGCCTAATATCACATCCAGTCCTTGAGATTCCAATACTATTAGGTCCAAAGGGAAAATGTAATTACCAATCCTTAAGGGCAACTGATCACACCATGACCTAGCCATATACTCCGCTCCTGGTGAGGTTACTAACATGGGTGATCTAAGGGCTTGGGTCGGTAGCTTATACTTATCCACGAATCCCCTTGAAATATATGAATGCGATGCACCAGTATCGAAAAGAACGAGTGCAGTAAAGGACTTAACTAAGAACTTACCTATAACTGCATCTGGTTGTTCCTCTACCTCCTCCACAGTCACGTGGTTCACTTGTCCTTTGTTGAACGGGTTGGGCTTCTTCGCGGCGCTTCCATTGCCGTTCCCATTCTTAGCTTCTGGGCATTCATTGGCATAATGTCCATTCTTCCCGCACTTGTAACAAGTGACATGGCTAAAATCCCTCTTAGTGGGTGTGGACGGTGTAGGGCGGTTTTGGTTTCTATTGGCTCCATTTCCATTTCCATTGCCGTTCTTGGTGCCATTGTGATTGTGCGAGCTACCTCCTCCATGGGTATGCTGAAACTGTCCTACCGCTCTAGGGGCAAAACGGGGCTTCTGCTGAGCTCCAGTTTTATACTTTCCTTGCCCATACTTCCTCTTGCGACTCTCAATCTATTGATGCTTCCTTTCAATCATTAGGGCGCGGTCAACCAACTCTTGGTAGTTATAGAAAGTTGCCACCATCAACTGTACACTCATCTCATCATTCAGCCCTTCCATGAATCTCTCCTGCTTCTTGGCATTTGTGGCCACATCATCTGGGGCATAACGAGATAGGGTACTAAACTCATCCACGTACTGAGCCACAGTACGACTTCCTTGGCGCAAGTTACGAAACTCCAGCTTCTTCATACTCATGGCTCCAGTTGAGACATGGGCGGTACGAAAAGCTTGCTGAAACTGATCCCAAGTCACATTGGCTACGGGGTAAGTGACTGTGTAGTTCTCCCACCATGCTGCGGCTGGTCCAGACAAATGGTGTGCGGCAAATCGCACCTTCTCAGCATCCGAGCAATTGGCGGTGGTCAAATCCCTTCCAATCTTGCGTAGCCAGTCAGCAGCCACAATTGGTTCGATGCTGCTAGCAAACACGGGTGGTTGCAACCTTAAGAAACGTGCCAGGTTGTCCACGGGTGGTGGTGGTGGAGGGTTGTTGTTGTTGTTCTGGTTGTTCTGAGTGTTCTGGACAAGAAG
This sequence comes from Secale cereale, assembly GCA_902687465.1. Taxonomy (NCBI): domain Eukaryota; kingdom Viridiplantae; phylum Streptophyta; class Magnoliopsida; order Poales; family Poaceae; genus Secale; species Secale cereale. Next base: position 279,114,275 of record LR738709.1, on the reverse strand, counting down.
TTGCATCAGGGTGTTCTGCTGCTGGATCAACTGGGTGAGCTCAGGGGGAAACTCGAATTCACGTCTTGGAGGCATCTGATAGGTGTAGAGGGAAGAGATTAGAATAGAAAAGAGGTCTAAGGGAAAATCACTACCCGTGTGCACATGAGACAAACACACAATCATATCACACCAATCAATTTCAAACAAGGTCTTACAAATCTAACGATCGTTACAAGGTGCTCTAAAACTAATATATGGAGGTAAACTACTAGTCACAAGGTGGTCATCTAAAATATTGATCGGCAGAGGATTCCATAATGTCTGCTCCAGCTTCATCTTCATAGTCTTCATCCTTGCTATCCTCAGCTTCCGAATCCGTGTCATCTATGATGCTATAGTCTTCCGATGGTATCTCCTTGGGTTCTTCTTCCTCGTCTTCTTCTCCCATGAGTATCCCTAACTTCCGAGTCAAATCATCATTCTTCTCCACAAGTATCTTCATCTCCTCCTCATATCCGTTGCGTGTAGACTTGACTTCTTCTAGCTCCAAATTCCTATTTAGGGCTTTCTTCAAATCTATCATCCCAGCACACATCTGGTGCTCCTGGCAACGAATGTGGTGGTTCAACTCCTGGATGAAGGCTGCAATGGATCTATCCTTCCCAGTGCTGATCATATCCCAATTCTCATCTCGGCGTCCACAAATCTGGCAGATGGTGTCCTTTAGCTCCTGCTTGTAGACTTCTCCAATCCTTCCCATAGCAATGTGGGCTGCCATGCTCCTTCCTAGGCTCCATGTAGGCGCATTAAAGGAAAATGCTATGAGTGAGGTGACGGCTGCGAACATCTTTCCTGGAACTTGAGCTTGAATCAACCAACGCTCCTCCTCAGGTAGAGTGGCATTGTAGGTTTCGGTGAAACTTGGTAGTCCAATATTGAGATATCTTGTGACTTCCTTCAGGTGTCGTCCAAAGGGTGTATCATCATCCAGTTGCATGAACTTGTGCTTTGCTTCCACCATCCTAAAGAGTAGAAAAGATGAGGAGTCAGAAAAGAGAAGAGTGAATTGTGCTCTAGGGCTTGTCTTAGTGGTCGTGTCCTACAGTGAGCGTGTGCTCTGATACCATCTTGTAGCGACCAGACCTCAAACAGTCTGATATCTATGCATCAGTGTCATCCCTGGATCAGTAATGCTGACACGCACAGTACTTGAAGGATTTATAACAGAGTAGCAATCACACACTTATTACATCGATAGTCCAACGATGAATTTATTACAAATAATATGCCTGAAGGCCATCTAATACGATAACAGGGGAAGGCTTGGAAGATAAGTGAGTCCATCAACTCCAGCGGCATCACTGAGTATAGAACCACGACCTAAAAGGGCATCTTACTCGTCGTCTAAAAAGTCTGCAACATGAAACGTTGCAGCCCGAAAACGGGTCAGCACATGGAATATGCTAGCAAGGTAACACAAGAGAATGCAATGAAAGTAAAGCTATACTATATGCAATATGGCTGGTGGAAAGCTCTATGGTTAAGTTTTTGCGTAAAGCCAATTTTCCCCTACTTCAAAGGAATAGATTTTAATTAACTATCATGGTAGTTGAAACATCGTTGAGAAGATAGACATCCTCTCAACCCCAATTAAAGTAATCATTAAACCCAACAATATTAAATTAGAGTAACATGATGAGATGCACATGAAAATCCAAGTACTAGATACTCAAGACGTCCATAACCGGGGACACGGCTTATCATGATCAGTTTGTACACTCTGCAGAGGTTTGTGCACTTTTCCCACAAGACTCGGTCGCCTCCGTTTGGTTTCTCGCACTGCATAGTGTTTGAGAAACGGATGACCGAGACATAGTCTTTCAGAAGCGCTAGCACCTTACGATTGGGCAGACCGTACCAACCTACATCCCCTACATCTGCTAGTCCACCACTGTAAGAGTTCGCACAACCTACTCATACTATGCTAGAGCCCATAATAGCATTGTGGCTGCACACGGAAGTTTCTAGTATGAATAATCTCATGATCCCTTTGAGCCTGGGTGGCGGTCCAAAAAAACAGGCAATCGCTGGAATACCCAGGTGCCTCAATCCACCCAGATGTGTATTAATGTTGCCACCTTAAGTTGAACCATTAAATAACAAACTCACATCTGTCATGGATCTCACTCACCCAATCCACGTCTACGAGCATAGCATGTCCTAACAGCAAACGTAGAAGTAACTCCCAAAGGTTTTGAATGTAATGCAGGTAATAGGTACTACCTCAATCTACTTCCCAATCCCACAAGTTAATTGATCCTACTCATGCAATGTGTGAGGGTTTGACTAATGCAATGAAAACTGGGTAATTGGAAAGTATGATCAAAGTGTTACTTGCCTTGCTGATGATCCGCAAAACCTAGAGACTCAAAGTAGCAAGCGGCGCACTCCAGGTACTCTATCGCAAACAAACAAGCATACAATAAGTACTTAACTAATGCATGGGTAAAACTCAAATAAGAGATCTAACCAGAAAGTTCAACTTAAGAACTCCGGTTTGCAAAAAGAATCAACTCGAAAGAAGCAACGAAACTCAAACTGCAAAAGAAACGAGCCCCGGTATACTAGTTGGCCTAAAGTCAAATTTTACAGTAGCCAAAATCTTGTTCCAGTTGATTAAACGTAAAGAGGGCTTCGAGACGAAGATCTGGGATTTTGAATCACCTGATTCCAACTCTCGAGAGAAAATAAAAACGAAAAACAAGATCAGGGCAGAAATCACGATCGAACTAACCGCGGATAAATAGTCCGAAAAAGAAAAACGATGAACAGGCTAACGAACGAACATTCGCTGTCAGCGGCTAACTAACGAAAACCGTTCGTTAAAATGAACGTATGGACGAACGTCCGCTAAATAACTAAACCGACGGAAAAACCGAACCTATCTATTCTAAAAAAAACAGATCTAGGGTTTTCCTAAAAAAACTATCGGTCTTTGTAAAAAAAACCGATGGTGGCGGCGGCGTATACCTCGGCGACGGCGGCGGGGTCCGGCGTATACTCCGGCGGGCGGGGCGGCGGCTCCGGCGACTCCGCAGGCGGGGGCGGCGGCGACGCGGCGCGGCGCGGCAGCGGCGGGGTGCGGCGAGCGGCGCGGGCGGCGGCTGGCAGCTAGGGTTGCGGCGGCGGCTGGGCTGGCGACTTGGCGAAACGGTCCGGGGCGAGGCGGCTTATAAAGCCCACAGTCCTACTCCTATACGAATCCTAAGTCGGTTCACTTTTTTTTAAAGAGTCCCGGCGCAGAAAAACTAACGAAAGAAATACCAAACGGACTCCAAAATTCCCGAAATAAATTTTCTCCGTCCTCTAATAATATTTAGGACAAGGTGAACATTTTTCCCGGACCTGAATGCAATTTTGAAAAACGCGCATTTTTCCTATGCAAATAAATCCGCAAATAAATCCAGAAAAATACCAAAAGTGATTTTAACATTTTTCCTCCAATATTTCTGTTATTTTGGATAAGTCATATTATCTCCGCTCATACTTTGTATTTAGAAATATTTTTGGAGGGAAAAATAATTAGAATCACACTGTCCTCGTACCGGTATTCGAGCGAACTCAAATACGAAAACGGTAGAATTCCCAACTCTCTCCGTAGGTCCTTGAGTTGCTTAGAATTTCGAGGAACTCCATGAAAAAAATGCAAAAGCATGCAATGCAAATGTGATCTATGTATAACATTCCAAATTGAAAATTTGGGATGTTACACCCCACCCACGGGACGTTCGACAAGTACTGGATGTCCCACGACCTGCCAGCGACCGGACGACCGAGCCCCTCCGGACGACCGGTGCCACATCACAGAAGGATATTAGCGGAAGTTTTAGATCTTCCAAATGAGAGACTGCGGCCTCTATGGAGAAGATCCACACCGGATTCAGGACATCCCCACGGAGAAGATCCCTCGCAGATTCAAGACCTCCTCACGAAGATGAACTAGTTACCTTGTATCTTTCCTTTGTTGGATTTGGACCGTGTATCTCGTTGTGTTGAGGATCTAGCACATGTGTGATCATTTCTTGTTGATTTGTGTGTTTTCTCTCGTTTCCCCTCGTGTTCTTCGTGTTCATCCTCGGGGATCCCTCCAATCATGAAAGATTGGCCTAGATCGGGTTAGCCCCGCATCATATGGTATCATCATCCAAGGTTTACCGCGAATTTTGAGCCTCCCCACAGTTTTCTAGCCTTGTTTTGTGTAGCCAAGGTTGATCACGAATTCACGATTTCCCCATCATATGATAAGTTTGACTAGGCCTTCCACCATATCATCCGCATAGCCACCATAGCTTTCCGCAACCTAACCCATTTTCGTCCCCATAGCATTTTTGGTTGCTTGAGTGGTGATTTGAGTCTCCCAAGGTGTTTAGGCTACTTAGGGACAACTGCTTCTTCATCAACCACCACCACCACTTCCGCATACCCATTATCCATTATACATTTCCAACCCAACCTAACCCAATTTTGTTTGAGTTGTGGCTTGTGTCTCCTAAGGTGTTTCAGCTACTTAGCGACCGTGACTTCAACTCTGACACCATGTATAGCCCATCATACCCTTCTACCACCATAACCCATTTTGACCAGGTTTCCACCATTAATTCCGCAACTACCACCGCTTTCCCGCTACCACCATTTGACATTTGTCCTTGAGATTTTGAGTACTGGTTTTTCCGTTGTCTAAGGTGTTTCGGCTAATTAGGAACGGATCTACATCAAGAACACCGCCTCTCACCATCATCATCGCACGGTAACTTCGATGACATCTTTGTCTATTCCCTTTGCCATTGCATTGTTAACCCCTTGCCCATTTTGCGTCACTTGCCTATCGAGACTAGCCTTTGAGTATTGCCGGCAACATTACTTGTGCAAATTAGTGATCATTGATCCGCGCTTCCATTGCATACATACCATATCATCTTGGTATCATCATATCATCTCTTGTGTCAGATAGTTCCCGCATATAGACAATTGCTATTTTGGTTTGTGCATTTCGCATTATGGCCATATAAAAAAGAATAAGGTTTTAAGCAAAAGAGCCACAAAGAAGCTTGTAAGCAAGAGCCATAGGATCACAAAATATTATATCATACTTGATCATCTTGGATCATCTCGTGCTAAAAGCACCAAAACATCATACAAACATAACATACCTGTGATAGGAAGTCGCTATATTTTGTCTCCTATAGGAGTGCACAAGTTCGTATCCGCCTATTGAGCAATCGGCTGGCGTCTTTCTAGTGTTGTGCGACAAGAGCATTTTCCATGGATTCCACATTTTTTGCTCAATCCTTGGTTGCACAACCACATTCATCTATCCATGCGTGTGTTTCCGTGTGCCATTCTATGCTATTGGTCTACTTGTTTCATTTGCGAAATTGTGAATCAGTTTCAACATTATTGACTCTTGCTAACATCTTGCATCAGATTTTTGTGCCACTATCCTCACCAAGCTACTCCATAAGCCTTATTGTGTAGGTGTGAGAATTGACGAGAATCCGTACCAATTGTGCTATTTCCTTGACACATTATTGAGTGATCATTGATCCATTCTCAACATCGGGTAAGGTACATTGGTCTAGTTTTTATCTTTCTCATGCTCACTACTACTCGAGTCTTGTGATGGATAGGCAAAGCATTTCATCTCCGGTCTTCGACATCGACGATGCGAACAAATACATCCACGCGCAAACCATCAGACTACAACGAGCAATCCAAGAGCGCATCGACAACATTGCCATCAACATATGACACTTTGAGACAAGGAGAAGGGCTTACCTCGAGGACATGTCCGACTCCTTTCACAAACACATGGTGGAGCTCCGACACATGGTGGTCGACTACAAGTCATCTTACCCTTCGTCATCTTCTCGGCGTCGATGTTCAAGTCACAAGTCTTTGGAATGCTAAAACGATGCAAGCGCAAGTCATCCACGTCCACACCGCCATGGCGACCATCAACATCGTCATGAAGGGTGTAGCGACCACGATCCGAATGGACCGAAGTCTCTGTGTTCTGTGTCATCCCTGGATCGGTAATGCTGACACACACAGTACTTGAAGGATTTATAACAGAGTGGCAATCACACACTTATTACATCGAATGTCTCCAATGAGAACTTATTACAAAATCTATGGCTTAAGGCCATCTAACAAAATAACAGCGGAAGGCTTGGAAGATAAGTGAGTCCATCAACTCCAATGGCATAGCTGAGTGCATGACAAACGACCTAGCACGTCTTATTCCTCGTCTGAAAAGTCTGCAATGTGATATGTTGCAGCCCGAAAACGGGTCAGCACATGGAATATGCTGGCAAGATAACACAAAGGATGCAAGTAACAGAATAAAGGCTATACTACATGCATATTTGGCTGGTGGAGGCTCTAGGTTAAAGTTTTTGCGTAAAGCCAATTTTTCCCTACAACAAAGGAATAAATTTTATTTTAACTATCATGTTGGTTGAAAATCATTGAGAAGGTACCTCCAACTCAATCCCAAATTAAAAGTTCATCATTAACCCAACAAATTAAATTATAGAGTGATGAGATCAACCACTAATTCAAGTACCAGATACTCAAGATGTTCATAACCGGAGACACGGCTAATCATGATCAGTTTGTACACTCTGTAGAGGTTTGTGCACTTTTCCCACAAGACTCGATCTCCTCTGTTGGATTTCTCGCACTACATGGTGCTTGAGAAACGGATGACCGAGACACAATCTTTCGGAAGCATTTACTCTTTACCCCGGGTGGACCGGTACATCTACCTTCCCCTACATCTGCTAGTCCACCACTGAAAGAGCTCACACAACTTACTCATACTATGCTAGAGCCCATAATGGCATTGTGGCTGCACACGGAAGTTTCTAGCATGAATAGTTTTATGATCCCTTTGAGCCCTGGTGGCATTCCATAGGAAAAATCACACGGAACCCCGGGATTTCCTAGGACAACACTGGATTCTCCATGTGTCCTGCAACCAACCCACCCAGATGTGTATTCAAGTAGCCACCTTAAGTTGAATCCTTAATTAACAACTCACATCTGTCATGGATTTCACTCAAACCCAAACCACGTCTACGAGCATAGCATATCAACCTAAGCAAACGTAGAAGTAACTCCCAAGGGTTTGAAAAATAATGCAGGTAATAGGTTTTACCTCAAACTACTTCCCATTCCCACAAGTTAAGAGATCCTACTCATGCACTGTGTGAGGGTTTGATCTAATGCATAAAACTGGGTAATAAAAGGGTATGATCAAAGTGTTACTTGCCTTGCTGACGATTCGCAAAACCTAGAGACTCGTAGTAGCACGCTTCACAGTCCGGTATTCTATCGCAAGCAAACAATAGCATACATAAGCAAACAAGCAATGATGCACAAACAAAACTCCAAAAGATCAGATGTAACCAGAAAGTTCAACTTAAGAACTCCAGTTTGCAAAAAGAAACAACTCGAAAGAAGCAACGAAACTCAAACTACGAAAGAAACGAGCTCCGGTTACTAATTGGCCTAAAGTAAAATTTTACAGTAGCCAAAACTTTGTTCGAGTTGGTTAAACGTAAAGAGGGCATCGAGACGAAGATCTGGGATTTTGAATCACCTGATTCCGACTCTCGAGCGAAAAGAAAAACGAAAACAAGATCAGGGCAGAAATCGCGATCGGAATAACCGCGGATAAATACCCCGAAAAGAAAACTGACGAATAGGCTAACGAACGGACGTTCGCTGTCTGCGGCTAACGGACGAAAAGCGTTCGTTAAAACGAACGTACGGACGAACGTCCGCTAAATAGCTAAACCGAAGAAAACCGAAACGATCTAAACCTAAAAAAATGAATCTACGGTTTACGAAAAACCAATCAGTTTTTTTTTAAAACCGATAACTACCTCGTAACGACGAACTCCGGCGAGACGGCTGTCCGGCGGCGGCGGTCCGGCGGCCGCGAGGCGGCGGCGGTGGGCGGCGGGCGGCGGCGCGGTGAAGCGGCGGCGGCGTGAGGGCAGGGGCGCGGCTACGGCTAGGGAGGCTGGGGCGGCTGGGCTGGCTTCGGTCGGGGGCGGCGGCTTATAAAGCTCGAAGTCCTGGGCCAGCACGACTCTAAGTCGGTTGCCTCTTTTTTTTAAAGAGTCCTGGCACAGAAAAACTAACGAAAGAAATACTAAACGGACTCCAAAAATCCTGAAATAAATTTTCATCGTCCTCAAATAATATTTAGGACAAAGTGAACATTTTTCTCAGACCTAAATGCAATTTTGAAAAACGCGCATTTTTCCTATGCAAATAAAATCGCAAATAAATCCAGAAAAATACCAAAAGTGATTTTAACATTTTACCTCCTATATTTCTGTTATTTTGGAGAAGTCATATTATCTCCGCTCATATATTGTATTTAGAAATATATTTAGGAGAGAAAAATAATTAGTATCACACTGTCCTCGTACCGGTATTCGAGTAAACTCCAATACGGAAACGGTAAAATTCCCAACTCTCTCCGTAGGTCCTTGAGTTGCGTAGAATTTCGAGGAACACCACAACAAAAAGGCAAAGAGCATGCAATGCAATATGATCTATGTATAACATTCCAAATTGAAAATTTGGGATGTTACAAACCTACCCCCCTTAGAATGAATCTCGCCCTCGAGATTCGACTTGGCTAGAGAATAGGTGTGGGTGGTCCTTGAGTAGATCATCTTCTCGTTCCCAGGTGGCTTCTTCCTCGGTGTGGTGACTCCACAGAACTTTGCAAAACTTGATAACCTTACTGCCGGTAACTCTGCTCGAAAATTCAAGGAGCTTAACAGGCTTCTCCTCGTAGGTCAGATCATTGTCCAACTGAATTGCTTCCAGGGGTACTGTGTCTCTAAGCGGGATATCGGCCATCTCCTCATGGCACTTCTTAAGCTGCGAAACGTGGAACACGTCGCGCACTAATGACAATCCTTCGGGCAGTTCCAACTTATAGGCAACCTCTCCCATGCGTTCCAAAACACGGTAAGGTCCCACAAATCTCGGGGCTAGCTTTCCTTTAACTCTCAAACGTTTAACTCCTCGCAGAGGTGATACTCTTAAGTATGCTCTATCGCCGATCTCATAGGCTATCTCCTTGCGCTTCGAGTCTGCATAACTCTTCTGCATGGACTGGGCTACCTTCAATCTATCTCGAATCAACTTCACCTTCTCCTAAGACTCTTTGATTAAGTCTGGTCCAAACAACTGTCGGTCTCCAACTTCATCACACATTAACGGTGTTCGGCACCTCCTTCCATACAATGCCTCGAACGGTGCCATCTTCAAACTGGCCTGATAACTGTTGTTGTACGAGAACTCCGCGTAGGGCAAATTATCATCCCAACTAGATCCATAATCTGACGCACAGGCTCTCAACATGTCCTCCAGGGTCTGGTTGACTCTCTCGGTCTGTCCATCGGTCTGCGGATGAAAAGCGGTGCTGAATCCTAGCCTCGTTCCCAAAGTTTGATGTAGCTGATGCCAAAACATTGAGGTGAATTGTGTTCCTCTATCCGATACAATGGTCCTCGGAACTCCGTGTAGACATACTATCCTAGTCATGTATATCTTGGCCAACTTCGCACTGGTATATGTGGTTTTCATAGGGATAAAGTGGGCTACCTTCGTCAATCGGTCCACTACTACCCAGATTGAATCATATCCTGCTTTGGTCCTGGGCAATCCGGTGATAAAATCCATGCCAAGCTTCTCCCACTTCCATTCGTGTATCGGCATAGGCTGCAACAATCCTGCTGGCTTCTGATGTTCTGCCTTTACTCTTTGGCATACATCACATACGGCTACATACTCGGCAATATCCTTCTTCATTTCCATCCACCAAAAACGTTCCTTCAAATCCAAATACATCTTGGTGTTACCGGGGTGTATCGAGTATGGTGAATCATGTGCTTCCTACAGTATCAACTTCCTGATCTCCGGGTCGTTGGGCACATAGATTCGATCCTCAAACCACAAGGTGTCGTGTTCGTCCTCACGAAATCCCTTGGCTTTTCCTTCACTCATCGTTTTTCTTATCTCGGCAATTTCCTTATCATCCTTCTGGGCTTCACGTATCCTTCCCAGCAATGTCAACTGAACCTCCAACATTGCAACGAAACCTCTAGGAACTATCTCCAAACGAAGTTCCCTGAAATGTTCTGCTAACTCCTGTGGCAATCCCCCTTTTACTAGGGTATTTTCGTAACTCTTCCGGCTCAAAGCGTCTGCCAAGACATTGGCCTTTCCTGGATGATAGTGCAGCTTCATATCGTAATCCTTTATAAGCTCCAACCATCTCCTTTGTCTGAGGTTCAACATGATCCTCCAAAGTTTTGCTATAAATCAACATGTCATCAAAGTATAACCACTACAAACTTGCCAATGTAGGATCTAAGCACATGATTCATCAATCTCATGAAAGTACTAAGTGCATTTGTTAATCCAAAAGGCATAACCAACCATTCATACAAGCCAAATTTTGTCTTGAATGCAGTTTTCCATTCGTCAGCCTCTTTCATTCTTATTTGGTGGTATCCACTTTGCATATCAATTTTAGAAAATATGGTGGAGCCACAAAGTTCATCAAGCATGTCATCGAGCCTAGGAATAGGGTGCCGATATCTCACAGTTATGTTGTTAATGGATCTACAATCAGTGCACATGCGCATAGTACTGTCTTTCTTTGGAACTAACAGAATGGGAACGGCACAAGAAGAAAGACTTTCCCTTACATATCCTTTGTTAAGAAGATCTTCTACTTGCCTCTGAATTTCCTACGTCTCCTCTGGGTTTTCTCCGTATGGTGGTCGGTTTGGTAGTGGGGCACCCGGAACAAAGTCGATTTGGTTTTGAATGCCCCGCTTCGGTGGCAAACCTGGTGGCACCTCCTTGGAAACACATCCTCATACTCTTGCAAAAGATCAAAAACAACACTAGGAAGAGTGGAGGGTAATTCGTTAGCAGCCAATAAAGTTTCCTTGTACATGAGTACAAAGAATGGAGTATTAGGTTCTCTCAATTCCCACATATACCTTTTCCTAGCCATCATAACTAATCCCTGTTTTTTCCCGGGGCTTGGTCATATTTGGCTGTGGAGCTTTTGGCTGTGGAAACACTCCCTCACTATGTTGGTGGCTCAATCGTTGTGTATGATCACTCTCTCCCTTTTTCTTTCCTTTTCTTTTCATCTCATCAAGATAGACTTCCTCGGGTGTCATGGGCAACCAAGTGAACTTTTCTCCTCTATGGACAAAACATAAGCGATTCGCACGCCCGCTGATTTGCACATCACGTTCATGCAACCACGGTCGTCCAAGAAGCAAGTGACAAGCGTGCATCGGCACCACATCACACTCAATATCATCATGATATGTCCCTACTGAAACTGGTATTCGCATGCTGCTAATCAGCTTAATTGTGCCACAATCATTCAGCCATTGCATGTGGTATGGATGTTGGTGATGTTTTGTTCCAATTGAAGCTTCTCAACCATCTATGTGCTTGCAATATTGTTGCAGCTACCACTATCAAAAATCACTCGACATATCTTTGAGTTGATAAGGCAACGAGTGGGAAAAAGATTATGTCGTTGACCCTCATCCTCCTCCACAACCTGGGCATTAAGTGAATGACATACAACCAAAGCTTCACCATCAAGTTCTTCATGAGATAAAATAGTTCCTCCTACTTCCCAATCTTGCTGCTGTTCCACTTCGTCATTGCCACCTTCAGGGTCACTTTCGGACTCCCAATCACCTCATTCATTCAGGATCATAGTTCTATTGCTTGGACATTCCAAAGAAATGTGACCTCTTCCTTTGCACTTGTGGCATTGGATGCCCCTACTACGTGTAGAACTCTTTTCTATAGGTGGAGCGGAGGATACTCCTGCTGCAGGTGATGACCTCTTATCTTGATTGCGAACAACAGTTGAGGAAGCCGTCGAGGCATGTGGATGTTGTGTTCGCTGCCATGAGGATGTGGTGGCGCGGCCTTGGAAAGCACGAGTACGACCATTACGCATATTCTTCTTCTCAACTCGTATGGCTTGATGTACCACATCTTGTAGTGTATCATAAGGAAACATCTCCAAAAAGTTTGATATTTCATCATTCAGCCCATGTAAAAATCTTGCCATCTTCGCCTCATCACTTTGATGGGTTCTTGTTCGAATTACCAGCACCTCCATCTCTTTATAGTACTCCTCAATGGTGCGGGGCCCTTGATTGAGCTTCTGCAATCTCTTGTACAGTTGCATGTCATAGTATGATGGAACAAAACGGCGCCTCATGATTTGCTTCATCAGATCCCAGCTGCGGATATAATTATTGCCTGATAGCAATCGATCGTCTTGCAGCTGATTCCACAATGTAAGAGCATAACCAGAGAACTCCATAATAGCAAGATCAACTCTCTTGGCTTCAGAAAACCCATGGATGGAAAATATTTGATCACACTTCTCCTCCCACTCAATATATGCATCCAGATCATCTTTTCCAGTGAATGATGGCACATGCACCTTCACTCTCGCTTGGTTGTCACGGTCATCTTGATCATGACAGTCATTATGATGACCATTGCGACCTAAAACAGCCCCATGATGTGGCGGGGAGTAGGGTGCATAATCCCCCATGCTTTCATCTTCGTCACCATGCTCGGAGAGATGTTCATGAGAGATGTCATCACCATCATGTGCAGCTCGTCGCCGGTGATTAGCAGCAAACCTGCGGGGTTCATGGCCTCGCCCGCGAGCTTCTCCTGCATGCAGCCCACCCTCGTGAGGGGCGGCAAATTTTACACACCTCCGTTGAGCCCCAACAGTAGGGGCGCCGTGGGTAGCAGCTCCTGCCACTCTTCCACGACCATCATGGCGATCCTCGTTTCCTTGACGTCGTCGGTTGTCAGCGGCCAGCGAGGCAGCGGGGCTATGTTGATGTTGATCCCCATTACCCGCGATAGGAAGACGGCCTCCGAACAACCTTTGCATAGCTGCAACTATACTCTCGTAAATCATAGCGCCCCCACACTCCACATGTTGCCCGTCCACCACCTTCGGCTTCACGTTGAAGGTCTTCAGCCATAGGCTGAAGTGTGGGGGAACATGGAGGAAAGCTTCACACACCACTATGAAAGCGGAGAGGTGAAGGATTGAATTCGGGGCTAGATCATGGAAATCCAGCCCGTAGAAAAATAGTAGACCCCGTACGAATGGGGTGAAGAGGGAACCCTAGCCCCCTAACGAAGTGTGAGAGGAACACGATTCTCTCATCTTCCTCCGGGATGGGAATCTCCTGATTCGGGGCAAGGACTCGGTGTGCGATGTTGGCGGCGAGGTAGCCCATGCTCCAGAGATCCTCCACGGTCTTCTCGATAACCGTGGAGGCTTCCCACTAGCCTCTGGCGCCAGATCCAGCCATTTCTGTGGAAGGAAGTGGTGGTTGAGGAACTGAGAGCTATGGGCGCAAGAGATGAGGATGCTGGGGCTAGGAAGATTGGACAGCTCCGGCTTGAAGAAGGCGTGGAGCTGATGGAAGGGATTGATATCCTTTTATAAAGCTATGAATGCAGAACGTCCCCCCACTTTAGCCATAAACCTCGCCGGTTCACAAAACAGTCGTGCGTAATGCGCGGTCTGGATGCTCACGTCACATTGATAAGGATCCTATAATAAGCGGGCATGATCTCTGTATTGATAAGACGTGTCAGTGGGGTTATACCTCTAAATGCCAAACTAGGACCAAGTAAAATGGTTCAATATGTTAATGGTATGGACGCGACGCTTCACCAAAAAGTTGTCAGTGAATACACACTATTCGTTTTCTTTCGATTCCTTGCCCTCAAGGCTAAGGGTTCTACTAACCATGTAGAGCCAGACACAGTACACTTTTTGCAGAAGATAGTGCCTCGATATGTTCGGAAGAAGGAACCCGCCTTGCAATGCCGAAGAAAATACAGAATCCGAACTCATCGTCATCGAAGACTGGTTCAGGGGCTACTGAGGGAGTCCTGTATTGAGGGGTCCTCATGTGGCCGGATAACTCATGGTGGGCCGGACTGGTGGGCCGTGAAGATCATCGCTGAAGATCGTCTCTCGTATACGGATAGGACTCTTGTGTGCTTATAATGGCAGGTTTTAGGTTCGGGTGTAATCTTACCTTCCTCTCCAAGATGGTCATGTACAAACCCTAGGGCCCTCCGGTGCATATATAAACTGGAGGGTTTAGTCCATAGAGTCTGAACAACAACATAATCATATCACATAGGCTAGACTTTTAGGGTTTAGACATTACGATCTCAAGGTAGATAAACTCTTGTAACCCATATTCATCATGATCAATCAAGTAGGAGGTAGCGTATTACCTCAATCGAGAGGGCCCGAACCTGGGTAAACATCGTGTTCCCAGTCTCCTGTTACCATCGATCCTTAGACGCATAGTTCGGGACCCTCTACCCGAGATCCGCCGGTTTTGACACTGACACTAGGTGTCCTACATGACGACATTCCTACCCTCAACGAGTCCATCCCTCCAATGGGAAACCCGATGGCCATGGTGGAAGAAGATGCACCACCCACACGGTTCCATCAAGATGAAGATGCGAACGATTGGATCTTCAACACCTCACCTACAACACATGAGCGACGCTCCAAAGGTAACATAGGTGATTGTGCTTCTCTTCCCACTAGTGGACTATCTTACCAATGATTGTTTGCATGATGTAGACACACCTATTCCCATGCTTCATGCTAGTGCGACTTCTTCATGTCATGACTTAGCTATTGATGATGAATATGATGATGAGCGTGTTGAATTGCCTAGTTGTGATGCTATGCTCCATAGGATATCATGTGAAAATTCTTTTGGTTACATCATGTTCGACAAACCTCAAAACTTTTCATATGATATGAGTGAGATATCCCATATTTCGTCATTTCAATCTCAACATAGTAACTATGCATGCTCCATTAAAGTAAATCCCATTTGCACTTCTGTCATAGATGACAAGATGATGGTCATTGGCTTTTGTTTTTCATGCGATGATATTGCCATGCTTCCTTTACATGATTTGCGCAATTCATCTACTATGCCATGCCATGTACACATTGTTTAGGATATGCATTGTTTTGGATGTTGTCAATATTCTCCATGTGATATTCCCACTAATTCTCATGAGGAGACCCCCATAGTTTCCTCATATATACTAGGAGATCTTGATGCATTCCATACCTTGCATGATTACCATGATTGTGTGCACCATATGCATTCCATGAATAACAATGCTCTACATATTTCTCGTGTTGCATTGCACAATCTGAGTCTCCATGACGCCATACATAACAACAAACCTCTCATGAGGGATGACATGGTTCTATATCACGCATCTCATTTATTTGAGAATTGGCTATTTTGTGATAACCAACACATGCACATGCGCATCATGATGGATGATGTGTACATATACCACGCACACACGATTTTTTCCTTTGTCTTTGTTTTGTGTAGGTACTCACCAATACTTGTCAACCTCACAATCCCTTGAGTTGACAAAACGAGCTCTTGAGAGCAACGATGATTTGGGATCCCGTGGATTGTCCCTACCACCATTCTCTTCATGCAACCACTACGTGCATCTCTTTTACTTGGCTCTCACATAACTATGGGCTATTTACCATTTGTCACCTTATGCCCATTTTATCATGTTCACTTTGCATGTTATGACTCTTGCTACGAGTTTTCCATGCAATTGTGACCCTTGCTTGCCTTTACACATAATTCACCATTATGCTACTTCTATGTGTATTTTCATGCTTGGTGGAGATACTTGTAGCTATTTCCATGATTTCTTTGTGCCCCATGCTATTAATGCTTGTTGTGTTGGGATAGTCATGATGTCACATTGCTATTTACATTTGGCCTCTTGCCAATACATTGATCCCATTTTCCTCATATCTTGCTTGCATGCTTGTGCTATGCCATGTGCATTACTATTTGCACCCATGACATGCTTGCCATGATTACCTCTAGTACGTTGTATCTTTGCACTACTAGCTTGTTTGACTTGATCGCTATGATTGCTTGCTATGTTGAATCACCCATGTTCCACTCTTACTTGCTTTCTTGGGTTGATGACATATATGTTCATGGCATTCACATGATTTACATTGATTATTGTCACTTGTCTCCACTAGTTGCATCTTTCATATTCACTTATAGTGAATGCAACCATGTTATGCTTGTTGATCTCGGAGACTTGGTCACCTTACTTGTGATGCATGCTTATTTGATTGAGCCTATTGTATTTAGTTGTTATCGCATCATATGTTTACATACCATGCACTACACCATTGTCCTTTCTTATGATAAGAATGACGACAACTCTTGTTGGGTAATTCAACTCACGAATGCTAGGTTTTGCATTTACACTAAGCTCATTTGTTTTTCTGAGTGTTTCTCATGTTCTTTCATTTTCGAGGTTTCACAAGGTGGTACCATTGTCAGTGTCAAAACCGGCGGATCTCCGGTAGGGGGTCCCGAACTGTGTGTCTAAGGTCGATGGTTACAGGAGACTGGGGACACGATGTTTACCCAGGTTCGGGGCCTCCCTATGGAGGTAATACCCTACTTCATGCTTGATTGATCTTGATGAATATGAGTATTACAAGAGTTGATCTACCACGAGATCGTAACGGCTAAACCCTAGAAGCCTAGCCTGCATGACTATGTTAATGAGTCTCTCCTCTCCGGACTACTCCCTGCGGTTTATATAGACACCGGACGGATCTAGGGTTACATAGAGTCGGTTACATAAGAAGGAATCTTCATGGTTAGTCGCTAAGCTTGCCTTCCACGCCAAGGAGAGCCAATCTGGACACGGGTGCAGTCTTCGGCCTTCATGTCTTCACAGCCCACCAGTTCGGCCCATGGATAATAGGCCGGACGCCCGAGGACCCCTTAGTCCAGGACTCCCTCAGTAGCCCCCGAACCAGTCTTCAATAACGAGGTCTTCGTCACACGAATTGTCTTCGGCATTGCAAGGTGGGTTCTTCCTCTGGTGGCCTCCAAGTAATGTATTCATCCGCTGATCCAATGTCGCTCCCCTCGGCTTCCGCGCGTTAAATAACTTCTTCTTCCACGTGTCGAGCCAATGTGGAGGGTCAGGGGATTTTTGCAAATAGCACCCCGACCATGCAAGGAAGAGCGCCTATTTAAAGAGATTGGATCTTAGACCCATTTGGTACTACGTAGAGAAAATCCCCGGAGACTGCTAGGAGAAACCATTCCCACATGGCTAGCGTTCCCAGCTCCTCTTCCCGTTCCGGCCCAATGAAAGGCGAGTGGGAGAGGTGTTCTATATCCCACAGTCAATTAGTGAAGCTGCAAACGCAGGGATTTCTTCCTCCTGCAGATCTAGTCCCTGTTCGAGCGGGCTAGCCTCCTTAAATGATGAGACTCAGGTAGAGGACTTCCCCAATCCCTCCGGGGGAGCAAGTGTGCTTCATCCCCTATCTGCTAAGGGGCGTCGGATTTCCAATCCATCCCTTCCTCCGAGGGCTTCTGGAATACTATGGCCTCCAGCTACACAACTTCACCCTGCCTTGATTCTTCATATTGCGGGTTACGTTGCTTTATGCGAATTATTTCTGGGCGTTGAGGCCCATTTTGAGCTGTGGATGAAGTTGTTCTGTCTTGTCCCGCGCAACCATGAGGGGTCAATATTTGAAGTGGGCGGAGCCGAAGTATGGTGCATTGCCGACTCCGGATATCTGTCCGGCACACCAAGGAAGGCATCTGGAGAATGGCCTGCCGAATGGTTCTATATTGAAGACGTCATGCTTCCCGACCCAGTTCAAAATGGTCTTCCTATATTTGCGAGTGTTCCGCTGAAGAAGCTCCACAGTTGGCGTCCCCGGAGCCCTAAAGAGGATGACAACACGGAAGTTCGTCGGCTCATGAGCAAGATAAAGATACTCGCTCAGTCCGGACTCACAAAAGTCGAGGTTATGGCGACTTCCAGAGTGCGAGGGGTTGAGCCGCTTCAATACAGAAGGCTCCCAATGTGGCACTATAATGAAGAGGACGACGCCTCCCGCTGTGGCCGAAAAGATCTGGATACCCCCGCTGCTCTAACCAATATATTGGCCGAGCTATTCAAAGGACAGGAAGAAGAATTTCTTCGCATTAAGCGCAGAGATGGGTATTCTATGTACAATCCTCCCAGTTGGGTAAGGCCCAACCTGTCTCTTTTACTCATTCGAATTCCGGATTACCTTTGATAAATTTCTAATCCGTTTGTTATGACAGCACTGGCGAAAGGTCATCGAAGGACTTCATAGTCCCGCCCCATAGTCGGAGAACCAGAACCGGGAGCTTGATCCCAGGTTTGAAGAGGATCCGGATATATCCGTGGTGCTCGTGGAGGGGGTGTTTTACCAGATGAGCTATGATGGCACAGAAGTGGTCATCACCGCCGATTACCCTGGCCTTCTTCCCGCTTCACATGTAAGTAATCAAGAGACACCTCCTCTAAAAGAGTGCTCTTATTATGACTCACCCACCACACTGTCTCGTGCTCCACAGGGGAGGCGTTCAGCGATTCCGAAGATATCGATTCCTACGTCGGGCAAGCCTGTGAAGAGGAAGGCCGGTGAAGACACTGCCAGGCCCTCATCGAAGAGGTATGGATTTATAAATATGTTTTTCAGTGGCCACATCCAACTGTGACTTGTGCGTTTGTCCCGTTACAGGAAAAATGTTTGTCGAACTGTAGCTGGGGGCCCGGCCGATCATGCTCTCGACAACCGGGATTTAGATCCTACCGGAGAGACAGGGGCCGGTGTGGGAACAACGCTGGACTGTCCTTCGGCCGAGGGTTCAGAAGATATGTCCGTCACCAACTCGGATGTAGAGAGCACCATGAATCATCGGTGCTGCAGGGCTGTCTTACAAGACCCCAAGTTCTCGTAAGAGGCATTTAATGCCTTCAGCTCGGGTGACGCATACATCCGAGCTGCTCGAGATGGGCTTAGAAAAGCTACGAAACAATATTTGACAGATGTGCAGGTAAGTTTTCTTTGTCGAAAAAGGATAACCATAAGCCCGTAGCCCCCGAGACTGAAGCATGTGGTACAACTGATTTAAGGATCATTGTATAACCAGGTCCTTACAGAGAAGAATGGCCTGCTAGCCCAAGAGCTGAAGCAGTGCCGGGCGCAGCTGAATGTTGCAACCGTCGAACTGGAAAACTTCAAGAAAGCGTCTTCTGGTAACATTCTCCTCCGTCGAGGAACAATAATTTTGTACCAACTGTAGTGATATTGTTACTGATCGCATAATAGGATCGCCCGATCAACTTGAAGAGAAGTTGAAGATCGCCCAAGAGGGAGAAAGAGAAGCGAGAAGGATACACGCTGCGGGCGAGCATGTTCTGACCCGAGTCAGAGGGGCGAAAACAAGCTACAGGATTCCAATGCTAAATTGGGTGAAGAATTGAAAGATGTGCGAGCCCAGCTTGCCGATTCCGTGAAGGGGAACAAGAAGCTGCGGGGCGGCATATTCAATATGTGTTTGAACTATTTTAACGTAGTTCGGAGATAAATGGAACTGATATAGTTATAATTGCAGGTATATTGACGGGCCATCCTGAAGAGGAGGTGTCCGGATCATGAAGTGATCTGCTGCAAGGGCTGTCGCAAGTGCACGAACAAGCTCGGCTGGTGATGCGGAGTGTTACCAAGGCCCTATGGCCATCCGCCTCCCCTTCAGGAAGTATGAAGGAGCTTGTAGAGCTGTTCAAAGGATCGCGGCGGCGTATCCGACTATGGAAGATATCGGCCTGCCGAGAAGGTGCGCGAGAGGCCTGGGCTAGGGAAGAAATACCAATTAGTTTAGTATATGACCAAGTAGACGTGGCCACCAAATATTCCCAATAGGATTGTAAGTTAGATCGTCTTTTGGACGGTATAGAGGAGGAAGTGTTTGAGTCCAAGTGACTATGTACTTTCCTTGACATGTGGATCTCTAGCTGAATTGTATAGCATTTTTCATGGCGGACCTTTTCGCTTCAACCTCCAGACCCGAGGGTGCGGAGTGTTTCCGAATACCATCGCAGCCGAATAGACCGGGGTATGCATGGAAAACTAGGCGTAGGGGTCATAGTTGCTTGAACAGACAAGTTGTATCCGGCTAGTTATGTTATATTACATTGAGATTGTAAGAAACATCTTCCAGAGAGAATAGTTCCATTAAGGGTTCCTTTCCCTGGGTGTGCATGCATTAGTACACATGTCCGAATTGTGATGTGAAAATCACAGTGTGAATTGCTTTTGGGGGTTCACAATGGAGTGAGTGCAAAAAACATCTTTAATTCACCGACCGAATATTCCCTTAAGAACGCTAGCTTTCGGCTTCACCCAGTCTGAGGTACACATCCGGATGACCCGGCAGTAACAATCGCATAGGTGCTCCCTTTATGCCCTAGCCGAACTAACGGAAACGTAGGGCATAAGCACAAGAGCCAGGTAACCCAGCTTGGCCAAAACTTAAGTCATATCGATGCATATAGTGGCGAAGAAAAGGTACATATGGAAAAAACTCATATGTGAAGAGCTTGATGCTCAAGGAATAATAATAAAAAGCTTTTGTCCAAGAAGCCCCCAGTTATAGTGGACGTACATATTTAAAGATGTATGCGTCAGGGGTGTGCGGTCGAGCCGTACGAAAGCTTTGAAGCGAGAAATAAAAAAGTAATCGAAAAAGAGAGAAAAAATAATGGAAACTACAGAGGAGAAGGAGACGAACAAGGAGTTCGGTGCTAGGCATAGATTCTTCGGAGTCTGGCCGCGTTCCAGGGGTTTGGCTCGAGGCGATTGTCTGATGCATCGCGTAGACGGTATGCCCCTCCAGTGAGAAATTCGTCAATTATGAAGGGACCCTCCCATTAGGGATTGAGTTTGTCCTTTTTCTTCTCTAGCAGGCGTAGAATGAGTTCACCAATGTTGTAGGTCTTGGCCCGCACTTCTCTACTTTGATATCTTCGAGCCTCCTGTTGGTAGAATGCTCAACGGGCTTTTGCAACATCGCGCTCCTCTTCCAGGAAATCAAGGTTGTCCTGCCGATCCAGCTCGGCTTCTCTCTCTTCGTACATATGCACTCGAGGTGAGTCATGGATAATATTGTAGGGCAATACCGCCTCCGCGCCATACACCATGAAGAAAGGTGTGTATCCGGTAGTACGGTTGGGTGTGGTCCGCAGCCCCCAGAGTACGAAGCCGAGCTCCTCCACCCAGTACCTGTCAGATTCTTTCAAAGACCGCACTAGTCTAGGTTTGATGCCGCTCATAATAAGACCATTGGCTCGTTCGACTTGACCGTTTGTTTGTGGGTGGTAGACGGAGGCATAATCGAGCTTAATGCCCAGATTAGCACACCACATTTGTACCTCATCGGCTGTGAAATTGGAGACGTTGTCGGTGATGATGTTGTGTGGGACACCGTAAGTATGCACAACGTCGGATATGAATGTTATCACCGGCCCAGACTCGGCCGTTTTGACTAGTTTAGCCTCTATCCACTTGGTGAATTTGTCCACCATGACCAGCATATATTTTTTCTTGTGGCTTCCCCCTTTAAGGGGTCCAACCATGTGCAGTCCCCAGACTGTGAAAGCCCAAGTAATGGGGATTGTTTGTAAGGCAGTTGGGGGCATATGGCTTTGGTTGGCGAAGAGTTGGCATCCAACACAGCATTGGACAAGGTCCTGCGCGTCTGCTCGGGCCGTCGGCCAATAAATCCATGTACGAAAGGCCTTGCTAACAAGGGCCCAATCTGCGGCATGGTGTCCGCCTAGACCAGCATGAATTTCCGCCAAAAGCTGCCTCCCCTCTTCCTCGGAGATACATCTTTGAAGTACTCCGGTAGTACTTTTCTTGTAGAGCTCTCCATCGAGAACCTTGTAGGCCTTCGAATGTCGGACAATGCGGCGGGCCTCATTCTAGTCTTCAGGGAGTTCCTTCCTATTAATGTAGGCCAAGAAAGGTTCGGTCCATGGGGCAATGACTGCCATAACGAGATGGGCCGACGATGTAATTTCGGTGGCTGAGCCCTCGATGATATCGGTGTGTTCGGAATCTAGGGCTGTGTTCGGATCCGGACTGTTGTTGTCGCCCTCCCCTTGCCACACCACGGATGGCTTAAAAATCCTTTCCAGGAAGATGTTAGGTGGTACGGGGTCGTGCTTAGCGCCAATGCGAGCAAGGACGTCCGCTGCCTGGTTACATTCTCGGCCGACGTGATGAAATTCAAGCCCCTCAAACCGAGCCGAAATATTTAGGACAACATTACGATAAGCTGCCATCTTTGGATCTTTGGCATCAAAGTCGCCGTTTAATTGAGATATTGCGAGGTTTGAGTCCCCGCGCACCTCCAGGCGTTGAATGCCCATGGATACGGCCATCCGAAGGCCATGTAATAAGGCCTCGTATTCGGCTGCGTTGTTGGAGTCTATGTATAATATTTGGAGCACATACTGGTCAACATCTCCAGTGGGGGACGTTAACATGACGCCCGCTCCCAGCCCCGTCAACATTTTGGAGCCGTCAAAATACATAACCCAATTGGAATATGCGTCGTACTATTTAGGGAGTTCGGCCTCTGTCCATTCGGCGACGAAGTCAGACAGTACGTGGGATTTGATGGCTCGACATGGCTTGTATATTATGTCAAATGGAAGTAGCTCGCTGGCCCATTTGCCAATCCGGCCCGTGACATCACGATTGTTTATTATGTCATTCAGTGGTACTTCAGAGGCCACAGTGATTGAACACTCCTGGAAGTAGTGTCATAGCTTTCGGGATGCTATGAAGACCGCATATGCTATCTCTTGATAATGGGGGTACTGGGATTTGCATGGTGTGAGGATAGTAGATACGTAGTATACTGGTTTTTGAAGTGAGCATTTGTGTATGTCCTGTTCTCGTTCGACGACGAGCTCCGCGCTCACCACCTGATGTGTTGCCGATATGTATAGCAACATGGGTTCACTGGCGTTTGGTGCGGCCAGGATTGGTTTGCTTGCTAGGAGGGCATATATTTCCTTCACTCCAGCAGTCGCCGCGTCTGTCCATTCGAATTTATCGGTGCATCGTAAGAGGCGATAGAGTGGTAGTGCCTTTCTCCTAATCTGGAGATAAAGCGACTTAACGCTGCCACGCAACTAGCTAGTTTTTGGACTTGTTTGAGGTCTGTTGGTGTAGCCACCTGTGACAGAGCTCGGATTTTAGCTGGATTTGCTTCTATTCCTCTATTGGAAACAATGAAGCCCAGCAGTTTTCCAGCGGGGACACCGAAGACACATTTTTCTGGGTTGAGCTTAATGTCATACGCATGGAGGTTGTCGAATGTAAGACGTAAGTCGTCTATTAGTGTTTCGACATGCCTAGTTTTGATGACGACGTCATCGACGTATGCTTCTACCGTCGTGCCGATCTGCTTCTCCAGACATGTTTGAATCGTGGTTTGGTATGTGGCGCCAGCGTTCTTGAGCCCGAAGGGCATGGTGTTGAAGCAGGATGGCTCGTATGGGGTAATAAATGTTGTTGCAGCCTGATCGGACTCCTTCATTTTGATTTGATGGTATCCGGAATATGCATCGAGGAAGCACAGTGAGTCATGTCCTACGGTGGCGTCAATGATTTGATCAATGCGGGGGAGGGGGAAGGGATCCTTAGGGCAATCCTTGTTGAGGTCTTTGAAATCGACACACAGGCGCCAGGATCTGTCCTTCTTTGGTACCATCACCAGGTTTGCCAGCCAGTCCGGATGTTTGATTTCTCTAATGAATCCGACCTCGATAATCTTGGCCAGCTCCTCCCCCATGGCTTGTCGCTTGGGTTCGGAAAAGCGCCGTAGTGTTTTTCTTGACAGGTTTAATTCCCTTTAATATATTAAGGCTATGTTCGGCCAGCTTGCATGGGATCCCTAGCATATCTTAAGGGTGCTAGGAAAATATGTCCCAGTTTTCGCCCAGGAATTCTCGTAGTCCGGCGTCCAGTGTTGGGTTCAGTTGCACTCCGATAGATGTTGTCTTCTTGGGGTCCATTGGGTGGACCTGAAATTTGACTATTTCTTTTGCTGGTTTGAAGGAGGTGGATTTGGGGCGTTTGTCGAGGATCACAATGTCCCTGTCCACCGTGGAGCGTAGTGCGGTTAACTCCTCGGTCGCGAGGGCTTCGGATAGTGCCTCAAGGGCCAGGGATATGGTTTTGTTTTCATCATGGAGTGCTAGACGAGAGTGATTATACCGTTTGGTCCAGGCATTTTGAGCTTCATATACCCGTAATGAGGTATAGCTTGGAAGCGTGTAAAAGCTTCCCGACCCAACAGGGCATGGTATCCACTGCTGAAAGGGGCCACTTGGAAAGTAATTTCTTTGGACCGATATTTCTCCGGCGTGCCGAGTACCACGTCAAGTATGATTTTGCCCGTGCACCGCCTCCCGACTGGGAATGATTCCTTGGAAGGTTGTGCTACTTTGCTTGATGCAGCTCCTGTCTATTTCCATTTTGTGGAGTGTGTCCTCATAAATGAGGTTTAGTCCGATGCCGCCGTCCGTGAGGACCTTAGTAAGTCGAAACCCGTCCAAGATGGGGCTGAGGACTAGTGCGGCTGGCGCTTGGACTGTCCTGTACCTCGGTTCATCACCGGCATTAAATGCTATAGCCGTGTCGTTCCAAGGGTTTATTGCGGCAATTTGGCAGACTTCGGGGAAGTCGCGAAGTGCCCTTTTGTGCTTGTTGTTTGAAGCGAATGTCTCAAAGACCGTCAATACTCTTATGATGTCGTTTTCTGGAGAGTGCCGCTCTGGGGTATCCTTGATAAGGATGTCCTCGCGCTCTTGGCTACCTGCCAGAGTATCCAACATGCTCTAAGGCTGTGGGTTGCCACGGTATCAAGTGTCGTGTCTATTTTGCATGGGCCATCGAGCCATCCCTCCAGAACGGTGCCGTGCCGCGTAATGGGTTTATGTTTCTTAACTATTGGACTGGGCGTGCCACGGGGGTGCGCCCTCTTTGCATGTAGGAGGAGTCAAGTTGGGACCGACGGTTCCCAGCAAGCTGCCTGAGTTTTCCAGGCGTTTTCGATCGCGATGTACTTCTGTACGATAGTTGCTAAGTCGGTGAAATTCAGTATGTGGCGGCGATTGATGGCGTTGAGAATTCCTTCGTGGCAATTGTTGCAGAACACAGATGCCACGTCCTCGTCGCGACAATCTTTTATCTTGTCTTTCATAAAGAGGAATCTGGCCCAGAAGTGGTGGACCATTTCCTGAGATTGTTGTTTTATGCTCATGAGAGCGTCTATGTCCGGGTGGGTGGTTGGAATTAAATCCAAACCCTGACCCGACTGATTTTCCAGAGTCTGAAGACCTCCCAAACTCATCAGTCCGGGCTCCAGAGTATCTTCTCATTGTTTAGGACCGCCGTCCGATTCTATGTTCGGAGGGCTGGTCGCATCCTTTCGCTGGTGGGTATCCGGGTCTTCCTGATCGGCGATCCGAACATAGTCCGTCTTCGATATAGAAGAAGACTCGCCATCCTGCTCCTCGACTACCGCTATCTGGTGGGTGACCGGTGGAGTTTTGATCTCTCTTTGATCGGTTTTAAGCCCGATCTGATCGTAATCTGTGGCGATTCCCAAAGCGGCGATGCAATCTAGGAGCTCATTCAAGGACGATAACTTTGCCGGATCCATCTGCTTGGAGTGTTCGGAGTTGATGCGAAGGGGGTTTTCTATGGCCCGAGAGGTCATCGTCGGCTCAATGGCCGAACGAGCGATCATGGTAAAGCCGCCCAGCCGGAGGGTTTGGCCTGGGGCCAGGACTCCCCCGGAGGTGATGTTGTCTTCAAACCTTTCGTCGATGTCATAGTGGAACTCTCAATGAAAGCACCAATGTCGGTGTCAAAACCGGCGGATCTCGGGTAGGGGGTCCCGAACTATGCGTTTAAGGTCGATGGTTACAGGAGACTGGGGACACGATGTCTACCCAGGTTCGGGCCCTCTCTATGGAGGTAATACCCTACTTCCTGCTTGATTGATCTTGATGAATATGAGTATTACAAGAGTTGATCTACCACGAGATCGTAATAGCTAAACCCTAGAAGCCTAGCCTGTATGACTATGGTAATGAGTCTCTCCTCTTTGGACTACCCCCTCCAGTTTATATAGACATCGGAGGGATTTAGGGTTACATAGAGTCGATTACATAAGAAGGAATCTCCATGGTTGGTCGCCAAGCTTGCCTTCCACGCCAAGGAGAGTCCAATCCGGCCATGGGTGTAGTCTTCGGCCTTCATGTCTTCATAGTCCACCAGTCCGGCCCATGTATAATAGGCCGGACGCCCGAGGACCCCTTAGTCCAGGACTCCCTCAACCATCACGAGACATATTGGTCAGGAGAAGGCCTCCATGATGCGTGACACCATAACTTTCGACATCCTTCTAAAGGTGGACTCCTTCCTTTTGAGCCATCCACAATTACGCAGATTGGATGGGTCATTCTTTAATTGTTGTTTCCTTCTTGTTGTCTACATGATACATCTATTGGAGGGAGGACCAGCATTGGAGATGGACCATATGGACTTTCATGTTGAGGAGCGCTCGAACTTATTGGATGCACCTTCGGACCTACACTCATGCCATGACATCGAGCATTGGTACATCAACACTCCTTTGGTACATTGCACCAAAACCTCCATATTTGTTGATTGTGTGCCCACATGCCATGCTCCATGGACATATCATACCATGACAAATTTGCATCTTATGCATGGATTGACTCACATTATGATTGCCTTGTTGCATCTTGTATTCCCATGTCATCCATGATATATGAGCTTGTGCATTTCCTTAGCAAATTTGCTGTGATCTACCTTGATGGGATATTCATAAATAATGATCACTTTTCCCATCATCTATTGCATGATCACATAGTCATATTGAGCATCAATTACCATGTTCATGCTTTTGATACACCGTCCCATTATGACATCATTTTGCACAATGGTTGCATTGATCACTCTCACAACACCTTCATGTGCACCACGAATGAATTTGCTCCCATGAATGCTTTACATGTCATTGTACATCTTTTAGATAAGCATCTTGTGCCTTGCCACGCCAAAACTTGTCACACGGACTCATTCTTACATGATAGACACGTGTGCGCTAACCATTGTATTTCCGAGTGTCGTTTGTGTTTGCTCTTCTTGCATGTATACCACTCCGGCGACACCTTGGACTACTTGGATTACGCCAAGTCTTTCACTAGGTCCAACTACAAGTCCGTCCATGAGAACCGTTTCCATGGTGATGAGCTTTTTGATCTGAGGTCGGATCTTTCCCAAGGGGGGGAGATGATGCGGAGCATCCCACAATCAACCCCATGTTCACTTCGACCACTCCCCATGACCCAAGGAGACATAAGACGAGACCTCAAATATAAACCAGTGGACACAAGGTTAACTCGCTCCTCTCCGAACCTCCACTTTCTACATGTGAGACATGGCTACTACCTCAAACATATGTGATATGCATGACCAGGAACCAAGAGGGAGACCATGAAGCAGCTAGGAGGATCAGACGAGAAGGTGAGGACACCAAGTACAAGGACCAAACGGAGAAGCTACCGGAAGCTACAACCACCGGACGACCGGTCCAGACCGGACGTTCGGCCCCTGAAGGCCGTGCCAGCTAGAAGAAGACAGGCCAGCGATCGCCCCATCCACCGGACGTCCGACAAGTACCGGACGTCCGACGACCTCCGAGCGACCGGACGACCGAGCCCCTCCGGACGATCGGTGCCACATCATAGAAGGATATTAGCGGAAGTCTGAGATCTTCCGGACGTCCGAACGCCTGCGAGCTACCAGATGACTAGAACCCTCCGGACGTCCGGTACCTGTCTGCGCACAATGTGTTTGGCCCGAGGCCCATGTATCTCCCACTTACCTCTTCGTGGACCTAGACTATATATACTCTATCCCTCCTCCTAGTTAGGGTTAGCTTTGTGTTAGCTCATTTGAGACCTAGAGCATTGCTCAGCCATAGTGGTTCTACTCCACGAGAGACCGCGGCTTCTATGGAGAAGATCCATAGCGAATTCAGGACCTCCTCACGGAGAAGATCCCTCGCGGATTCAAGACCTCCTCACGGAGATGAACTAGTTACCTTGTATCTTTCCTTTGTTGGATTTGGACCGTGTATCTCGTTGTGTTGAGGATCTAGCACATGTGTGATCGTTTCTTGTTGAATTGAGTGGTTTCTCTTGTTTCCCCTCATGATTTCCCTTGTGTTCTTCGTGTTCATCCTCGGGGATCCCTCTAATCGTGAAAGATCGGCCTAGATCGGGTTAGCCCCACATCACTAGCGCTAGCTCATACTGATCTCGAGGTAGATATACTCTGTAAACCACGATATACAATCAATACAATCAAG
Source organism: Secale cereale (assembly GCA_902687465.1). Taxonomy (NCBI): domain Eukaryota; kingdom Viridiplantae; phylum Streptophyta; class Magnoliopsida; order Poales; family Poaceae; genus Secale; species Secale cereale. The sequence goes on along the minus strand of LR738709.1, from coordinate 279,085,734 downwards.
CAGGAAATAGGGTTATACCTCTTCGAGATGGCCCAAACCTGGGTAAACACAGTGTTCGTCGTCCCTTGTTACCATCGATCCTAGATCCACAGCATGGGACCCCCTACCCCAAGGTCTGTCGGTTTTGACACCGACATTGGTGCTTTCATTGAGAGTTCCGCTATTGGATCCTCGGAGGAACCGATGGCTCAACCGATCGTTAGAGATCATGGCCACGCAGGAGGCTCTCTCGCCCTGGTCATCTCCTCGTGATTGGCAGTGTTCTTCTACACGCCGATCATGCTGGCGGCCACGACCAGACCGAAGGTTCCATCCCCGTAAAGGAATTCACCGGCCCTGGGGCATCATCCTGAGGGCCAACTGACTTGCAAGGATCAACCATCCCTCAAAGCCCGGCCCTGGAGCCAGGCTTTGGTAGATCGCTCGGGAGATCTCCTGCTGAATTATCGGAGTGTTTGACACCTCCCCGTGCCCAGCCAATAGACCACTTGGTAAACTTGTTACGTGCGATGGGGATCTCCGTTACCAGGTATGTGCCTTATGATCAGATCGGGCTTAAAGCCGACAACCATGAAATCAACACCGCCCAGTTACACACCTCGTCGCCACCGTTGAGGAGGCCGAGGAGGGATCACAACCACATAAGCTGAGGACAGTATACACTCGAGCATCTAGCTCGGAGTCAGACGTTAGCCCGGAGGCACATCCGGACTTATACCCCAGCGTAGAATATAGCCTTGAGCCGATTCGGCCGCACATAAGTCTGGATCCAAGCCCCGCAAGGCTAGAACCAGATGTAATTTAGCAACCCATCGAGGATAGTCCGGGTCTGTGGCAGCAAGGGATCCTTGAAATTTTCCAACCCTCCCACCACATGGAATAACCTCCGGATTCGAGTAGTTCGGACATATGGGACCTCATGTACGTCAAACAGCTGCCAAATGAGATAGTCCACAACTATTGGGCTAGATTTCTCCTGGTGAAGAGCAGGATGGCATCTTGTTGTGACAAAGAAATAGTTAAATCTCTCAAGTTTAACTGCAGGGACGAGGGCCTCTTAAACGCCCTCACACGTCGCCGAATTTAGGACTTCGCCAAACTATCCGACATGGTATACAAATATTTCTCCATAGAGAACACATGGGGAGTCAAAAGGTGAACACAGAGCCACACCCTACCGCACACCATGTAAGGCCTCGCTTCAAATGGACCTACAAAAATTGGTCGGCGGAGCGTGAGCCTAATGAAAAGAAAACAAGACCATTTTGGTGTTAGACGAATTGCTGGATTATCCGTGCCAAATACACTCAGTCTTACTAGATGCAAACCAAACTCAAAGACTTCGAGCCTTTTGGGTGGTAAGAAAAGTGGCCAAATATGGCAAGCCAATCTTGGGCCTTACACTTCCAAACAAATAGCCCTCGCTTACACCACAGGACCACAGCGTCCTTACGGTATATGAGAAATTCGCTTCAAACAACAGAAGGAAAAAGGCTCTTTGAGAGCTCAACGAAATATACCAGGTGACGGCCGCACGGCAATGGGCAGCCACGCCTATCACCCTTAATGAGAAGGATGAGCCAAGCCACCGTAACAACAACACACCAGCCACACATTATCGACAGTTTGTGGCTAACTAAAGTGCTGATCGACAGAGGCAGCAGCCTCAACCTCATTTATGAGGACACTCTAGGCAAGATGCAGTTCATATGTGTATTGTACAAATGTCCCATACACCTGCAATTAGATATGGCACAAAAGTCTGTGAAGTACTTTGTCCGAGATAACATAAGTAAATTTTTGCATAGTTTACATTAGAAATCACCTCATAAATATGCATGTATGCAATACTTTTGGTCGTATCCAAGCTAGTCATGTCCTTATCATCCTCCCCTTCTTGAACATAAAGCGGTCCACGACGTTGCTTAATATTAGATGTGGCTAACAAAAGAGACAATGTGTACATGTTGTATATGTATATGTCATTCATTTTTTACTTCCCTTGGTTTTTGCACATATGACACATGTATACATGAGCAACTTTTATATGCCATGAAATATAGAGCCAACATATTATCACAAGAAGTAGAATGCATGAATATATTGCAACTCAATTAGAACATATAAGTGAAGCTCTTATTCATATCAATAGATTGACAATGCTTATCATTAAACCATCCCAACATTGTTTAATATACTTTAATAGTTTCATAATTCAATGCTACAACATGCTTAAATAAGCAAACATGCAACAAGTCATTCGACACAGAATCATCACCAATATTAGAGGTCATATCAAAATGATTGAACATTCGCACAATTATTTTCAAATGCATCCATGCAAATCTGATTTATTCCTTGATTCCGATGGTTCTTTCGCACCAAAATTTAATTCAATGGGTCCACACGAAATTGTTGATATTTCAGTTGTTTCATCATAGGACACATTCACAATAGTAGCAAAATTCTCTAAAACAGGTGTTGTGCTCAAGTGAACAGGTAACTCAACACATGATGTATTCAAGTCAACTAGGCATTCATCATCCTCATGTGAAGTTATGTCATCAACACCTTTAGTGTTACCTTGTCGCAATGACCCAGATGATGTAGGTTCGGATGATGGTAATGTACTATAGACTTGAGGCAATGTCGCGCTCACAATCTGAGGTGTGGCCACTCTAGCAGGTGCATCGAGGGAGGATACAACCAGTGTTGGTCAGCATGAACTGGAATAGTAGTTGTCGTAGTCTCCCAATGCATCTTCCTGCATTTTTCTTTCAAAGGTACAAGACGAACATACATACATATTAGTAATACAACACGGAATATAATGAAACCTTGCGCGAATGTCTTGGTTCAAACCACGAAAAAAAATCTTTGTACCATCCTCGGATTCATCCGCGTCACAATGATGCATATAAGATTGGAACTCCTGCTAATAACCATTAACAGTGTTACTGCCTTGTTTTAATTGTTCTAATTTGTGAAGCAATTCACGATGATAGTAAGTCGGAACAAATTGATGCCTTATTATAGCTTTCAAATATCTCCAAGTTGTGGGCTGGTTATCAATGTTTTTCTTACATTGCACACTCCACCAAACAGAAGCAAAACCTGTAAATTTTTGAGTGGCAGCACGTACTTTATCAAGTTCAAAAAAATCATGGCTAGCAAACGTTTGTTCTACCTCAAGCTCCCGAGCAAGATAAATTGCAGGATTAAATCTACCCTTAAATCGTGGTAAGAGATAATCTGACCATATGTTTGGGTGTGTTGTCACACCTCTCATAGTGGCGGAGATGTGTCTGTCTTCCTATAATTTATATGTCCGGAACCAGTCATGATTAGTTGAAACACGAAACAAAATTCAATAATAATGTTTCTATGAACTACTAGGATGTGGTGGAAAAGTGCTCACAGTATAGCAAATATCTATGTCTTACAAGTTCTTACCATGCAACATGTGGTGACCGGCAACCAGCGGTGTGTAATAACTCCAAAGATTGAGTAAAGCGATTACTGGGTGAACATATGTATACACGGTGTAGAAATACGTGGAGCTTGTAAGGCCAAAATATATGGTAGCAAAAGATTAGCAATAATCAATTCAGAGATGCAATGGATATGAAGTAGCTCTGGACAGCAAGATATAAGTGAAGATAACAATAGCAGTGAAGATACTGATGAGAAACAACTGACAAGGATATACAAATACTCTATCTCCAAACTTTGTTTACTTTTTTTTCTTCCCCAATTTATTTCTTTTCTTTGTTTCTCTCGCTTTTTTTTTACTTTTTTTCTCTTCTTTTTTTCTTTCCAAAAAAACTAGATAGGATGCAAATTGGATCTAGCGAAGATGCGAACGACCTCAAGTGTGATTATGACAATTAACGTAGGGGATCACGTGCTGGAAATTGATGGAAGGTGGTAGTTGGCAGTGGTGGGGATGTTGGTGATGGTGCGGTGGCGGTATATGACAGCAGCGATAAAGATGGTGTGGCGATGGCGTGACAAATTGTGAACAGAACTCAAAACTCTAAAGGACTAGACACCAAGACCAGCAACTCGACACGATGATGCAACCGCAAATTCAACAAAGCAACACACCAAACAAAAAATTGCAAAAGGCTCGGATTAGTTCGAATATGATGAACTAACCCTAATTTTGTGTCGACTTTTCTTGGAAAATAGATACGAAAATAGATCTAATCTAGGGATTATTGGAAATTCTAACCGAGGTACTTGAAAATTGATACAATTTGACAGAGGTGAGGGTCCAGGTATTTTGATGAGATGATAACCATCGATATGGTGGAGTCGACTTTCACGATCCGACTACAAACATGCACGACGTTGCGCTTTAGCAATTGCTAAACCAATCTCCTGGGGTTACTGATCATGCCAGAAGCACGACCAGCCTGACTACGAAGGTCTATTCCTGATTGCAATTGAAGGATATGCATGAATATGATAAAGCAATATGAATATTGCAAATATAGATGAAGTATTGATGAAGGTGGGGATTTGTAAGAGGTTTTGGTCTGGTCGTTGGACACAAACAAAGTATACGAAGTTGCAATGGCTAACTTTCGACTAAACAAAACAACAGGGAAAAGCTACTAGATTGATCTACTTATATAGGAGTAAGGGGTGGTGGCCAAGGAGGTGGGAGGATGCTCCAAGGCATCCTAAAACAAAATCTAGGTCATACAAGGCTCATGGGCCCAAGTGGAGGTGATGCAACACCTTTGGACTTGTATTTTGAATTGGATTCTGCTGTAGCATCAGATTGTTTCGTCAATATCTCAATGCCCCTGATGAATTTTAGGGTGAATCTAATTGGGTTACAAGCGCACGAAATCTGCTTTCGAAAAAAATCACCTAACTCGGAGTCCGGCTGAAGCAGATATTAGCGTTTTGAGTCACGTAGGTCTGTGCAGTCTGAATCTGAATCCAAAACATGAAAGACTTGGAATCTATCTTCTCTTGGGCCAAAAGTGACGTGAGAGGACTTTTTGAACAGAACCTAAACATCTATTTTCCCTTATCTTCATTATTGTGTTGTATGAATGTCCATTACACCTGCAATTAGACATGGCACAAAAGTATGTGAAGTATTTTGTCGGGGATAATATAAGTAAATTGTTGCATAGTTCGCATTAGAAATCACCTCATAAATATGCATGTATGCAATATTTTTGGTCGTATCCAAGGTAGTCATGTTCCCATCATCCTCCCCTTCTCAAAAATAAAGATGTGCTCAATGCTACTTAATATGAAATGTGGCAAACAAAAGAGACAAGGTGTACATGTTATATATGTATGACATCCATTTTTACTTCCCTTGGTTTTTGCACATGTGACGCATGTATACATGAGTAAGTTTCATATGCCATGAAATATAGAGCCAAATATTACCACAAGAAGTAGAAGGCATGAATATATTGCAACTCAGTTTGAACATATAAGTCAAGCTCTTATTCATATCAAAAGATTGACAATGCCTATCATTAAACCATCCCAACATTGGTGAATATACTTTAATAGTTTCCTATTTACATGCTACAACATGCTTAAATAAGCAAACATGCAACAAGTCATTTGACACATAATCATCACCAATATTAGAGGTCATATCAAAATGATTGAACTTTGGCATAATTATTTTCAAACGTATCCTATGCAAATCTGATTTATTCTTTGATTTAGATGGTTCTTTCACATCAACAGTTAATTCAATGGGTCCACTCGAAATTGTTGATATTTAAGTTGTTTCATGACACGACAAATTCATAATAGTAGTAAAATTCTCTAAAATAGGTGTTGTGCTCAAGTGAGCAGGTAACTCAACACATGATGTATTCAAGTCAACTAGGAATTCATCATTGATACGTCTCCAACGTATCTAATTTTTTTTTTATTCTTCCATGCTATTATAATATCCTTCTAAGATGTTTTATGGGCTTTTATATACACTTTTATATGATTTTTGGGACTAACCTATTAACCTGGAGCCCAGTGCCAGTTTCCGTTTTTTCCTTGTTTTTGAGTTTTACAGAAAAGGAATACCAAACGGAGTCCAATTCACGTGCCAATTTTTGATGATGTTTTCTCTACCAAAAGAAGCCCCCGAAGTAAAAGAGTTGGGCCAGGAGAGTCACGGGCTGCCCACGAGGGTGCGGGGCGCGCCCACTCCAAGTGGTGGCGCCCCCCTATCTCGTGGACATCCCGGAGTCCCCCTGACTTGTGCCCTACGCCAAAAAATCCAATAAATACAGAAACCTCCGAAAAATAACCTTGATCGGGAGTTCCGCTGCCGAAAGACTCTGTTGCCACCGAAAACCAATCTAGACCCGTTCTAGCACCCTGCCGGAAGGGGGGGGGATCCCTCTCCGGTGGCCATCTTCATCATCACGGCGCTCTCCATGATGAGGAGGGAGTAGTCCACCCTCAGGGCTGAGGGTATGTACTAGTAGCTATGTGTTTGATATCTCTCCCTCTCATGTTCTTGAGATGACATGATCCTAATGTATCGCTAGCTTTGCTATTATAGTTGGATCTTATGATGTTTCTCCCCCTCTACTCTCTTGTAATGGATTGAGTTTTCCCTTTGAAGTCATCTTATCCGATTGAGTCTTTAAGGATTTGAGAACACTTGATGTAGGTCTTGCGTGGGATACCTGTGGTGACAATGGGGTATTCTATTGATTCACTTGATGTATGTTTTGGTGATCAACTTGCGCGTTTCGTGACCTTGGGAATCTATGCATAGGGGTTGGCACACATTTTTGTCTTGACTCTTCGGTAGAAACTTTGGGGCACTCTTTGAAGTTCTTTTTGTTGGTTGAATAGATAAATCTGAGATTGTGTGATGCATATCGTATAATCATGCCCACGGATACTTGAGGTGACAATGGAGTTTCTAGGTGACATTAGGGTTTTGGTTGATTTGTATCTTAAGGTGTTATTCTAGTACGAACTCTATAATAGATCGAACGGAAAGAATAGCTTCGTGTTATTTTACTACAGACTCAGGAATAGATCGATAAGAAAGAATAACTTCGAGGTGGTTTCATACCCTACCATAATCTCTTCGTTTGTTCTCCGCTATTAGTTACTTTGGAGTGACTCATTCTTGCATGTTGGGGGATAGTTATATGATCCAGTTATGTTATTGTTGTTGAGAGAACTTGCACTAGTGAAAGTATGAACCCTAGGCCTTGTTTCCTATCATTGCAACACCGTTTATGCTCACTTTTATCATTAGTTACCTTGCTGTTTTATATTTTTAGATTATAAAAACCTATATCTACCATCCATATTGCACTTGTATTCTCTTCGCCAAACTAGTGCACCTATTCAATTTACCATTGTATTGGGTGTGTTGGGGACACAAGAGACTCTTTGTTATTTGGTTGCAGGGTTCTTTGAGAGAGACCATCGTCATCCTACGCCTCCCACGGATTGATAAACCTTAGGTCATCCACTTGAGGGAAATTGCTACTATCCTACAAACCTCTGCACTTGGAGGCCCTACAACGTCTACAAGAAGAAGGTTGTGTAGTAGACATCAAGCTCTTTTCTGGCGCAATTGCCGGGGAGGTGGGTGCTTTAAGGTATATCTTTAGATCTTGCAATCGAATCTTTTAGTTTCTTGTTTTATCACTTGTTTAATTTATAAAAGAAACTACAAAAAAATTGAATTAAGGTTACCTCATATGCTTCATCTTTTCAATATCTTTCGTGAAAATGATTGGAAGGAAAATTATGCTCAAGTACTAGAAGAAGAATTACATAGAATTCTTGGCATAAAATATGTGCATGATGATCATGATTGCAATGTTGTTAGTATGAATTCTTTGAATACCCATGATGCTAATGATATGCAAAGCCACAAGCTTGGGGATGCTATGTTTGATGAAGATGATATTTTTAGTCCCCCAAGTTTTGATGAGCAAATTTATTATGGTGAAAGCATGCCTCCTATTTATGATGATTATATTGATGAAAGTGGATTTGGAGAGGTCATGACTTTATTTAGTGATGAATCCACTATTTGGGAAGAGGTTCCAATTGATTATGAAAACAAAGTTGCTATCTATGATGATTATTGTGATGACTTGTATGCTATTAAGAATAATGATAACCATGAAACTTGTCATCATGATTTTAGTTTTCAATTGGATTATGCCTCACATGATAATTATTTTGTTGAGTTTGCTCCCTCTATTATTCATGAGAACAAATTCGCTTATGTGGAGAGTAGTAAAATTTCTATGCAAGTAGATCATGAAAATAATGCTTTATATTCTGGTTATATGGTTGAATTCATTCACGATGCTACTGAAAATTATTATGAGGGAGGAACATATGCTTGTAGGAAGTGCAATAATATCAAGTTTCCTCTCTATGTGCTTGAAGTTTGGAAGCTATGCTTGTTTTGCTTTCCTATGCTATTTGATTCTTGTTCCCATAAGTTGTTTGCTCAGAAAATATCTATGCATAGGAAGTGGGTTAGACTTAAGTGTGCTAGTCATATTCTTCACGATGCTCCCTTTTTGTTTCAATTCTTATCTTTTATGTGAGCATCATTGAAATCATTGTGCCTAGCTAGGGGCGTTAAACGATAGCGCCTGTTGGGGGCAACCCAATTTTTTTTTGCTTCTATTTAGGAATAAATATTGCATCTATTAGTGTTTGTGCCAAGTAGAACCTTTGGGAAGACTTGGGTGAAGTGTTTGTGATCATGCTGTAAAAAACAGAAACTTTAGCACTCACGAGAATAGCTACCATTTTTTTACTGAAGAGTGCTTTTTAGTTGATTCTTTTTGCAGATGAATAATAGACAAATTCCTCACGTTCACCAATTTATTTCAGAATTTTTAGAGTTACAGATGTATTCGAAAGTTACAGATTGTTAGAGACTATTCTGTTTTTGACATATTCTGTTTTCTATGTGTTGTTTGGTTATTTTGATGAATCTATGAGTAGTATCGGAGGGTATGGACCATAGAGAAGTTGGAATAAAGTAGATATTACACCAATATGAATTTAGAATGAGTTCATAACAGTACCTAAGTGGTAGTTTTATTTTCTTATACTAACAGAGCTTACGAGTTTTCAGTTAAGTTTTGTGTTGTGAAGTTTTCAAGTTTTGGGTAAAGATTCGATGGACTATGGAATAAGGAATGGCAAGAGACTAAGCTTGGGGATGCCCAAGGCACCCCAAGGTAATATTCAAGGACAACCAAAATCCTAAGCTTGGGGATGCCCCGGGAAGGCATCCCCTCTTTCGTCTTCGTCTATCGATAACTTTACTTGAGGCTATATTTTTATTCACCACATGGTATGTGTTTTGCTTGGAGCATCAATTTAGTTTTATTTGTTTTTCTTGCTGTTTGAATAATATCCCAAGATCTGAAATTATTAAATGTTAGAGAGTCTTCACATAGTTACATAATTATTCAACTACTCATTGATCTTCACGTATATCCTTTGGAGTAGTTTGTCTTTTGCTCTAGTGCTTCACTTATATCTTTTAGAGCATGACGGTGGTTTTATTTTGAAGAAATAGATGAACTCTCATGCTTCACTTATATTATTTTGAGAGTCTTATAGAACGGCATGGTAATGTGCTTTGGTTATGAAACTAGTCCTAATATGATAGGCATCCAAGATGAGTATAGTAAAAACTTTCACATAAATTTCAATGAATGATAGGAGAAGTTTGATACTTGATGATTGTTTTGAGATACGAGGATGATGATATTAGAGTCATGCTAGTGGAGTAATTATGAATTTGAGAAATACTTGTGTTAAAGTTTGTGATTCCCGTAGCATGCACGTATGGTAAACCGCTATGTGACGAAGTTAGAGCATGAGGTATTTATTGATTGTCATCCTTTGTGTGGAGGTCGGGATCGCGTGATGGTTAACTCCTACCAACCCTTCCCATAGGAGCATGCGTTAATTACTTTGTTTTGATGACTCGTAAATTTTTGCAATAAGTATATGAGTTCTTTATGACTAATGTTGAGTCCATGGATTATACGCACTCTCACCCTTCCACCATTGCTAGCCTCTCTTGTACCGCGCAACTCTCGCCGGTACCATACACCCACCATATACCTTCCTCAAAACAGCCACCATACCTACCTATCATGGCATTTCCATACCCATTCCGAGATATATTGCCATGCAACTTTCCACCATTCCGTTCATATGACACGCTTCATATTGTCATATTGCCATGCATGATCATGTAGTTGACATCGTAATTGTGGCAAAGCCATCATTCACAATTCATTCATACATGTCACTCTTGATTCATTGCACATCCCGGTACACCGCCGGAGGCATTCACATAGAGTCATATCTTGTTCTAGCTTCAATTTGTAATCTTTGAGTTGTAAGTAAATAAAAGTGTGATGATCTTCATTATTAGAGCATTGTCCCGTGTGAGGAAACCAAAAAAAAAGATAAAGGCCAAATAAAAAAAGATGGCCAAAAAAATAAAGAGGGGGTAAAAAAAAGATGAAAGCCCCTCCAAAAAAATGAGAGAAAAGAGAGAAGGGACAATGCTACTATCCCTTTCCACACTTGTGCTTCAAAGTAGCACCATAATCTTCATGATAGAGAGTCTCTTGTTTTGTCATTTTCATATACTAGTGGGAATTTTCATTATAGAACTTGGCTTGTATATTCCAAAAATGGGCTTCCTCAAATGCCCTAGGTCTTCATGAGCAAGCAAGTTGGATGCACACCCACTTAGTTTCTTTTGTTGAGCTTTCATACACTTATAGCTCTAGTGCATCCGTTGCATGACAATCCCTACTCACTCACATTGATATCTATTGATGGGCATCTCCATAGCCCATTGATACGCCTAGTCGATGTGAGACTATCTTCCTCCTTTTTATCTTCTCCACAACCACCACTCTATTCCACCTATAGTGCTATATCCATGGCTCACGCTCATGTATTGCGTGAAAGTTGAAAGGTTTGAAAAAATTGAAGTGTGAAACAATTGCTTGGATGAAACCGGGGTTATGCATGATAAGAATATTTTGTTTGATGAAGAGGGAGCATAGCCAGACTATATGATTTTGTAGGGATAACTTTCTTTGGCCATGTTATTTTGAGAAGACATGATTGCTTTGTTAGACTGCTTTAAGTATTATTATTCTTATGTTAATATAGACTTTTGTCTTGAATCTTTCGGATCTGAACATTCATGCCATAATAAAGAAATTTACATTGAGAATTATGTTGGTTAGCATTCCACATAAAAAAAATCTGTTTTTATCATTTACCTACTCGAGGACGAGCAGGAATTCAGCTTGGGGATGTTTGATATGTCTCCAATGTATCTAAAAATTTTAATTGCTCCATGCTATTATATTATCCTTCTAGGATGTTTTATGGGATTTTATATACACTTTTATATGATTTTTGGTACTAACCTATTAACCTAGAGCCCAGTGCTAGTTTCTGTTTTTCCTTATTTTTGAGTTTTACAGAAAAGGAATACCAAACGGAGTCCAATTGACGTGCCAATTTTTGATGATTTTTTCTGGACCAAAAGAAGCCCCGAAGTAAAAGAGTTGGGCCAGGAGAGCCACGGGCTGCCCACGAGGGTGGGGGCATGCCCACTCCAAGTGGTGGCGCCCCCCTATCTCGTGGATAGCCCGGAGTCCCACCTGACTTGTGCCCTACGCCAAAAAATCCAATAAATACAGAAACCTCCGGAAAATAACCTAGATCGGGAGTTCCACCGCCGAAAGACTCTGTTGCCACCGAAAATCAATCTAGACCCATTCTGGCACCCTGCCGGAGGGGGGGGAATCCCTCTCCGGTGGCCATCTTCATCATCCCGGCGCTCTCCATGACGAGGAGGGAGTAGTCCACCCTCAGGGCTGAGGGTATGTACCAGTAGCTATGTGTTTGATCTCTCTCTCTCTCTCATGTTCTTGAGATGACACGATCTTGATGTATCGCGAGCTTTGCTATTATAGTTGGATCTTATGATGTTTCTCCCCCTCTACTCTCTTGTAATGGATTGAGTTTTCCCTTTGAAGTTATCTTATCGGATTGAGTCTTTAAGGATTTGAGAACACTTGATGTATGTCTTGCGTGGGATACCTATGGTGACAATGGGGTATTCTATTGATTCACTTGATGTATGTTTCAGTGATCAACTTGTGGGTTCCGTGACCTTGGGAATCTATGCATAGGGGTTGGCACATGTTTTTGTCTTGACTATCCGGTAGAAACTTTGGGGCACTCTTTGAAGTTCTTTTTGTTGGTTGAATACATGAATCTGAGATTGTGTGATGCATATCGTATAATCATGCCCGCGGATACTTGAGGTGACAATGGAGTATCTAGGTGACATTAGGGTTTTGGTTGATTTGTATCTTAAGGTGTTATTCTAGTAGATCAAATGGAAATAATAGCTTCGTGTTATTTTACTAGAGACTCTTGAATAGATCGATCAGAAACAATAACTTTGAGGTGGTTTCGTACCCCTACCATAATCTCTTCGTTTGTTCTCCGCTATTAGTTACTTTGGAGTGACTCTTTGTTGCATGTTGAGGGATAGTTATATGATCCAGTTATGTTATTATTGTTGAGAGAACTTGCACTAGTGAAAGTATGAACCCTAGGCCTTGTTTCCTATCATTGCAACACCGTTTATGCTCACTTTTATCACTAGTTACCTTGCTGTTTTTATATATATTCATATTACAAAAACCTATATCTACCATCCATATTGCACTTGTATCACCATATCTTCGCCGAACTAGTGCACCTATACAATTTACCATTGTATTGGGTGTGTTGGGGACACAAGTGACTCTTTGTTATTTGGTTGCAGGGTTCTTTGAGAGAGACCATCTTCATCCTACGCCTCCCACAGAATGATAAACCTTAGGTCATCCACTTGAGGGAAATTTGCTACAGTCCTACAAACCTCTGCACTTGGAGGCCCAACAACGTTTACAAGAAGAAGGTTGCGTAGTAGACATCAATAATCCTCATGTGAAGTTATGCAATCAATACCTTTAGTGGTACCTTGTCGCAATGACTCAGACGATGTAGGTACGGATGATGGTAATGTGGCATAGACTTGAGGCAATGTCGTGCTCACAATCTGAGGTGTGGCCACTCTAGCAGGTGCTTCGTGGGAGGATACAACTAGTGTTGGTGAGCATGCACTAAAATAGTAGTCATCATAGTCTCCCAATGCATCTTCATGCATTTGTCTGTCAAAGGTACAGGCACGAACAAACATACCAGTAATACAATGCGGAATATAATGAAACCTTGCGTGAATGTCTTGGTTCGAACCATGTAAAAATATTATTTGTATCACCCTCAGATTCATCTATGTCACAGTAATGCGTATAAGATTTGAACTCTTGGTTATAAGCATTAACAATGTTACTGCCTTGTTTTAACTGTTCTAATTTGTGAAGCAATTCACGACGATAGTAAGTAGGAACAAACTGATGCCTCATTATAGCTTTCAAATCGTTCCAAGTTGTGGGATGGTTATCAATATTTTTCTTACATTGCACACTCCACCAAACAAAAGAAAAAACTAGTAAATTCTTGAGTGGCAGCACATACTTTCTCATGTTCAGAAAAATCATGGCTAGCAAACATTTGTTCTACCTCAAGCTGCCAAGCAAGATAAATCGCATGATTAAATCTACCCTCAAATTGCGGTAAAGAGATAACCTAACCAGATGCTTGTGTGTGTCGTCGCACCTATCATAGTGGTGGAGATGTGTCCGTCATCCAATAATTTCTATCTCCGGAACCTGTCATGTTAGTAGAAACAAGAAAATAAATTCGAGAATATTGTTCCTATGAACTATTAGGATGTGGAGGCACAGTGCTAATAGTATATCAAATATCAATGTCTTACAAGTTCTTACCATGCAGCATGTGGTGACTGGCAACCAGCGGTGTCGAATAACTCTGAAGATTGAGTAAAGCGATTACTAGGTGAACGTATGTTTACATGGTGTAGAAATATGTAGAGCTTGTAAGGCATAAATATATCGTAGAAAAATATTCACAATAATCAATACAGATATGCAATGCTGAATAAGCGCTTAACGATGGTACTTTGTTGGTCCTAGGCTAGACCGGACTAGAGACGCGAGCCTAGAACACTAATGGGGTCACGGCGTAGCAGAACTAGCAGAAACAAAGGATATGAAGTAGCTCTAGATAACAAGATATTAGTGAAGATCACAATGGCAGTGAAGATAGTGATGAGAAACAACTGACAAACAAGATATGCAAAAACACTATCTCCAAACTTTTTTTTTACTTTTTTCTTCCCCTATTTTTTCTTCTCTTTTTTTCTCTCGCTTTTTTTAGTTTTTTCTTTTCACTTTTTTTCTCTATTTTTGTCTTTCGAAACTAACTAGATAGGATGCAAATTCGATCTAGCGAAGATGCAAACGGCCTCAAGTGTGATTATGACAATGAACATAGGGGGTTACATGGTGGAAATTTATGGAAGGTGGTGGTTGGTCGTGGTGGGGATGTTGGTGATGGTGCGGTGGTGATATATGGAAGCGGCGATGAAGATGGTGCGGCGATGGCATGACAAATTGTGAAGAGAACTTGAACTCTAAAGGACTAGACACTAAGACCAGCAACTCGACACGACGATGCAACCGCAAATTCAACAAAGAAACACATCGAACAAATAGTTGCAAAAGGCTCAAATTAGTTCGGACAGGATGAACTAACCCTAATTTTTTTATGGATTTTTCTTGGACAATTGGTAAAAAATAGATCTAATCTAGCGATAACTGGGAATTCTCAACGAGCAACCTGAAAACAAATACAACTTGATAGAGGTGAGGGTCCCGATGAGATGGTAACTATCAATTTGGTGGAGTCGACTTTCACGATCCGACTACAAACATGCACGACATTGTACCTTAGCAATCAAGAAACCAATCTCTTGGGGTTACTGACAATGCCAGAAGCACGATCAGCCTAACCACGAAGGTCTATTCATGCATGCAATCGAAGAACAGGCAAGAATATGATAAAGCAATCTGAATATTGTAATTATAGAGGAAGTATTGATAAAGGTGGGGATCTATAAGCGGTCTTGCTTTGGTCGTTGGAGATGTATACGAAGTTGCAATGGCTAACTTTTGACTAAACAAAACCCCAGGAAAAAGCTACTAGATTGATCTACTTATATATGAGTAAGGGGTGGTGGCCAAGGAGGTAGGAGGACGTCCCAAGGCAGCCTAAATCTAAATCTAGGTCGTACAAGGCTCATGGGCTCAAGTGGAGGTGATGCAACACCTTTGAACTTGTATTTTGAGTCAGATTCTGCTCGAGCATCAAATTGTTTCGTCAATATCTCAATGCTCTTTACGAATTTGAAGGTGAATCCAATTGTGTTGGAATGTGCACGAAATCTACCTTGCAACAAGAAAAGAATCACCTAATTCGGAGTCCGGATGAAAGATATATTTGCGTTTTGAGTCAGGTATGTCTGTGCAGTCCTATTCTGAGTTCAGAACGTCAGAGACTTGGAATCTATCTTTTCTTGGGCCAAAAGTGACGTGAGAGGACTTTTTGAACAACACCTAAACATCTCTTTTTCCCTTATCTTTATCTGTTGATTTTACAAATGTCCCATACATATGCATTTGGACATGGCACAAAAGTCTGTGAAGTATTTGTGTCATGGATAATATAACTAAATTGTTGCATAGTTTGCATTAGAAATCACCTCAGAAATACGCATGTATGCAATATTTTTGGTTGTCTCCAAGGTAGTCACGTCCTCATCACACCAGGGGCTCGACTCCGACGCTGATCTCCTTCGAGTAGATTGGATCAGGCATCCCGGCAGCGCCGAAGGAACCAGACACATTGACCTCGGGCGATCTCGTCGCGACATCAAGCTTTGAAGCCAGTACGGCCCCCACCTCAGAAATCGCATCGGACCCGGAACCAGCTCTTGTGCCAGGGCCGGAGTTGGCTTCGAATCCTCATCACGCCGACGACGTGCCAAGCTATACACCGGGGGTACTTCAAGTTTTACCTGCCTATAGCCGGGCCAAGAACCCCAAAGAACTATCTCAGCTACACGAGATGCTCGACCGTATGCAAAGCTTATTAATCTCAGACGGTCCGACCTTGGTTTATGACAAGATTAGACTTAAATCTGATGATCTAGAAATTTACATCCCACCCACCACCCACCTAGTCGCCATGGTCTATGATTTAATCGATGTGCTAGACTATGACGTGGCCACTAACATGGATGAAGATGTCAATGGCCCTACAAAAAATACTTCGCCGTTGGTAAACACTAACAAATGGACTACAACATCTACTTATGATGCATACATGGTTGATACTCGTAGAAACTTGTTCAGACGTTGGTGCATGCATGAATGAGGCACCGATGGGGATCCTAGTGTGAAAAATGCCACCACCCACAATGGCGACGTGACGGCCATCGAGGCTGACAATCCAGGAGAGGATCTTCAAGCCTCCCTGGAGCAACACGCCAGCCCCGAAGGAATCCCGGAGGACATGGGCCCTGATGACCTCTTTAAAGGGGCTAATGACAACTATTTACCTGAATCTGAGGAGGAAAAGACCCTGAGTACTGAGGGCTATATTGTCCCTTAAGACCCCTTTGAGCAAGAAAGCTTTCGGCAGACCCTCGTGCCACCGCCCGAAGTATGAAACGGAAACAATAGCAGCTGCAAGACATTGAGGACGCAATGAATGAAAAGTGGGTCAAAGTACTCTCGGTCTAGCAAGACCTCGAAGAACAGTGCCATAGCGAGCTTAAATCCTATCCGTGCAGGCGTTTGCTGCACGAATTCAATGAAGAGCTGATCCGCGACACACCTTAAACGCGTGGACGGGCGGATCAACCACACTGACCTCCTAGAGGGCACGATAGGCCGATCCAGGAAAATTTCCACACCCAACCAACACTGCACCATCATGGCAAGGAACATGTGTCCTACTTAGAGCCTCATGATGTTCAATGCCAGATAGAGGCAAACCAGCAGCCGCCTCGGTCCATTTACAGATTAAGAAGACGTGCACCCGTGGGACTTGATGGCTACAAGGCCTTGCCAGACAGGAACGACCGAGCTCGGGTCCAAGCCTATACATAGATATGTCCAGATGTCCAGAGTGATATTGCCTAGACTCGAGGCCCCGCACACTAATTTGTTTTACAGGCGGGTGATGGAACATCAATTCCAAGACCGGTCTAAACCCATTAACATAGAATCATACGATGGCACAACTGATCCAGTTGTATGGATCAAGGATTTTCTCCTCCATATAAATATGGCTAATGGAGACGACCTCCATGCTATCAAATAATTGCACCTCAAGGTAAAGGGCTGACAAGGCATTGCCTAAACAACCTGCCCCTCATTCCATAGGGAGCTGGGAAGCACTCAAGGACGCCTTTAGTGCGAATTTCCAAGGAACTTATGTTTGAACTCTGGATGCCGATGGCCTAAGTCACGTAGTCCAGCAACCGGGCAAATCAGCTTGGGAATTCTGGAATTGATTCCATACCAAAAAGAACAAGATTATACTGCCCTGACGCCGAGGCCATTGTGGCATTCAAGCAGAACATCCAAGATGAATGGCTCGCCCGCCAGCTCGGGCAAGTCAAGCCGAGGACAATGGAGGCCCACACCATAGTTATGACCCGCTTTTGCGCGGGAGAGGATAGCTAGTTGGCCCGTAGTACTCCCATGGCAGGGGCACTATGTCCCCAGAATGCATAACTTTGCATTGAAAATTCCATAGGTCACTGAGGAGCCAAAATGAAGAAAACATCGCGGTCAGTTCGACTGAGTAGTGACACACTTCTGACTTGCATACCGATAGAGTTATGTAAAAGACTCAGCCAAGAGTGGTATGTTCACATGGCTTTAACCATCCAAATAGAAACTACACACATCTCTAAGGGACTCGACTGACGAAAGCATCAAGCAAGAGAATGTTCGAGCTTGCAGGCAGCCCATATCGGCTTCACTCTCAACGAAGACAAGTTGGTCAACAACATGGAGACGCAGACGTGCGGTAGGAAGCGGCTTGGGCCAATAAACACAATGACAAGTCCGCCCTATTTTGATCTACTCCTTATCTTTTTCTTTCCCCCATTGTATCTTTTTGAAGTTCCTTTTGTGAAAGCTCGGCATACATGGCTTGACCATATGAAATAGAAATTGCACCTATTAAGGTTCCTTAGCATTTCCTCATGATTAATGCCTTCGAGCGAAAAGAATACTTTATGATACAATTGTTATTCACAAAGGGCCTCGCTTTCCATCGCTCTCCCCTAATTACAAGTCCTTTATACTCATCGTCTCAGGCATTGCATTATACGAATCAGTTTCGAACCTAGATTTTGGTCAATAGTTAGGTTGCCCGGCTCCTGTGCTTACCTCTTATGTTTCCGATCAATTCAGCTAAGGGTGTATGGGGAGAACCACTGTGATAGTGCCGCCAGCTCATATGGCGGAGCTCCTCAGCGAGGAAAGCCAAGTACTGATATCGGGGTTATGTACCCCGGGTATCCTCATCCCTACCCAAGGACCATTTAAGACATCAGAGCTAGCCAAGCCCCCAAGGCCGACTGGGCATACGGCCGGCTTCCCGACCGATTTCCAGAAGACGGCACGTCCCTAGAAGGTGGCCCCGGGAGTGCGCCGACTCCTAGTTGCCGGCCCTCCCCCTCGGAGTCCGCACTTACCGACCATGAACAAAGATAGAGCATCGCAACAGTGCCACCTGCTCCCCCTAGGAGGGAGCGTGGCTGTAGTGCGCTTGGACCAGGCGGACACCCTCCAGCACGGCGTGGGACTGTAGCCATGCGAAGCATGGCGCCTCCCTCATCAGCAAGGATGGTGCCCCATTGAAAGGCAACTGGCGTGGCCCGTAGGCTGTGGGCCCTACTTGTCGGCCGGATTCTCGGCAACCGGGGGGTCCCCCAAAGGCGGCCCCTACTTATCGGCCAGATTCTCGGCAGCCGGCGGGGTCCACCATAGGTGGGCCCCAGCAGCCGGCAGAGAACCTGGCAACCGAAGACATAGACACCCAGGTCCCACCACCCGGACATTTTACCATTGTACCCCTGGGGATTTGGCCTATAAAACACCCAGGCCACACCCATGCAAAGGGTTCAGCATCCATTCCCAGACACCATAGCTAGGAGTAAGAGAGCTAGCCTTGCCCTTCTTCCTCCTCTAGCACTACAGCTCAAGGAGCAAGCTTGTACACTTGTGATCATAGTCATCATGTGGAGACCCCGCATAGCAGGACTGGGGGTGTTATCTCCTCAGAGAGCCCCGAACCTGGGTATGTCTCGTATCCAACCTCGTGCCCACTCCTGCCTCCAGGGCCCGACGACGTCCTTTTGGCTCCACCCATGTTAAGCCACCCCTTGGCATCTAACATGAGGATACCACGACAGTTGGCGCCCACCGTGGGGCCATCCACGGCGTCGGCCGGAGACACGTTCTGGACGGGAATCGCCTTCCTCTCCCGCGAGCGCGTCACGTCTGGCTTGATCAACCAGCCCGATGCGGTCGCTTGCGCTTGCAGCAGCGCATCACCCGACGCGGGAGCCGCCTGCCCCGTGAGTTCCTTCCTCGACCTCTTCGGGAAGCTTAGCCTCTCCGACGAGGCCGGAACCAACGAGTACCCCGGCAATGTGACCATCATTGACGACCCACTCCCTCCTGCCGCCAGCGACGTCTCTGCCAGCGCACTCGACGCTAGCATCTTCATGGAGGCGATGGTCATTAGAGATGGCCAACCAGCTGACGGAGCCGCTTAGGAGCCATTGTGAGCAGCAATGCAGGACTTAGTCCCTCTCGTTGATGACAAAACCGATCATGTGGCGCTGGAAACAATCTGCGTCAAGATACTCGACAATGCCACTAAGCTGGCGGCCATGAAGCGTTGCGCAGAAGCCATCTAGTGCGAGATCGACCGCATTACTGGCGGCACGCCGGCTGCTTCTGAGCCCAGCTGGACCGATGCATACTAGGAGTCAGAAGCTCGATCTATGAAACCCTGGCGCAGAACCTGCGCGCCGCGTTGGCGGTGGCAGAAGACCTCCGAATCTTGGAGGGCGACGAGTGGTCATTCAGATGGAACGCCTCCAAAAGCTCCTCAATGTTGTGAACACGCAGCAAGACACATGCAATCGCGTGCTAGCGGCCGGCAAGCAGGCCGAGAACCCGGAGGCCCGCCGCGAGCAAGGTGCGACCTCCCGGTCCCCTGGTGGCGGTGGCCACAACCAGAACCTGGGTGCGGCTCTTGGTTGTAGATGGTGATCTCAGCACATGGGTGTGGCCTGCCAGCAAGCTCCTCCGGACCTGGAGGGCCGGCGCCAGCAGGATGAACGCCCGCCTCCCTATAGGGAGAGGCCGGGTTCTCCAGCGTCGATTGATTACCCGACTTTGGGCGGCCGGCTAGGCCCGTGTGTCAGAGACCATGACGCCTGTCAATGGATCGAGCAGCTGGCCCGGTCCCAAGCGATGGAAGAAGAGGACGTGGTCGGCCCGGCCTGCTTCGCCCCCCACATCCGCGAAGAGCCCTTTCCGAAAGGGTTCTCGCTGCCTTGCGACACTCCCAAGTACAACGGCACCGTGAAGCCAGAGGATGATTACGCCAGTGCAGTGTGCATAACCAACGTCAACAAGCACGTTACCGTGAAGTATGTTCCGCTCATGTTGCAAGGCACGGCCCGGACATAGCTGAACAACCTCAAGCCTAATAGCATCAACAGTTGGTTGGACTTCAATGAAGCTTTCGTGCGCAACTTCAAGAACACTTACAAGTGCCCCCCTAAGCTTCACAGCTCTCCATGTGTGTTCAAGGGCCGACCGAGTCAACTCGCAACTACCTAACGCGGTGGGCCACGTTCGCAACTCCCGCGAGAGGGTGCAAGAGGTGCAAGCCATCGAATACTTCACCGCCAGGTGCCGAGAGGGCACTCTGCTCAAGCACAAGCTCATGTGTGACGAGCCGACCAATCTGAACGAGCTCTAGGCGGTAGCGGACAAGTACACTACGGCAGACTCCTCCATCAAGTTGGAGATCCGGGTTGACACATCCGGAAAGATGGTCTCGCTGAACACCCCGGCACCGGCCGGCGCTCCAGTTGGCGTCAGTAGACGAACAGCAACAACAAGTGCAAGGCCTAGGAGCCGGCTTCCAACAGCCGGCAGGTGGCAACCGTTGAGGCCCAGAACCGGCAGCCGGCAGGCAACCCGGCCCCAAGTGTTAGCAATGCGACAAGGGTGCCTGGCAGCTGGCCCTCTCCTATGAGCAGGCCCTTGATGCTCCATGCAAGTTCCACAGCAGCGCGAAGCCGTCAAACCATACGACTCGGCGGTGCAACTGGATCCTCCCGAATCGCCAAGGGGGGGGGGGGGCACTGCCGCCTCCTCCAGCCGGCCCGGTGGCTGCGGCTTAGCTGGCCCGCCTTGTCGACATGCTCCAAGAAAATTCCCCAACGTGCATGCTATGTACATCATGATGTGGAGCATCCTATGGACATCACCATGTCAAGAGTTCGCTTGGCAAGTGACACGTGCAACCTCTACTTCTCATAAATAAAGGTGAATCATCTCCTTTACACGTTTTCACTTGACCCCTTCGAGGATGGTATACTACTTGACACTCCACTCATGTGCATGCATAGGTATTATCGGAGCTTCACGAATGACGACGAGGAGTGCAAGCGCCAAGGATCACCTACACCATCCGCGAGGGAAGCGTGGAAGAGAAGACGGAAGAAACGGAGTTGTTGCAAGCTACAACCATCGGACGACCGCTCTGTACCGGACGTCTGAAGACTTCCAGGCTCCGGACATCCGAGACCCACCAGACGACGGGCAACCGGGCGACCGTCCACCACCGGACGTCCGACGTTTCGCAACATAATGAAATTAGCGGAAGTCCGAAGACTTACGGACGTCCGGTCCCTCGCGAGCCATCGGACATCCGGTAGCCAGCGGACGTCCACTACGTGTTTCTGCACAGCTTTCGAGCCTGAGGTCCATGTACCCCTTTCGCCCCTCACTTACCCCTTCGTGGCCCAGACTATATATACTCCTCCACCTCCACCATTTTAGGGTTAGCAATGTGAGAGCTCATTTGATAGAGAGCTTTGCTCCTTGTGCCACTCTACTCTTAAGAGAGAGAGAGAGACTACCACTCCCATGGAGTTCAAGACCTCCATGTGAGCATGTGAGAAGATCCTACGGGATTAAAGACCCCTCATGGGAAGACACGTCTAGGATATTATCAAGACCTCCTCCCGGAGATGAACTTTACGTTGTATCTTACCCTTTGTTGTTCATGTACCTTGTGATCTTGTGTGTTTGATTGTCTAGTGGATGTGTGATTTGACTTGTTCTTGAGTGTTTTACCTTGTGATTTCTCTCCATTCTTCCCCATGTTCTTCGTGGGATCCCCTCCATTTTATGAAAGATTGGCCTTAGGGTCGCCACCGTACATCATCTTGGTATCTAGAGCCAAGGTTTCTCATGAATTTGGAGCCCCCTGACCGTTATCTAGCCTTTTTTGTTGTGTTCTTCCCCAAATTCAAAAATTCCTCACCAAAAATAGCCCCAATTTTTTTTGTGATTTGTTGGTTTGATGAGCTTTTGTTGATTTTGATCCATGGATTTGCTTGGTTTCAAGTGGATCTAGCATTTCCCCAAGTTTCCCCACTTTACATCCACAAAATCTCATCAATTTTGACCCCAAAATCATCCATTTCCGTGCAAAATTGTGTCCCAGATCTCAAATCCCGCGCTGACCCCGACCCACCGGACGACCAACACTTAACCGGACGTCCGGACCCTCCTGAAACACCGGACGTCCGCAACCCACCGGACGACTGGAACCATTTTACAAAACGAAATTAGCGGATTTCCGAGCCCGACCGGACATCCGGTCACCGGACATCTGTCCATTAGCGGACGTCCGGTACCTGTAGATTTCCACTTCGGCTGATTTTTGTTTTGTCTATAACTAATTCATCCGAACTCCGATTTTGACGTTCTTTAGCTTGTTTTGAAGCTCTTGACATCCCTCATACCAAAAATATACTACCATAATCATTTGACTCCATCAAATTTGTGAAATTTGGCAAGTTTTCCTAGGCCTTCTACCATATCATCCGCATAGCCACCATAGCCTTCCACATCCTAACATATTTTATTTCCCATCGCATTTGTGTTTGCTTGAGTAGTGATTTGAGTCTCCTAAGCTATCTAGGCTACTTAGGACAATTTCTTGTTCATCAACCACCACCACCACTTCTGCATACCCATTTCCCACTATACGTTTCTAACCCAACCTAACCCAATTTTCTTTGAGCTTGTTTGAGTTGTGGCTTGTGTCTCCTAAGGTGTTTCGGCCACTTAGGGATCGTGACATCAACTCCGACACTGTGTATAGCCCATCATACCCTTCCGCCACCATAACCCATTTTGACCGGGTTTTCACCATTAATTCTACAACCACCACCGCTTTTTCGCTACCACCATTTGACCTTGAGATTTTGAGTTGTGGGTTTTCCATTTCCTAAGGTGTTTCAGCTAATTAGGAACGGGTCTACATCAAGAACACCGCCTCTCATCATCATCATCGGACGTTAACTTCGACGACATCATTGTATAACCCCTTGCATTTGCATTGTGAACCCCTAGACCATTTGGCGTCACTTGCATATCGAGACTAGCCTTTGAGTATTGCCAGCAACGTTACTTGTGCACATTAGTGATCATCGATCCGCGCATCCATTGCCTGCATACCATATCATCTTGGTATCATCATATCATCCCTTGTGTCACAAGATTGTTCCCACATATACACAATTCCTATCTTGGTTTGTGCATTCCACATCGTGGCCATACAAAAAAGAATAAGCTTTTAAGCAAAAATAGAAAGACAAAGAAGCTTGTGAGCAATAGCCGTAGCATTGCATCACATTCTATCATATGGTATCATATCCAATCATCTTGGATCATCTTGTGCTAAAAGCACCGGAACATATACATACATAGCATACTTGGGATAGAAAGTTGATATATTTTGCATCTCATAGGTTGTGCACAAGTGTCGTATCCGCCTATAGAGAAATAGTGCTAGCGTCTCTCTTGAGTTGTGCAACTCGAGCGTTTTCCGTGGATTCCACATTTTGTGCTCATTCTTTGGTTGCATAACCCCATTTATCTATCCGTGTGCCATGCATTGGTATTGGTCTACTTGTTGCATTTACGAATTTGTGAATCTCTTTCAACATTATTGACTCTTTCTAACAATTGCATCAAAATTTTGTGCCACTATCCTCATCGAGTTACTCCATATGCCTTATTGTGTATGATGAGGACATGGCTAGCACAGTTACACCCACAACCCCTGCTACTATACCTATTGGACCAATTACTAGAGCTCGCGCACGCCAGTTAAATTATCAGGTACTTTCGTTTCTTGGTAATGTTTCTAATGTTCATGAGGATGTGATGCTTCCTAACTTAGATATATTTGTGTTGGTTACAGTTGAAGCACCTAGCATGGACAAGAAGTATAAACACTAGATCATGATCAAGCCCTATGATGAAGGCGCGCGCGGAGGGATCAAGAATGGAGTTTCTGGAGGAGATTTCCGCACTTTGAAGCCACCATGATGACATACAAGAGGATGGACGAAATATACAACATGTCTTTCATAAATTTCGTCCATAGCTTATTACTGGTGCTGTGTCACCTTAGTTTTGGGCTAGGCCCATGTATTTTCGAAATACCGCTCGTTTGGTTTTTTTAGAGCCCATATTGTAGGGGAAACGACTTAGGAGGTGTTTTAGTCCCACCTTGCCAAGGGTGGACAAAATACCCTCTCTTTTCCCCTATAAATACAGCCCTTAAGGCACCGTTTAGTGGGGTTTTATTTAGATAAAAGTTAGCCATCGCTGCAACTTCGTGTACTTCGTTTGTGTCCAACGACCAGACCAAGACCGCTTATGAAACCCCACTCTTATCAATACTTCATCCATATTTGCAATATTCAGATTGCTTATCATATTCTTGCTTGTTCTTCGATTGCTTGCAGGAATAGACCTTCGTGGTCAGGTTGATCGTGCTCCGGCGTGGTCAATAACCTCTCGGAGTTGGTTTAGCGATTGCTAAGGCGCAACGTCGTGCACGTTTGTAGTCGGATCGTCAAAGTCGCCTCCACCAAATCGATAGTTATCATCTCATCGAAAGATCGGGCCCCTCGCCTCTATCAAGTGGTATCAGTTTTCAGGTTGCTCAGTGAGATTTTCCAGTTTTTCGTAGTTAGGTTGCATCTGTTCTTCATACCTAGAGTCCAAGAAAAAGCCACAAAAAAAGAGTTAGATTAGTTCATCCGTATCCCAGACAGTCGGAGCCTTTCGCTATTATCACTTAGTTTTTGCATTGTTGAATTTTTGGTTGCATCGTGTGTCGAGTTGCTGCTTTTAGTGTCTAAACTTTTAGAGTTTCGAGTTCTAGTCACGTTTTATTCACGCCGCATCCGCATACACCTTTGTCCACGTCATAGTCATCTTCCGCTGTCACATAGTATTTCCACCACCGCTCATCATCCATCTGTTGTTGACGTACATCACAATCGCCTCCAAATTTTTGTACACCATCATCTGTTTGTGTCTTTGCAATTATCTTAGTTTGGAAGTATAGGACAAGAACAAAAAGAAGGGCAGGATTTTGTTTGTGATCAGATCTTGTTCATCGGTTGGAGAAAAAAAAGTATAGATCTATTTGCTTCGGTTGGTTCATTGATGCCCACGTCATGCATGTGTTTAACTCACGAAGAGAAAGTTTCCTTGGATTGCTAGTCACGTGGCTGTTATTATTTTGAGGAAGTTGAGATTGATTCAGTTTCTTTCCTAGTTTGCCCCGTTTGGAACTTCAGACCAGAAAAAAAAAAGAGAGAGAGAGATAATCAGACCGAATCCTCCTCGTTGGGTAAGTTCGGATCAGCAAAAAAAAAAGAAAAAAAACGAGAATAAAAGGCAAAGTTTGGCAAGGAATAAATTGTTGATTTGTGGTTTCGGTTTATAAAGAAAAAGGAAAAGCTGTTTTCCCTTGCTCGTTTTGGGGAAAGAAAAAAGGAGAATTTAAAGAGTACGATTCCTGCCTTGTTTGGATTGTTTTCTTTGGAGTACGTGAGAGTGCTACTACCAATTTCTTTTTGGCTATTCTATCCCGCAAAAACAAGAGGAAATTTATTTTGGAAAGTTGGATCAGCTGCTGATTTGGGGATCTTTTTGCAGAGGAAAGTTTGGATGTGTTAAAAGGAAAGGAGTCGAGAAAAGGAACCTACCAGATTTTTGTTGGGATCTTCGC
>LR738709.1:279003942-279058286 GCA_902687465.1 Secale cereale | reverse complement strand
CCCCCCCCCCCCCCCCCCAAAAAAAAGGCATACTATGTTGGTGTTTAGTCTGATTTTCCGGGGAGTTTTCGAGGGCGTTTGACCGCAAAAAAAAACAGCAAGGAAAGAGCACTTGCGTTGATAGTTTGGATCTTGGAAAGAAAAAAAGGTGGAGAGAGAAATTGCCTGGGTGCTCACGCGAGGGAGAACATTACAGACAGTACGCTGACTTGTTTGGTGATAGGCAGTTCTGAAAAAACAAATAAGAGATTACGTGACAAGTACTAGTACCAGTTTTTTTCTAGCAGTTGAGCTTTTGTTTGGAACGCCGTACATTTCCTTTGGACTATGCAAGTGTTCTGTTTCATCTGTCCACTGACACGTGAATTTTTATTTGTGTCTTAGGCTCGCGTCTCTAGTGAGTCTAGCCTAGAACCAGCACTCGACCACTTTGAGCGAATTTTCAGCTTGCATTAATTAACGTGGTTGTAGCATTTTTTTCACATATATAAAGCCAACCCAGCTCCACATATTTTCTACACAGTGCATACATATGTTCACCTGGCAATCGCTTTATCAACTTTGAGAGTTATTGACACCGCTGGTTGCCGGTCACCACCTGCTGCATGGTAAGAACTTGTACGTCTTTGATATTTGCTATACTGTGAGCGTTTTACCACCACGTCCTAGTAGTTCATAGGAACATTATTTTTGGATTTTTTTTCTTATTTCTACTAATCATGACAGGGTCCAGAGTAAATTCATGGGCTTTATCGATCGCGGGAGACGTGCCACCACCTAAGGACATACCATAACCGTCACGAGTGGTGGACAAACATCCAAATGCACATGATCAGGTCAATATTTCTATACCATTGTTTAATGGCCGTTTTAGACCCGCTTTATATATTGAATGGGAGTTTGACATAAATAATATATTTTCTTCCCATAGTTTTGATGAACGTAAAAAACTTCAGGTTGCGGTTGGTTCTTTCACTGGTTATGCTTTAGTTTGGTGGAGTGAATATTGTCGGTTACACCCTAATTATATACCTACTACTTGGAATGCTTTGAAACTTGCCATGCGAGATACTTTCGTCCCTGCTTATTATACTCGTGACATGCTTACAAAGTTGCAACATTTAAAACAAGGTAGTGACACCGTAACGAAATATTATGATGATTTACAAACTACCTTGTTACATTCCTCTTTACAAGAAAGTGAAGACGATTTTATGGATAGATTTTGGGCAGGATTAAATTGTGATATTCAGGAGTTACTTATTCATGAAGAGTGTTATCCTATGCACCATTTTTTTCGTCTTGCTTGCAAAGCTGAACAGGAAATAAAGCGACGTGTGGCACCCAAGGAGAAAAAGCACAAGGTGCACATTCCCAGAGTTGATACGGTTGTTCCTTCAACTAATAGGCGTACTATGACAACCACATTCGTTGTTATGAGGACTACGTCACCACCACCATGTGACACGTCACCATCGAGAGTGCCTGCATCATACGAGTTGATCATAAGAGATAATGACGAAGGTACTAATCTTCCACCTCCACATGTGTATGATGAATGCCTTGTCAATTTAAATGCACCATGTGATGAGTTACCCACTACTCTGATCACACCGCCTATTTTGGAGGACTATGTTCATGATTTGACTTTGCCATGTGATCCAACGAATGCAATAACAACCATTTTGAGTGCACCCATTGAATTACTTTTTGATGCAAAAGAGCCATGTGAATCAGGGAATAACTCTGATTTGGATCAAATACGTTTGAAAATAATTGTGCCAGTGTTTAATCATTTTGATAGGACCTCTAATCTTGGTGATGGTTCATCAAGGTTGGGATGGTTTAATGATGAGCATTGCCAATCATTTGTTACGATCAAGAGCTTCACTTATATGTGCAATTTGAGTTGCAATATTTTTATGCCTTTGACTTCCTGTGACAATATATTAGCTTTATATTTCACGACTTTGGAAGGGTGCTCTTGTATAACTGTGTTACATGTGCCAAAACTTAGATCGGTAAAAATGGATGACATATACATATACAACATGTACACCTTGTCTCTTTTGTTAGTCATATTTCAGATTAAGCAACGCCGAGGACGGCTTTGTTTTCAAGAAGGGGAGGATGATGAGGACATGGCTAGCACAGTTACACCCACAACCCCTGCTACTATACCTATTGGACCAATTACTAGAGCTCGTGCACGCCAGTTAAATTATCAGGTACTTTCGTTTCTTGGTAATGTTTTTAATGTTCATGAGGATGTGATGCTTCCTAACTTAGATATATTTGTGTTGGTTACAGTTGAAGCACCTAGCATGGACAAGAAGTATAAACACTGGAGCATGATCAAGCCCTATGATGAAGGCGCGCGCGGAGGGATCAAGAATGGAGTTTCTGGAGGAGATTTCCGCACTTTGAAGCCACCATGATGACATACAAGAGGATGGACGAAATATACAACATGTCTTTCATAAATTTCGTCCATAGCTTATTACTGGTGCTGTGTCACCTTAGTTTTGGGCTAGGCCCATGTATTTTCGAAATACCACTCGTTTGGTTTTTTTAGAGCCCATATTGTAGGGGAAACGACTTAGGAGGTGTTTTAGTCCCCCCTTGCCAAGGGTGGACAAAATACCCTCTCTTTTCCCCTATAAATACAGCCCTTAAGGCACCGTTTAGTGGGGTTTTATTTAGATTAAAGTTAGCCATCGCTGCAAATTCGTGTACTTCGTTTGTGTCCAACGAACAGACGAAGACCGCTTATGAAACCCCACTCTTATCAATACTTCATCCATATTTGCAATATTCAGATTGCTTATCATATTCTTGCTTGTTTTTCGATTGCTTGCAGGAATAGACCTTCGTGGTCAGGTTGATCGTGCTCCGGCGTGGTCAATAACCTCTCGGAGTTGGTTTAGCGATTGCTAAGGCGCAACGTCGTGCACGTTTGTAGTCGGATCGTCAAAGTCGCCTCCACCAAATCGATAGTTATCATCTCATCGAAAGATCGGGCCCCTCGCCTCTATCAGTGTAGGTGTGAGTGAACAAGCCGGTACCAATTCCACTATTCTTTCATTTCACATTGAGTGAAACGGGATACATCCTCAACTTTGAGAAAATGTAACTTGGTATTGTTTATATCATCTCCTACTCACCTTTGCTTGAGTCTTATGATGGATAGGCAAAGCATTTCATCTACTTCAGTCTACACCAACAACGACAAGTTCGATGCCATGACGAACCACTTGCGCGCCAACATGGATGCTCAAATGGAGGAGCTCAAAGCCCTCATCAAGACCGCCAAGAGGTATCCCTCATCTTCGAGAAGACGCTCAAGTGCACATCCTTCCGAGCTACCATCTTCGACAAGATCACATTGGCATCGACACCATCAACGACAGGAACGTGAAGGACATGAGCTCAACACCAACAACCGCTCAACGACTTCACCATGTACCTTGGCATCTTCGCCAAGTGACTTCAAGGCATCCTTGCCTTTTGACATACAGCATCTTCGCCCACATACCTCAAGCTTATGCTCAAGAGAAGCTCCCCAAGCTCAAGTCTGCGACTTCCACGAGCTACTACGACCTCGACAATGACCATGAGATTCCTTTCTATGGGACTCAAGAACCCGAGGAGTATCTCGAGTGGGAACGCTTGATGGACGACCTCACGCTATATCAAGTTCCCTACGAAGATCAAGTGAAGTGCGCCACAAAAAACTTCCAGGACTTCGTGTCGACATGGTGGTTTCACACACCTTCCGAGGACTATGACATGAGTTGGCCCAAGACGAAGAAATATTTGCAGCGAGAGTTCGTGCCTCCCACTTACGCGGAACATCTTCTACGCCAATTGGAGCACACCATAAAAGGATCCAAGTCCATCGACAAGTACTTCAAGGAGATGAAGAATGCCCTGCGACTAGCCAATGTGGACGACCCCATTTTTATGAAGTTCCACTTCATGATGGGATTGAACAACGACATCTCCAAGACTATCTTCCTCGAGAACTACAAGTCCCTCGACGACAACTACATTGGTGCTCTCAGGGCGGAATAAGAACTCATGAAGGCCAAGGCTTCTCTACCGCAAGCACACTTCTCGAAGACCAAGCTCCAAGACGGAGAGCATGAGGGTAGTACCACCATGATGTCCAAGCCAAATGAGCTCAAAGAAGATGCTCCCAAGTTCGACTCCACAGCCATCCCTCTTTGTGGCATTGAAGATGGCGAGTCTACTTCGACTCTTTTTCAAGATGGTGTGGCAACGACTATGATCACGGAGCCATTCGAGGACCAAGCTTCGAAGGCAACCAACATGGTGACTAGCAAGGATGATACTTCCATCTTTGGAGGCGAGAATGATGATGTGCCATCTTCGTCCTTCATCCGTGGCAACGATTACGAGATGGTTGAGCATGGGATTTTCCCTTTGACCACGGCGACAATGATGACTTGAGTGACTTTTTCCACCATATTGAGAGTGAGAGCGAGCTCACCACTAGCCCCATATATGACGAGTTGCCCCAATTCCCATGTGAGGAGAGCCACAACCCCCACCACTTGAGTGAGATGAGTGACTCCACCATATGCGACATTGAGTGCACCTATCTTGAGGGAGTGAGTGAGCCCCCACATAGAGAGAGTGAGATAGTTGATAGGTCATGCGAGGTCACTTTCAACACTAAAATCTTGACCTCTACCTCTATTGTGTCTTCTCATTTGGTGCTAGGTCCCATTTATGATGACGCGCCGATCCTCGACGACTTCGTCCTTCCATTTGACAAGACGCTGGCCATGATGGAATAGGATGGACCCCCCACATGGTTCCATAAAGATGAAGATGATGACCACCATTTGGTCTTTCCCACCTCACCTACACCACATGAGTGGAATGTGAACCATTACATAGGTGAAGGTGATGCTCTCGTCCCACTAGTGGACTATGTTAACATTGATTGCTTGCATGATGTTGATCCACCTATTGCCATGCTTCATTCTAGTATGATTTCCCCATGCGATGATTTACCAATTTATGATGAGTTTGATGATTGCCATGTGGAGTCTATTAGTTTTGATGCCATGTTACATAGGATTTCTTGTGATAATTCTCTTGGTCACATTATGTTTGACAACCCTCTTGACTTGTCATATGCTATGCATGACATAAATAATATGTCGAATTTGCAATCTCATCATAGTAACTATGCATATGCCATTAAAATAAACCCAATTTGCATATATGGCATAAATGACAAGCCCATGGTTATTGGCATTTGTTTTTCTTGTGATGATATTGAAATGCTTCCTTTGCATCATATCCATCATATGCCATGCCATGATTACCTTGTTTTGGATGTTGTTCCACTTATCCACATTATGCTTCCGATAGTGCTCATGAGGAGACCCCCATAGTTTCCTCATACATTTGAGGATATTTTAATCCATCCCATCCATTGCATGATCCCTATACTTGTATGCTCAATTTGCGTCCCCATCGTGTTATACATAACAACTATTCTTTCATGATGGATGACATATTTCTCTATCGTGCCTCAAATTTCTTTGAGCGATGCTTATCTTGTGCTAACTCACACGTGCACATACACATCATGATGGATGGTGTGTACATTTACCACGCACACAATTTCTTTGGTTTGTGTCTCTTTTGTGTAGGTCCCCATTCTTACTCGTCAACCTCGCAAGAGCACGAGTTGACGAAACGAGCTCTAGAGAGCAACGATGACTTGGGATTCCATGGATTATCCTTCCCACCGCTCCCTTCGCGTAAATACTTCACACATTTCTTCTACATGGCACTCACATGGTTATGGGTTATTGTACATTATATCTCTTATGACCCTCTTGCCATGTTCACTTTGCATGATATGCTCATTTATATGCCTTTGCCATGCATTTGTGAGCCATGCTTTGCATTACACATGATGATTGATTCTCGTACTTGTATGAGTATTTGCAAGCTTGGTGGAGATATTGCTTGTTATTGCCATGATGCCTTTGTACCCCATGCATGTTATGATACTTTCATCTTGCTTTGTGTTCGTGCTTGAGATATGTCATGTGCATTACCTATACCCACTATTTGCTCACATGACATGATTGCCATGCCTTCTCCAAGTGTGTTTCATCTTTGCTAGTTTGCACAACTTGATTACCATGCTTGCTTCGTGTAGTGCATCACCCATGATTCATAAATGCTCATTTCATGCGGTTGATAGCCACTATTGGCATGCTTGTCACATGACTACTATTGCTTTTTGTCATATGTCTCCACATGTTGCCTCTCTCATGCTAGATGAATTGCCATGTATTGAGTGCAACAATGCTTTTAGTCTTGATAATGAGATTGCCCCCATAGCAGTCTCGCATTTATTTTGAGATTTTGACATAATTCTTGTGAAGCATGCTTGTCTTACCTCTTTGCACCATATGCCTAGTGCCATGAATATAGCCATTGTTGCATCATATTATTCATGCACTTTTGCTCCTAATGGTTATGTGCAAGAGAAGAGAACCATCATGATGGATGATGTGTTTGTCGACGATGCGCATACGTTCTTTGTGTTGTGTGCATGTGTAGAATTCTTGGACTTCGTGTTCACTTCCACTTCACGTGAGTTGACCATTCGAGCTCTTGAGAGCGAACCACCTTCTACGACGATGCTGCTACATCGCACTTGCTTGTGCTTCGACATTGTGAAGAACGCACGAGGACATGCTTTCAAGGTGATATCGTCCTCTTTCGAGACACCCAACACCATGAGCATGGATATTGTGGATCACACTACTTGTGTTGCTTGCACCATGAGACTTGTCGTCTTGGACCCCTTGATTGCACTCATGTTAGAGATCTCGCTTCGACTTGCCATTTTCACATATCCATGCATCATGATATATATGCCTTGTGTGTTGCATCCGATTTGTGGATTACTTGTCCCTATCATATGCTTGGTTGCAACAATGTCATCTCTTCACATATGCCATGTCCCATTGCTTGTCACATGCTCAACTTGATTGCCTCACACATGTTGAACAATTTCTCTTTCTATTGTGTTGAGTGCCACATGATTTTCAATACGCCCTATGCACGTTAGGCTTGGATTGTCTTGCACTTGACTCATGTGTTTAGACACTTCATTTTACTTGGTGTTGTGAATGATTCTTATGCCTACCATAGACCATTTGTTGAGCGCTTTATGCACTCTTGCTATGACTTTGAGGTAGAGGCTCATTCTCTTGTCACACATATGTGCATCTCTACCTCACATTTACATGCTTGTTTCCATGATGACCTTGATTGTGCTCAGCTTATGTGCTTACATTCCATGTCACAATCCTTTGTCACACCGTATGCTATGCTTGATGACGACACTTGTTTGGTGAATCACCTCTTGAATGCTTGGTTTTGCGTTAACGCTAACCATATTTGTTTTTCCAAGTGTTTGTTGTTCTTGATCCTTTTGAAGGAATCACTAAACGGTGCGACATTGGAGAGTACCAACTTTGAGTTTCAAGATGATGAGTACTTGGTGATCGTCCACTTCTACACGGCGACGCCATTTCTTTCCCATGGTGATTTGGTTTTCGATCAGAGGTCGAATCTTACCCAAGGGGAAGGGGATGATGTGTAGCATCCTGTGGACATCACCATGTCAAGAGTTCACTTGGCAAGTAACACATGCGACCTCTACTTCTCATACATAAAGGTGAATCATCTCCTTTACACGTGTTCACTTGACCCCTTCGAGGATGGTATACTATTTGACACTCCACTCATAAGCATGCATAGGTATTGTCGGAGCTTCACGAACGACGAGGAGGAGTGCAAGCGCCAAGGATCACCTACACCATCCGCGAGGAAAGCGTGGAAGAGAAGATGGAAGAAATGGAGCTGCTGCAAGCTACAGCCACCGGACGACCTCTCTGTACCAGACATCCGATGACTTCCAGGCTCCGGACATCCGAGACCCACCAGACGACCGGCAAGCGGACGACCGGCCACCACCGGACGTCCGATGTTCCGCAACATAATGAAATTAGCGGAAGTCCGAAGACTTCCAGACATCCAGTCCCTCGTGAGCCATTGGAGGTCCGGTAGCCAGCGGACGTCCGCTACCTGTCTGTGCACATCTTTCAAGCCCGAGGTCCATATACTCCTCCACCTCCACCATTTTAGGGTTAGCAATGTGATAGCTCATTTGATAGAGAGCTTTGCTCCTTGTGCCACTCTACTCTTGAGAGAGAGAGACTACCACTCCCATGGGGTTCAAGACCTCCATGTGAGCATGTGAGAAGATCCTTCCGGATTCAAGACCCCTCACGGGAAGATACGTCTAGGATATCATCAAGACCTCCTCTCGGAGATGAACTTTACCTTCTATATTTCCGTTTGTTGCTCATGTACCTTGTGATCTTGTGTGTTTGATTGTCTAGTGGATGTGTGATTGGACTTGTTCTTGAGTGTTTTCCCTTGTGATTTCTCTCCATTCTTCCCCGTGTTCATCGTGTTCTTCGTGGGATACCCTCCATTTCGTGAAAGATCGGTCTTAGGGTCGGAACCCTACATCATGTTGTCTTCACGATTGAAGCCAACGACAAGCACCAGCAACACCGCGAAGTGAACACTGTCATTCCTGAGGTCATCTAGTTCATCCACTGGTCCGAGAATCCCATCATCTGGAGCCGAGAAGACCATCCGGCCGTGATGCCCACGCTGGGTGGCTATGCCATGGTGTTGGACCCCACTTTCTGCACCGAGAGGCGGACTTGCCGCTTCTCCCAAGTCCTGATAGATGGCGGTAGCAGCATCAACATCCTCTATCGTCACACCATGGAAAAGCTGGGCATCAAGGTGAAGCAGCTCCTGCCCAGCCGGACCATGTTCCATGGCATTCTCCCTGGGCTTTCCCACTCTCCACTCGGCAAGATCAAGATTGACGTCCTATTTGGAGACAAGAACCACTTTCGCCGTGAGCCCATCTGGTTCGAAGTGGCCAACTTGGACATCCCCTGCCACACGCTTTTGGGCCGGCCAGCAATGGCCAAGTTCATGATGGTTCCGCACTACGCGTACCTAAAGATCAAGATGCCAGGTCACAAGGGCATCATCACCATTGTCGGCGACTACAAGAAGTGGTCCGAGTGTGCGGAAGCCAGCTCTCGGCTGGCCGAATCCCTTGTCATTGCCCTAAGTCGACTCTGACGATCCGACTACCAACGTGCGAGGACGTCGCGCCTTAGCAATCGCTAAACCAACTCCGAGAGGTTATTGACCACACCAGAGCACGATCAACCTTACCACGAAGGTGTGTTTCCTGCATGCAAACGAAGAACAAGCAAGAAACTAAGATTGCAATTTGGATATTGCGAATATAAGAGGAAAACTTTATTGATCAAGGTGGGGTTCTGTGACGCCTTTGTTTGGTCATTGAACACAAACGAAGTATGCGAAGTTGCAGCTATGGCGAACTTTTAATCTAAACAAAACCCAAAGTCTAAACGACGCCCTAAGGGCTGTATATATGGAGGAAGAGGGGGGAGTTTCGTGGCCCTTGGAGGAGGGGTCCGAAACCAACCCTAACTCTTGTTTCCCCACACATACGGACTCTAAAAACAGCCTATACTTAAGTATTTCGAAAATACATGGGCCTGGCCCAATAATAAGGTGACACAGCACCTAGAATAGCCTCTAGACAAAATTTATGAAGTGGCATCTTGTATATTTCGTCCAAGGCTTCATGCACTCCTTATGGTGGCTAAAAAGTCCTGAAATCATCACTTGTAACTCCGTTCTTGATCCCCTTGCGCATGTTCATCCTTCTCCAAGCTAGGCCCTTCATTTGTAAGCAAAACAAATGTATCCAATTTAGGCAGCATAATATTGTCATGAACATTAAAATCATTACCAAGAAACGAAAGTACCTGGTAATTTAATTGGCGTGCGCGAGCTCTATTAATTGGTCCAGCATATGTAACTGTAGGGGATGTGGGTGTAACAATGGTATTGATGTCCTCATCAGGATTACATATATAGCTAATACAGCCACATTAATTATATATCCAATGCCCCCCTATCATCATCCATGCCTTCCGCTTAATCTCTCAGACGCGCGCACAATGGCGAAGACAGGGGGCAGCAAGGGCCCTGCCCCCCTAACATCACTATATATCGAGGCTAATATGAATGTGAGCATTAGACAAATGCTGGTAAAAATGGTTTAAGTTGATGAATTGGCCCTCCTCGTAAAGGATTAGCAATGCTTGGCCCCCTAGCTCATGGGACATTTTTCATGGCTCCGCCACTGCGCAACAGCGCACGTTCTCGCCCCCTCTCTCTAAATATCGATCTCGCAGTTGTGCACTCCTTCACAGTCTCCCTCCACTCGGCCCCTCGCACCATCTTCTAGCCCCCCACCGGATTTTCCCACATGTACAATCTAGCAGACTCCATGGTTGAACTTAAGCATAATGCACAAATCTCGAAACAACAGTGGTTCTCCTTTGTTCTAGAATCTTCCATATCATAACTGCCCAAACTTTTTTTCTAGTTGAACTGCCATTATTTGTTTTTACTTTATGCTTTACAATGTACAATTCCATGAATCATAAAATAGATTAAGGGCTTCTTTGATTCAAAGGACTCTCAAAGGAATTTTGGGGGATTCTAATCCTTAGAAATTTTTCTTATCTTGGTTGTTTGATTCATAGGATTGTAAAGCATAGGAATTTTTCCATATTATTTATTTGCACTAGATTTCATAGGAAACATCACATCCACTCAAACCTCTTTGAAAGAATTCTGTGTTTCTTCTATGCACAATCAAACACTCGTACCATCCTGTAGGATTCAAGACGACATTCCACTTTAATCCCATGTTCTTCCTATTCCCGCGTTTTGGAAAACCTACGAATCAAAGAGGCCCTAGGTTTTTTATAAAAACTAATTGATTTTGAATGATATGAACTATAAGAACTAAACGAAGGTCTACATCAGGCATATATGACTCAGAGCTTACATGCTACTGTGTGGTATTTATTCGTAATTTGGTTACAAAATCTGACGCATGCAATGCACGTGTATCTTACTAGTACTTTGAGTATGTGCAAAATACAATGGCATGCTACACACTGTCTCTCTTACAGTTCATGAAGCCACGTGGCACATGTGGAGGCGTTGTCGTGACATCCTTGTGTGGATTGATCACAGTGACGTGCTGCTGGTTCTAGAAGAATGTACTCGTCCTCTCTGACCCGCATTGGCGGTACATGCACAAAGCGAAGATGTGCACGCACGCCACGCACGAACGCATTCCCTCGCACGCACACGCGGGTACACGGGCGAACGCAATTTTGTACCAAGATCCACCCCATGTGATAATTTGACACGTATAAAGTCCTTCACTTCATTGATGGTCAATTAATGCAGCGCATGCAAATTGAGTGGACGTGAGGGCGGAAGAAAGACGTTACTACTCCACTGC
This sequence comes from Secale cereale, assembly GCA_902687465.1. Taxonomy (NCBI): domain Eukaryota; kingdom Viridiplantae; phylum Streptophyta; class Magnoliopsida; order Poales; family Poaceae; genus Secale; species Secale cereale. The sequence goes on along the minus strand of LR738709.1, from coordinate 279,046,771 downwards.
GTGCATGCGAGTAGTTATATCATGGGTTGCTAGTAGTACTTCCATTGGTCTCCTTCATATTTTGTGCCAATTTTTGACAGTAACATAATATTTACGCATCTGAGCAGTGTAGTCTACTTGAAATTTATGTTCCACTAAACTAATTGGGAGCCGTTTCGGGCCTCGAAACCAAAAACCATCAATTAATCTTTACCTTGTTCCCATCACATTCGAAAGTACTAGTGCTACAATTAAGTGCAAGCCTGCTCACACCTACCAGTACGTACCAAACCTGAACGTGTTCCATGCTGGTTTTAGTACTAGTGCTAGTACTTAGGTTATAAATAGAGGAACTACCTAACCGAAAATTACTCTACCTTCCTCCTCATAAGTCCTCCTTCTTCGTTCGTCCTTGCCATGGACGGTGTGCAGAGCTCTAGGTCGAGAACTACTCGTAACAAGCGACGACAACCATGGCTGCGGAAAAAAAAAGAGGGCTCGTCGCCACGCAAAGACCTCGAAAGATCTCTCACGGGCAGGCGATGGCTCCCAGGAGAGCCCTAGACGCGGAGGCGAACATGCCGAGCTGGCGGCACTGGAGTCTTTCTCCCTCGACGGCATGCCTGATCAGCTCAATAAGCACCTCAATAAGCCGAAGGATTTCATCCACGGCTTGGTGGACCTGCTGAAGGAGAGCCTCGTCGACATGCCCGCTGAGCTCAATGAGTAGGGGGAGTTGACCGCCGGCTTGGTGATGCTGTTGAAGAAGAGCATTGCCTCGGAGAAGAAGGCGACCGGCGAAATCCTGCAACTTCAGGAGGACAAGGCAAAGCTCTACCACGAGCTCGACCTGCTGAAGGAGGAGAACGCCAGCTGGAAGAAGCTGCATGAGAATAGTAGTTCCTCAATGAAGATGTTGTAGGCCCTCATCATGGAATAGAAGGAGGAGTTGGCGAAGCTACGCATCGAGCAGTCGGCTGCTGTCAAGGTACGTAATGGGCCGTGGAACAGATGATGAAGGGTCGCGTCGAGAAATGCCACGTCATGGACACAATGATGAAGATGGCGGAGGAGACGCGCAAGGAGATGGAGGTCGTGGAGGCGATGAAGAAGCAGTTACGACTCCGCGGCCAGCAACCCTTCATGTAGTGAGAGCAGCGCCCCACACTTGTGTGTGCGTCTTCCTTCTTTTTTGGGGGTGATAATCCTCCTTCTTCTTTTGCTCCTGTGTTTCTTATTTTGCTTCGGGTGTTTCGCCGCACGTGTCACCTTCTCTATGAGGCATGAATAGAACAATGCAAAAAATGAGATGACTAGCAAATTAGATCATTCTTTATCGCCAATAGAACAATGCCTCTTGCTAGTAATATATAATAAGAGTAGAGAGTAGAGGATATGGCACTGGGCTGCCGTGTTTCGTGCTCCTCCGTCGTACTCCACTGGAAAACTTGAGTATACCGCACGGTTCTTTGCTCCTTCTCAGATCGTCGGCACATTTATACGAGTAGTCAAATCACAAGGCCCCACCTTCCAGCAGTAATGAGCCGTCAAATCACAAAGGCCCCTCGCCTCTCATGAAAAGGACCAAGCTAGACGGTCCTGCCCTCTATCCTTTTAATAAATTTTGAGCGCGTCTCATCATATTCCAAATTACTACTACTACCATGCTATATTTAATTGCAAACTTGTTCACACCGATCACAACCTAAACAGTTTCCCACTTAGGAGCGTATTAGTAGTACTCGGTTATAAGATGACTACACATTCCTGAAGGAAATATGCCCTAGAGGCAATAATAAAGATGTTATTTGTATTTCCTTATATCATGATAAATGTCTTTTATTCATGCTAGAATTGTACTAACCGGAAACTTAGTACATGTGTGGATACATAGACAAAACAGTATGTCCCTAGTATGCCTCTACTAGACTAGCTCATTGATCAAAGATGGTTATGTTTCCTAGCCATAGACATGAGTTGTCATTTGATCAACGGGATCACATCATTAGGAGAATGATGTGATGGACTAGACCCATCCGTTAGCATAGCACTATGATCGTTTAGTTTTACTGCTATTGCTTTCTTCATGACTTATACATGTTCCTATGACTATGAGATTATGCAACTCCCGAATACCGTAGGAACACCTTGTGTGCTATCAAACGTCACAACGTAACTGGGTGATCATAAAGATGCTCTACAGGTGTCTCCGAAAGTATTCGTGGTGTTGGCATAGATCAAGATTAGGATTTGTCACTCCGAGTGTCGGAGAGGTATCTCTGGGCCCTCTCGGTAATGCACATCATAATAAGCCTTGCAAGCAAAGACTAATGAGTTAGTCACGAGATGATGTATTACGGAACGAGTAAAGAGACTTGCCGGTAACGAGATTGAACTAGGTATTGAGATACCGACGATCGAATCTCGGGCAAGTAACATACCGATGACAAAGGGAACAACGTATGTTGTTATGCGGTTCGACCGATAAAGATCTTCGTAGAATATGTAGGAGCCAATATGGGCATCCAGGTTCCGCTATTGGTTATTGACCGGAGAGATGTCTCGGTCATGTCTACGTAGTTCTCGAACCCGTAGGGTCCGCACGCTTAAACGTTCGTTGACGATATAGTATTTAATGAGTTATGTATGTTGGTGACCGAATGTTATTCGGAGTCCCTGATGTGATCACGGACATGACGAGGAACTCCGGAATGGTCTGGAGATAAAGATTAATATATGAGATAATAGTGTTTGACCTCCGGAAGGGTTCCGGAATTCACCGGAAGGGGTTCTGGATGTTTCCCGAAGTGTTTGGGTACAAGAACACTTTATTTGGGCCAAAAGGGAAAGCACACAAGGTTTTTGGAAGGCGCAAAAGGAAGTTTTGCGGAGTCCAGGGGCCAGACGCCAGGGTCCCTGGCGTCTGGGTCCAGACGCCGGGAACCCTGGCGTCTGGCCCTGGAGTCCGAGAAGGACTCTTGCCTTACGGGTGAAACCGACTTTGTGAAGGCTTTTACTCCAAGTTTCGACCCCTAGGCTCAACATATAAATAGAGGGGTAGGGCTAGCACCCAAGACACATCAAGATACACCAAGCCGTGTGCCGGCTACCCCGACCCTCTAGTTTATCCTCCGTCTAGTTTCTGTAGTGCTTGGCGAAGCCCTGCAGAGATTGTTCTTCATCAACAACCGTCACCACGCCGTCGTGCTGCCGGAACTCATCTACTACTTCGCCCGTCTTGCTGGATCAAGAAGGCGAGGACGTCATCGAGCTGAACGTGTGCTAAACGCGGAGGTGCCGTACGTTCGGTACTAGATCGGGACGGATCGTGAAGGTGCACGACTACATCAACCGCGTTGATAAACGCTTCCGCTTTCGGTCTACGAGGGTACGTAGACACACTCTTCCCTCTCGTTGCTATGCATCTAGTAGATAGATCTTGCGTGATCGTAGGAAAATTTTGAAAATACTACGTTCCCCAACAGTGGCATCATGAGCCAGGTCTATGCGTAGATGATATGCACGAGTAGAACACAATAAGATTGTGGACGATACTAGTCATACTGCTTACCAGCATGTCATACTTTGCTTCGGCGGTATTGTGAGATGAAGCGGCCCGGAACGACATTACGCGTACGCTTACGCGAGACTGGTTTCACCGTTACGAGCACTCGTTGCTTAAAGGTGACTGGCGGGTGTCTGTCTCTCTCACTTTAGCTGAATCAAGTGTGGCTACGCCCGGTCCTTGTGAAGGTTAAAACAGCACATACTTGACGAAACATCGTTGTGGTTTTGAATGCGTAGGTAAGAACGGTTCTTGCTAAGCCCGTAGCAGCCACGTAAAACTTGCAACAACAAAGTAGAGGACGTCTAACTTGTTTTTGCAGGGCATGTTGTGATGTGATATGGTCAAGACATGATGAGTTATACGGCTTTGTATGAGATGATCATGTTTTGTAATGTTATCGGCAACTGGCAGGAGCCATATGGTTGTCGCTTTATTGTATGAAATGCAACCGCCATGTAATTGCTTTACTTTATCACTAAGCGGTAGCGATAGTCGTAGAAGCAATAGTTGGCGAGACGACAACGATGCTACGATGGAGATCAAGGTGTCGCGCCGGTGACGAAGGTGATCATGACGGTGCTTTGGAGATGGAGATCAAAAGCACAAGATGATGATGGCCATATCATGTCACATATTTTGATTGCATGTGATGTTTATCTTATTATGCTTCTTATTTTTCTTAGAACGACGGTAGCATTATAAGATGATCCCTTACTAAATTTCAAGGTATAAGTGTTCTCCCTGAGTATGCACCGTTGCGAAAGTTCGTCGTGCCGAGACACCACGTGATGATCGGGTGTGATAAGCTCTACGTTCAAATACAACGGGTGTAAGCCAGTTTTCCACACGCAGAATACTCGGGTTAAACTTGACGAGCCTAGCATATGCAGATATGGCCTCGGAACACTGGAGACCGAAAGGTCGAGCGTGAATCATATAGTAGATATGATCAACATAAGATGTTCACCATTGATACTACTCCATCTCACGTGATGATCGGACATGGTTTAGTTGATTTGGATCACGTGATCATTTAGATGACCAGAGGGATGTCTATCTAAGTGGGAGTTCTTTAATTAATATGATTAAATTGAACTTTAATTTATCATGAACTTAGTCCTGATAGTTTTGCATATCTATGTCGTTGTAGATCAATGGCCCGTGCTACCGTTCCTTTGAATTTTAATGCATTCCTAGAGAAAGCTAAGTTGAAAGATGATGGTAGCAATTACACGGACTGGGTCCGTAACCTGAGGATTATCCTCATTGCTGCACAGAAGAATTATGTCCTTGAAGCACCGCTAGGTGACAAGCCCCCTCCTGCTAATGTAGACGCTTTGAACGTCTGACAGTCGCGGTCTGATGACTACACGATAGTTCAGTGTGCCATGCTTTACGGCTTAGAACCGGGACTTCAACGACGTTTTGAACGTCATGGAGCATATGAGATGTTCCAGGAGTTGAAGTTAATATTTCAAGCAAATGCCTGGATTGAGAAATATGAGATTTCCAATAAGTTCTACAGCTGCAAGATGGAGGAGAATAGTTCTATCAGTGAACACTTGCTCAGAATGTCTGGGTACTACAATCATATGACTCAACTTGGTTGCAAAGTTGACGAGGATAGTGTTATTGATAGAGTTCTTCAATCACTGCCACCAAGCTATAAAGGCTTCGTGATGAACTATAATATGCAAGGGATGCAAAAGACAATTCCCGAGCTCTTCGCTATGCTTAAAGCTGCGGAGGTAGAAATCAAAAAGGAGCATCAAGTGTTGATGGTTAACAAGACCACTAGTTTCAAGAAAAAGGGCAAGGGAAAGAAGGGGAACTTCAAGAAGAATAGCAAGACAGTTGCTACTCCCACGAAGAAACCCAAGTCTGGAGCCAAGCCTGAAACTGAGTGCTTCTACTGCAAGGGGACTGGACACTGGAAGCGGAACTGCCCCAAGTATTTGGCGGATAAGAAGGATGGCAAGGTGAACAAAGGTATATGTGATATACATGTTATTGATGTGTACCTTACTAATGCTCGTAGTAGTACCTGGGTATTTGATACCGGTTCGGTTGCTAATATTTGTAACTCGAAACAGGGACTACGGATTAAACAAAGATTGGCTAAGGACGAGGTGACGATGCGCGTGGGAAATGGTTCCAAAGTCGATGTGATCGCCGTCGGCACGCTACCTCTACATCTACCTTCGGGATTAATTTTAGACCTAAATAATTGTTATTTGGTGCCAGCGTTGAGCATGAACATTATATCTGGATCTTGTTTGTTGCGAGACGGTTATTCATTTAAATCAGAGAATAATGGTTGTTCTATTTTTATGAATAATATCTTTTATGGTCATGCACCCTTGAAGAGTGGTCTATTCTTATTGGATCTCGATTGTAGTGATACACATATTCATAATATTGAAACCAAAAGATGCAAGGTTAATAATGATAGTGCAACTTATTTGTGGCACTGCCGTTTAGGTCATATTGGTGTAAAACGCATGAAGAAACTCCATAGTGATGGACTTTTGGAATCACTTGATTATGAATCACTTGGTGCTTGCGAACCATGCCTCATGGGCAAGATGACTAAAACTCCGTTCTTCGGAACCATGGAGCGAGCAACAGATTTGTTGGAAATCATACATACTGATGTATGTGGACCAATGAGTGTTGAAGCACGCGGCGGGTATCGTTATTTTCTGACCTTCACTGATGATTTGAGCAGATATGGGTATATCTACTTAATGAAGCACAAGTCTGAAACATTTGAAAAGTTCAAAGAATTTCAGAGTGAAGTAGAGAATCATCGTAACAAGAAAATAAAGTTTCTACGATCTGATCGTGGAGGAGAATATTTGAGTTACGAGTTTGGTCTTCATTTGAAACAATGTGGAATAGTTTCACAACTCACGCCACCTGGAACACCACAGTGTAATGGTGTGTCCGAACGTCATAACCGTACTTTATTAAATATGGTGCGATCGATGATGTCTCTTACTGATCTACCACTATCGCTTTTGGGGTTATGCATTAGAGACAGCTACATTCACGTTAAATAGGGCACCATCTAAATCCGTGGAGATGACACCGAATGAACTATGGTTTGGCAAGAAACCAAAGTTGTCGTTTCTTAAAGTTTGGGGCTGCGATGCTTATGTGAAAAAGCTTCAACCTGATAAGCTCGAACCCAAGTCGGAGAAATGTGTCTTCATAGGATACCCAAAAGAGACTGTTGGGTACACCTTCTATCACAGATCCGAAGGCAATATATTCGTTGCTAAGAATGGATCCTTTCTAGAGAAGGAGTTTTCTCTCGAAAGAAGTGAGTGGGAGGAAAGTAGAACTTGATGAGGTAATTGTACCTTCTCCTGAATTGGAGAGTAGTACATCACAGAAAATTGTTCCAGTGATTCCTACACCAATCAGTGAGGAAGTTAATGATGATGATCATGAAACTTCAGATCAAGTTTCTGCTGAACATCGTAGATCAACCAGAGTACGTTCCGCACCAGAGTGGTACGGCAACCCAGTTCTGGAAATCATGTTACTGGACCATGATGAACCTACGAACTATGAGGAAGCGATGATGAGCCCAGATTCCGCAAAATGGCTTAAGGCCATGAAATCTGAGATGGGATCCATGTATTAGAACAATGTATGGACTTTGGTTGACTTGCCCGATGATCGGCAGGCCATCGAAAATAAATGGATCTTCAAGAGGAAGACCGACGCAGACGGTAATGTTACTGTTTACAAAGCTCGACTTGTTGCGAAAGGGTTTCGACAAGTTCAAGGAGTTGACTACGATGAGACTTTCTCACCCATAGCGATGCTTAAGTCTGTCCGAATCATGTTAGTAATTGCCGCATTTTATGAAATCCGGCAAATGGATAACAAAAACTGCATTCTTTAATGGATTTATTAAAGAAGACTTGCATATGATGCAACCAGAAGGTTTTGTCAATCCTAAAGGTGCTAACAAAATGTACAAGCTCCAGCGATCCATCTATGGACTGGTGCAAGCATCTCGGAGTTGGAATATACGCTTTGATAAGTTGATCAAAGCATATAGATTTATACAGACTTGCGGTGAAGCCTGTATTTACAAGAAGTGAGTGGGAGCACTACAACCTTTCTGATAAGTATATGTGAATGACATATTGTCGATCGGAAATGATGTAGAATTTTCTGGAAAGCATAAAGGAGTGTTTGAAAGGAGTTTTTCAAAGAAAGACCTTGGTGAAGCTGCTTACATATTGGGCATCAAGATCTATAGAGATAGATCAAGACGCTTGATAAGACTTTCGATGAGTACATACCTTGATAAGATTTTGAAGTAGTTCAAAATGGATCAGTCAAAGAAGGAGTTCTTGCCTGACTTGTAAGGTGTGAAGTTGAGTAAGACTCAAAGTGTACCAAACACGTTGTGTACCTTGCCATGAGTTTGGCAAGGAGGTACAATAGTGATCTAGGAGTAGATCACTGGACAGCGGTCAAAATTATCCTTAGTAACGGGATGACTAAGGAAATATTTCTCGATTATGGAGGTGATAAAGAGTTCGTCGTAAAGGGTTACGCCGATGCAAGCTTTGACACTAAATCCAGATGACTCTAAGTATCAATCTGGATGCGTATTGAAAGTGGGAGCAATTAGCTAGAGTAGCTCCATGCAGAGCATTGTAGACATAGAAATTTGCGAAATACATACGGATCTGAATGTGACAGACCCGTTGACTAAACTTCTCTCACAAGCAAAACATGATCACACCTTATTACTCTTGGGTATTAATCACATAGCGATGTGAACTAGATTATTGACTCTAGTAAACCCTTTGGGTGTTGGTCACATGACGATGTGAACTATGGGTGTTATTCACATAACGATGTGAACTATCGGTATTAAATCACATGGCGATGTGAGCTAGATTATTGACTCTAGTGCAAGTGGGAGACTGAAGGAAATATGCCCTAGAGGCAATAATAAAGATGTTATTTGTATTTCCTTATATCATGATAAATGTCTTTTATTCATGCTAGAATTGTATTAACCGAAAACTTAGTACATGTGTGGATACATAGACAAAACAGTATGTCCCTAGTATGCCTCTACTAGACTAGCTCATTGATCAAAGATGGTTATGTTTCCTAGCCATAGACATGAGTTGTCATTTGATCAACGGGATCACATCATTAGGAGAATGATGTGATGGACTAGACCCATCCGTTAGCATAGCACTATGATCGTTTAGTTTTACTGCTATTGCTTTCTTCATGACTTATACATGTTCCTATGACTATGAGATTATGCAACTCCCGAATACCGTAGGAACACCTTGTGTGCTATCAAACGTCACAACGTAACTGGGTGATCATAAAGATGCTCTACAGGTGTCTCCGAAAGTATTCTTGGTGTTGGCATAGATCAAGATTAGGATTTGTCACTCCGAGTGTCGGAGAGGTATCTCTGGGCCCTCTCGGTAATGCACATCATAATAAGCCTTGCAAGCAAATGACTAATGAGTTAGTCATGAGATGATGTATTACGGAACGAGTAAAGAGACTTGCCGGTAACGAGATTGAACTAGGTATTGAGATACCGACGATCGAATCTCGGGCAAGTAACATACCGATGACAAAGGGAACAACGTATGTTGTTATGCGGTTCGACCGATAAAGATCTTCGTAGAATATGTAGGAGCCAATATGGGCATCCAGGTTCCGCTATTGGTTATTGACCGGAGAGGTGTCTCGGTCATGTCTACATAGTTCTCGAACCCGTAGGGTCCGCACGCTTAAACGTTCGTTGACGATATAGTATTTAATGAGTTATGTATGTTGGTGACCGAATGTTATTCGGAGTCCAGGATGTGATCACGGACATGACGAGGAACTCCGGAATGGTCCGGAGATAAAGATTAATATATGAGATAATAGTGTTTGACCTCCGGAAGGGTTCCGGAATTCACCGGAAGGGGTTCCGGATGTTTCCCGAAGTGTTTGGGTACAAGAACACGTTATTTGGGCCAAAAGGGAAAGCACACAAGGTTTTTGGAAAGCGCAAAAGGAAGTTTTGCGGAGTCCAGGGGCCAGACGCCAGGGTCCCTGGCGTCTGGGTCCAGAAGCCGGGAACCCTGGCGTCTGGCCCTGGAGTCCGAGAAGGACTCTTGCCTTACGGGTGAAACCGACTTTGTGAAGGCTTTTACTCCAAGTTTCGACCCCTAGGCTCAACATATAAATAGAGGGGTAGGGCTAGCACCCAAGACACATCAAGATACACCAAGCCGTGTGCCGGCTACCCCGACCCTCTAGTTTATCCTCCGTCTAGTTTCTGTAGTGCTTGGCGAAGCCCTGCAGAGATTGTTCTTCATCAACAACCGTCACCACGCCGTCGTGCTGCCGGAACTCATCTACTACTTCGCCCGTCTTGCTGGATCAAGAAGGCGAGGACGTCATCGAGCTGAACGTGTGCTAAACGCGGAGGTGCCGTACGTTCGGTACTAGATCGGGACGGATCGTGAAGGTGCACGACTACATCAACCGCGTTGATAAACGCTTCCGCTTTCGGTCTACGAGGGTACGTAGACACACTCTTCCCTCTCGTTGCTATGCATCTAGTAGATAGATCTTGCGTGATCGTAGGAAAATTTTGAAAATACTACGTTCCCCAACAATTCCTCCTCAACTCCTCATCCAAAAAAACAATCAAGTCAATCAAGCCATAGCCAACATGAGTTCTGGGTCGAGAGATTTCCACCAGGGAGAGGTGAGCATGGAAGAGGAAGCACGAGAGATGTCCCGCCTCGCCGCGAAAGCAGCCGACATATCTAGCCGCACAACAGTAGCAGCATAGAGGTCCCGTCGTGCCGCCGAAGCAGCACAGAGGTCCCACCGCGCCGTCGATGTAGCGGACTGGTCCGGCCATGCTGCGGAAGCAGCAGAGATGTCCCGTCGCGCCGCGGCGGCTTGGGAAAATTTCTCACGGGAAGGCGATGACTCTTACAGGCGCATGCATGCGATAGTCCATAGCAAGATGGATCAGATCTCTGGCTGGCCGAGGATGCAGGACGAGGCTACCGGCGTCATCCGGCAACTAGGGGAGAGCAATGCGAAGCTCCGGGGCGAGCATGACCTGCTGAGGGCGAAGATCGCCGGAAGGGCGAAGCAGAGGAGGAGACCGTTGCCATGTTATAGAGGACGGGCGTCATCATCATGAAACTTATGGACGAGAATGCCATGCTCCGCATCGAGCGCAACAGGCTAGTGGAGGAATCCATGGATGCTGCCAAGCAGCGTATTAAAGACATGAAACTGATGAAAGAGATCATCGCCTGCCGCGAGAACTAGTCTCCGCGACCTGCAGCGCATAAAGAAAGTAGAGATCAGCGAGCCAGATCGTTGTATGTGTCTTCCTTCTTCTATTGCCCTTGTGTATTTCGGGCGTAGCCGCATGTGTCTTTTCTAATTATCTTCCTAATTATGTAAGACAATTATTATCCACTCTCGTCGTCCTTATATATATTCATCAGTCTTGCTATAAGTCGCAGTAGATGCTATATAGGTCCGTCGGATCTTACATCAAGATCCGTGCAAAATTCTCTCTTAAATCTCAGTCGAGTGAGACATTGCCACGCCATTAAACAGAGGCTCGGGCACCATAAATGGAGACCTTGGGAGAGAGGTGGACGGCACATGGAGGTCAAAGGGCTCGCCTCCCGATAAGCACGCACATGGGTCTGATTGCATGCATCCCGTACTCAAATAGCTACCCTGCACGACGCCTCCTAGCTAATAAAAAAAGGGTACGCATGGCAGCACGTAAATAGTAAATGGAACACCCACGGTTTCAATAATACTTGTGTTTCCGATTGTAACGTGACAGCACTTGTTCCAAAATGACTTTGTTGATTGTTAATGTGTGCACCTTCGTAAATCGGACAGCAAAATTACCACAACATGTTGGTGACATGTCATGGCAGCTAGCCAAGTTTCATGATTTTCATGCGTGTTTCAGATTTACAGGAATAAAAAAAACCAAGTTTCTCAATGTTTCTAGCCGAGCCATGACGCCCAGACATTTGAATTTCATTCCCATTTCTGGCATGGGACCTAAAAATTTACCCGAGGACACACATGTGATTTTTCAACCAGCTTTGGTGCACTGGAGCATGTGCTTGTATTTAAAATTTGAATTATGCATACAAAGGTGACACGTTCCCTCTCATAACCACGATCCTTCTTGAGAGAAGCTCCGGTTTGCATGAAACTTATACCAAAACTTGTTCCTACTCTGCAATTTCTTACCACAACATGGTAGTACCATGAAATGACACCATGCCAAGTTTCATGATTTTCAGGTGTGTTTTGGATTTACAAGAATTTTAAAACCAAGCTTCTCAATGTTCTCGGCCGAACCACGATGCCCAGATGTTTGAATTTCATTCCCATTTCTTGCATGGGACCTAGAAATTCACCCGAGGACACACATGTGATTTTTCAGTCAACTTTGGTGCACGGGAGCATGTGCTTGTTGTTCAAATTTGAATTATGCACATTAAATGACCAGAAACTCAATTAATTTATAAAAAAGGCCAAACGAACCCGGAATAATTCCAAAATTTAACAGGTCACTCATATAGTTCGATGTTGCCTCTGTAAAGAAAATCTGGCGGGAGGCAGCGTATATTGTTTCGCACACAAAGGTATAAATAAATAAAGAAATAAAGAAATTAGCCCTACTTAATTCTTGGGTTCTTATTATTTATACCACTAGTTGTGTATCACTACTCAGTTTTGCCATTAGAAGTTACAACTACTCACAAAATGCCATCGATCCGTGAGATGCCTGCTCAAAAATGCAATTAGATATCTAAAAAATGCCATCATTAAGTTAGATGTTTGCTCAGAAATGCCATTAGACATTGTTATTTTCACGTCAAACCCGTTGACCATGTTACATGACAAAAATAAGCAGATTCTCACAATGATAAGTTAATGGTGCCCAGCACAACACACCCCTCAAATAAAACTATGCACCCTGGAATTCTTTGACAAAACTAGGCACCCTAAAATTCTTTGACAACTAAACTGCTGGCTATATGATGTTGGCCATATATATATTGTACATATATAATGTTAAGAAACGAGTGGTAGTACTATACCAACTAAAAGATGAAATGTACGAAATATAACAAGAAGAAACATAACATAGTTCTGCTGGGGTCTCAGCACAACACACCCCTCAAATAAAACTAAGCACACCAGAAATTAAACTAAGCAACTAATCCAGTAGACACTGCATTAGAACCACCATGAGCAACGACACTGCCTCCTTACTCGGAGTCCTTGTCCACGTCCTCGACTTCGTCCTTGTCCCTCTTCCTCTTGGGCGATACTTCTTTGCTTGAACCGCACACTTGGCTCTTGCTCTTCATCCAACCCTTGTAGATATTGAAACAAAGGTAGCCATCCATTGCATCATAGTGGATGTGGTCTATATCTAGTACAGTCCACTCCCATGCACGATGAAACGTGTGCGCAGGTTTCTTTAGTTCACCGTACATAGGATGAACGATGGCTCCTCCCAGGGTCAGCATTGAAGGCTGAGAGGAGGACACCAGGCGCTCCTTCTGGATATCGAAGGGCTGGCCTACACCGAGGCCTATCCGACCCAGGATTTCCTTGTCGTTCCTAAAGTCTACAGTAACGAATTTGACTCGGCCGCCCTTGAGGAAGTTCTTAAATTCCTCGCACTCAACATCGGCATGGCATATGTGGTAGACCAAGCATAAGTCATGCACGCAAACCTGGATCACGGTGGGCTTCTTCTTCTCTGCCTCCTTTAGTTTCTCCTCGCTTCCCAGGACTATGGTGTACTCAACATCTAGCCCAGCGACCCACTCATCATTTGAGTTTTCGAACATGCGTTTGAAGCGAGCAAGGCATTCTTTCAGCGTTGCGGAAGAACGGGTGTAGATGACGTCGAACTCATCGCCGGTGATGGTCCTAACCTTGTACTCACCGTCGATCATGGAGATTTGAGACGCCATGGATTTGGGAGGAGGGTTAGGATTAGTGGAACTGTCGTAATGTGAAAGGACGGGACGACTTGGAGCGGTTTATCGATTGTAAAAATGTCGAGTGGGGGGCGCGTGCAAATGGCAGGGTAGTGGCTTGCCTGGTGGATAAATGGATTCATGCACAGTACTATGGGGGCCCAATTAGATGTCATGTCTACTCGATGCCCAATTAAATGCTTTCGATGTCATGTCAAGCATCGGGAAAATTATAGGTGATACGAAGCTTTCCATTCTCCCATTATACGGGCTTCCGAGAGCCCTTGGATCTGAGATCGAACGGTTGCATGGCATGATTCTAGACTTATGGGTGAATATCCTATCCTGGAGGGTTATTCTGCAAATTTTCAGCATCTTAGCATGCGACCGTTTGATCTCAGATGAGGGCTGCCAGCAACATGTATCATGGTCGTGCCTACCACGACCGATTGGAGATTTAACACGGTGCGTTAGGCTATCTGATGTTGGCATGTCATACATAGTCATCAAGGTTAGCTATAAGGTTGGCTATAAGAGTATTTTTTGTTTACTTCTCTCCATCTCTTTCTTCGTAGTATCTGCAATGACCTCTTCCAATGAAATGGTACTTAGATGAGGTGCTATGGGCATTAAATGGCTTAGCAACTCAAGTCACCAACGCATAGGTGCTTAGTTTTTTGTTGCTAAGTTTGCTTCATCTAGGTACACACGCTTATCACCATTTCTTCCTGGGGTCACCAAGCTAGTCTCTCTCTTCTTAATTAACTTGGCACATCAGACTTTATGCCTATGTGGCAGGCTTACCACCTGTAGGATCAAGTACAATAGTGGGCTATAAGCCCGCTTTACATGGCATTTTTGCATATGTGGGGTTTAGGGTTTAGGCTTTAGGCTTTAGGGTTTAGGGTTTGCATATGTGGGGGAAAGAGGCAAGGAAAAAGTGGAGGAGTGGGCTCTCAAGCAAGAGCGAGCCTCTACATGGTGGAGCATCGGGAGAGGCACGTGTATGGAGGTGTTCAGGAATCCGGCTTGGCAGTTAAAATGAAAATGGCAAGTCAAATCACCGGGCCCCACCTGTCCAACAATAACTCACTGTCAAAACACACAACCCTACGTTTGCAGCAGCCTACACCCTCATCTTCTCGCGTCTCTGTCGAACCAACTAGGCGGAATTGCCCCGCCTACCACGCGGGAAAAGCCCCGCCCTCGACTTTTAAACAGTACAATATACTAATTTTGGGGCGGTTTGGTTCCCAGCCACACTTTGCAAAGCCAGAATTTGGCAGCCACAGTTTTGTTGGCATGTGTTTGGTTTTTGCCACACTTTGGCTTGCCACACTTTATTGCCCCTATGACCTACTTGTCATAGAAAAATTGTTTTTGCCAACTTTTGCCAAAGTATGGCGTCCAATTTCTTAACCACACTTGTGTGGCTTGACATACTTGTGTGGCTGGCCACGCTTTGGCTTGGATACACTAGTCTTCAACCAAACAGACCATGTATCCATGGATCGCGCCATGGAGCAAAACCTCAAGAAAACGGCGGTACACATGTACGGAGTATACAGCACGCCCGTCGCGTTCTCATCGCACCCCAGACGGTCGGTGGGTCTAGCACGCCGCTGTCCGAATGGAACGCGTGTCATATTGCGTTTGCATACACATGTGGCATCGCAATTGAGAACCGACCATAGGCACACTCCCCGGCCCCGCAAGTCGGGTGAGTTAATAGAAGTACATACGTTGGTACCTGGACAATCCCTGTAAGACACGTTAGATCAGTCCGTCCATGCATGTGACCAGACTCCAGTAGACATGCCTGGATTGGCTATCGTCTACATATCGTGCAGGTTGTGTTGTATAGGGCTGTAGTTCTGGTGAGAAATCTAAAAAAAGGTTTATTGTCATCTCGCAAAATTAGGTGCCATGTGCTTCGGACCACTACGAGGGTTAAACAGCGACAACTGAGTTGGGCTAGTCATTGGTGGCACATCCACGAAGACTACTTGGCTTCCATCTAGGTCAAGACGGCTATGTTAATTAGGACATCTATCGACGGACCCCTTTTCTACGAGTTTATCTTTAATTTGAGCTTTGATCCTCATCTAGTTTGTCCGTCAGGATTCATCTTGTCTCCTTTGGGCAATGTGGTTATGATTTCTTGTCATGTGGCATTTTTTCGTGTTATATGTTATAATCCGGTGCTTCAGATCAAAATGATGACAACTGCGCCTCCAGGGCACGTGCATGAAGACTTCTCGAAAGTCATTGCCAAGGTCAAGCCGGCTCCGGCCGGTAGACGAAAGAAAACTAGTACTCCACTATATAGGCAGGAGCCTCCGCGCTTGCTTGCTAGTGTTGCTCTCTTCACACTTTCTCGTCCTCTCCAGATCTAAACACGACAGAGGTGGCCACACTCTCTCTCTCTACTCACCGCTGGTCACAGATCCATCCGGATCCTCTCCGCCGGGGAAGGTGAGAAGGTGCAACGTTCACGCGGCCGTCCTCGGCAACGACTCCTACCCACTGCCGGCGCATCCTGGTCAGTGTGCCTTGTTGTACTCTCCCAAGCATTGCTGGTGAGGGAGGGCCTCCCACCCCTTCTTTCTCGCTGCCGTAGTGTGGGCAGATCCTGCCTCCCTCCGCCCACCTAGCGACATCTCGGTGACCCTCAGGTATAACTTCCTTCGAAACCGGCCTTGCTCTACTTCCCGAGCTCTTGATGTCGCTGCATTTGTATCTTTTACTATTTCTCAGCCCCCCTCGTGTAGATAGGATCGATCGGCTGTTCAAAAACCACCTAATTTTTTACTATTAAGAAGTAAAAGTAGTTCATGCACTCGAATCTAGTAGTACTTGGTTCAAACAAGGAAGAAAGGGGGCGGGGGTGGGGGAAGATTTGTTACCTGAATCTAGGACTTGGTCGAAAGAGGAAATAATGGGGGCGAAAAGTAGTAGAGACTGGCTATCCAACTGGTCTCTAGGTCTAATAGGGAAATAAAGGGAATGCAGTACAAACTCAATATAAACCCGATCTATTGGTTGAAAAAGGAAAGAAAGTGGGGACTAGGGGACAAGTCAACAAAGTAAGTCCAGCACTAGATTTGCTAGCCTCACACGGTATAAGGTGGCTATATACCGAACAAAAATGGGACCAACCCAGATATCCTCTTCTGATGTTTGTTGCCCCGAGCCGCTCTTATGTAATGCCACTGGTAAAATGTAGCAGTCACATTATTAAAAGTAAGGACACGTTAAACCAATGTTGTTTTCAATGTAATGCCTCTAGTAATATGAATCAATGGCACTTTTTTCATGTCCTGCTAAATTTCCAATTAAGATAAGTTGCTTCTTTTCGTTTTCTAATGGAAATGGAACCGGGGCTGGAGCCCTTTTCTTCAAAAAAGAAGAAGAAGAAGTTGCTAGCTCATGGGACATTGCTTCATTTTAGGTGAACTGCACCAAAAGGTCCCATGAATTGAATCATCCATGTTGATAACTGTTGTCATCCCTTCTACGATGGCGTTGACTGCAGATATGGTTCCCATCACGAGGTATGTTCCTTTTTGGTCTGACCGTTTGCCAAAGATCATGCATGTTGATCTTGCTCTTGTGCTACTGTTTTGGCACTGCCATGATAAAGCAGTAGTGTTATTATTTTGCACCTTAATCTAGTGGCACTATTAATTTGAGGCAATGTTTTGGCACCGCTAGTGCCACTGTTTTTTTATATATCGAAAGAGGGGGTTCGCTCTGATTTCATTGAAGAAACCCAACCATAGAGAACCATTATCCGACAACATCTCAGTGTAAACGGGCATTTATGCAACTACTACTAGAACGGACTGTACTAGCAGGAGACAAGTTCGCCACATAAGCTAGGCAGGTAGGGGGACGCAGCACCAGCTTGACCAAGTTTGCATTACAACCCAGCTTCTACCACAGAAACATCAGGGGGAAGATAGGGACTGAAAGAGCCAGCTTCAGCATCCCAGTCTAAGCACCCTCGACCTTCATCCTTGCGACGCACGGTACACCTCGTTTGCCACCTGCTCGACCCTAGTGTCACTGATAAAATGAAGTAATAATACAGTTAAAAACCTAAAATAAAGCGAGTATCCTCTCTATCATTTCATTTTCAATGTAGATAAAGAAAGTGCTTCTCTTTGTTAATGTATGTTTCGTCAACTAGTCCCATTGCTAATGTTTAAGCGTTTCTGCAAACTGGGATGCTTAATTTTAGTTGATCTGCACAAAAATAGAGATTTGAATGTCTCAAGGCCCCTCCTTGTACTACCACTGTACACTGATGTTCATCACTAGCAGAAGGTGTATCGGGGAGACTTGGGTCGATTTCTAGTATGATGTAATATTTTCTTTTGTTTATTAGTGTATGTTTCATCAACTAGTGCCACTATAATCTAACCACACCTTTTCATTATCTGTGCAAACAGGGTTATTCAGCTGCATTTTGGTGGAACTGCACAAATGTACGGATGGAACTGGCATATATGCAGAGTGAGAGGTGCCAAGTAAAAATTACTGACACCAACCCTGCTCCATCTAAGCATTGGCATCCACCACCATTAGTGGGATGTGTGGCGCTCACTCTGGAGTATCGATCCCAGATGGAGCATCTACCAGAGATTGAAGGATCGAGCATCTACAGGGTGCCATTTGTGAGGGTGTCGTGCTAGAGCGAGCCGGTGGAGTCTTCGTCGACCGAACCCAACTGCAAGAGGAGAAAAACAGTTGGCCTGACGACGCTTCCCCGCCATCCTCTCCCTCGCCGTTCACATCGTCTCACGGGGCGGCTGTCTGCTACCGAGGAATAGGAGGGATCCCCCCCCCCCTAAACCAATAGTCGGGCAGGTTGTGAATTGTCAAGAGGAGCTTAGGGTTGTTAGTATTTGCAGGTTGTGAATTGTGTTTTGTGTTGTGTATTTTTAGAGTACTTTCAGATATGAATGTCTTTTGAATTTCAGATTTGTAGTATTGAGCATATGAAGTATTTTATGAATTCTAGAGATCTATTTTTAGCACTTAAAAATGTAGTTTCATAGGAGTATAAAAGTGCAGACAATGTGATTCTCAGAGAAGAAACTGTAAGTTTCAGTTTCAGATAAGAAACTCCAAGTTCAGTTTCAGATAAGAAACTACAACTTTCAGAGGCAGAGCATTTATATTAACACGGCCTTTTCAAACAGTGTTAACATCGTGCTGGAAGTTTTATTCATGGTCGAAACTTGAACTACCAGCCAGTTAACATCATGCTGATCAACATTCATGCATATCACATCTTCATCTGATGCACAGTCAAAAAGATATGCTTTTTTCAAAATGCCCACACAATGTCGAGTGTGCGAAAAACAGAGAAAACGAGGGACGAAGTTTTGGCAACTGTAGGACGTGGTGTGCGTAGATGAAAATTGGTACCCACATGGCAGTAAAGGCATAGGCAAAAAATTTGGAGATATTTTCTCTGCACTTAAAAAAATGTAGTTTCATAGGAGTATAAAAGTGCAGGCAATGTAATTCTCAGAGAAGAAACTGCAAGTTTCAGTTTTAGATAAAAAAACTCTAAGTTCAGTTTCAGATAAGAAACTGCAACTTTCAGAGGTTGAGCATTTATATTAACACGGCCTTTTAAAACAGTGTTGACATCATGCTGGAAGTTTTATTCATGGTCGAAACTGAAACTACGAGCCAGTTAACATCATGTTGATCAACATTCATGCATAGCACATCTTCATATGATGCACAGTCAAAAAGATATGATATTTTCAAAATGCACACACAATGTCGAGTGTGCGAAAAACAGAGAAAACGAGGGACGAAGTTTTGGCAAGTGTAGGACGTGGTGTGCGTAGATGACAATTGGGATCCACATGTCAATAAAGGCAGAGGCAAAAAATTTGGAGATATTTTCTCTACACAGGTGGAATCAATCCCTGACGGAACAGCTGTTGGGTAGTGTCACTCGGCCACTGGGCTAGTTCAGTTGTTTCGTTACTAATAAGGCACTTCCTCAGGTGGTCGGATCTCCTCCTCCGCCTTTGTGCGCTCGCCGCGACGCCGCTGTCTGCCGTTGTGAACATGCTGAACAAACGAGAGGAATCTGGAGAGGACTGTACGTGGAGAGGCGGACAGTCGGGACCCACCAGGTCTATGGTCGTACGCAAGCAAGTGCTTCATCGAAAAAATACTTCCTCCTAAAGCTATACTGACGTTGGGGCCCACGGGTTTGTCAACATAGTTACATTTTTTTAGGTGCTTCAACATAGTTACTATAGGAGATAAATTCATAATGAAGCCGGGGAGCTGGCAGGTATCATTTATTATCACTCGGGCAGCAAGTATCAGCTGGGTTTTGGGCTGCCCCGTCTAGGCTTTCTTTTTTAGCATGCACAGCCCACGACCTCGGATGGGAGGTCCATAGGCCTGTTTGTATTTTCTTGATGGTCGTCATGTATTGACCGGCCTATGGACCTCCCATCTGAGGTTTTATTTTTCCTGAAACATCGGCAGCCCAATTTATGTATTTTTTTTTGAAGAAAACGCAGAGGTCTGTTCTATTTTTCTAAGAATAGGAACGCCTGGTCCAACTTATGTTTCCGTTATAACTATATTATATATATTTAAATTATTTTGTATGTTATTATATATTATTGTTATTGTCATCATATATTTAACAGATACTTACATATGTAAGAAAACAATATCCCACATCTTGTTAACTTATAAAAATAATTTCTTAACAATAAAATCATGGATTTGTTTTGGCAACGAAAATCCTGGTGATTGTGTACAAAAGCTTGGTAAGATTTAAGGACCAATGTAATAATAAATCACTTATTATATATATAACAAAATGCTCAGCCCCCGTTTATTTTTTGATAACATTGCTGCGCCCACCCCAACATTATAATTAGAATCAGCCCAGCAAAATCGTTTATTACGAGAAAGTGCAAATGGCCTATAATTTTTTAGGAAAAACATAAATGGGCCGCATGGACGCTACATTATTTGTTCACCCAGCCCAGCTAATGGACTATAATTCAAAAAAAAGATCAAATAGACTGTAAATTCTACCCCGCAAAAAAAGACTGGAAATTCTAAAAAAATGGGTTGAATATGTGCCACATTTTTGGAGGCTGAAATGTGGGCCAATAGGCCGAAGCCAATGCAAGTCATTGTCAACTTAGTCAACAAATGATTCTGACATCGTTAGCCGTTGGATTTACATCCAACGACCAGCATCCATCTTCAGTCTCTCGTCTTCTTCCTCCAGCGCTTCCGGGACCACCTGCTCACGCCTCCTACTGCTAGCAGCTCTGCTTAGCACGCTTCATTGTGAAGCGCTACTCCACTGTTGGCCAGGGCATCCCTCCACCCCTCCACACATCCTATTCTTCTCCACCGACTACCGAACCACACCGCACCAGAACCAGTTAACCATCGTACACCTCTCCGTCTGCGACTCTACTCCCACATCTTCCCATCTCCGACTCGTTGCTGTCCGGAGCCTCGCTGTCGTCCACCACCTTGGATGCGCTCGGCGCGGAGTGGTCAATGTGGTCAACGAACGACACCATCGGAAGTAGACTGTGCGTGGAGAGGCTGACAGTTGGGTCCACGGCCGCATGCAAGGAAATGCCTCCTTATTACGCGGAAAATAATGATTCCTCCACCTGACAGCTGGGACCCACTGGAAGGGCCTCTGTATTTCGCAAAAAAACGTTCCCACCGCTGACAGGTCAGACCCACGAGCTATATCTTCGCATGCAAGGAAGTGCCTCCTTATTACACACTAAAAAATGAATACTCCCCCTGCTAGTTGGGACCCACCACAGTGGGAGGCTGACTTGTGGGCCTACTAAGTTGACGGGGACGGAGTGCTTTGTCAACTTCGTCAATATGAACGATTCTAGCTCCAGTGACCGTATGATGTCCATCCAACGGTCGTAGTGCTTCTTCAACCTATGGTTTTCTAGCTCCAGTTGCCCAAAGCAGCGCCGGTCATGCCGCCTGCTCCTGCCTCCCGTGGCCGGCTGTGCTACCGCGGAGGCCTCACCGCCCCCATATAACTCCCACCGCTAGCCAGGCCATCCCTCCACTCACCCACACCCCCTATTATTCTGCGGCGACGGAAGCCTCACACCGCAGCCGAACTAGCGAACCCTCGTACTCCTCTCCGCCTGGGCGTCCACTGCCGCGTCTTCCCCGGCTCTGTGTCGTCCCCTTCCGAGGCCTCGCTGTCGTCCACCGCCTTGGTGCTCTCGGCGCGGCGTGGTCAATGTGGTCAATGACCGACTTCCATCGTAAGAGTACTATAGGTGGAGAGGCTAACAGCTGGGTCCACGGCCACAGCCTAGTTTTTTTGTGATTTGTCAAGTAAGTCGCTTTGTCACGACTGTTGGGCTGCAAATCTTTCAAGACGAGGAGACCTTCATTCGGCTAGCCGAGAAAATGGCCTATCAGTAATGAGAAATGGGTTGTACATTTTTAAAACACATCAAACCGGCAATTTGTTTCAAAAAAAATTCATTTCGAGATTTTAAATTGCATTGATTTTTATGCGTGGACAATTTGTTGGATTTTATATTGATATACATTTATTTCAAAAATCAGTTTGAATGTGACTCGAAATTTCGGGATTAAAAACACTTCAGACCGCACCGAAATATGCAAAATTTCGTACAATTTTTTAACAGTGGCCAGAATATGGGCTGTAATACTAACAAAAAGAATATGGGCTCCAAAAAAACCCTTAAGAATTAGCAAATGGGCTGTAAATTATTAGAAATAATGGCAGATGGGTTGTATGATGTTTTCCACAGATTTGAGGCTTTCCTAAAAATAGGTTGACGCACAAGCAGTGACTATTGGATGTCCATCCAACGACTGTCGTGCTTCTTCAATCTCTGCTCTTCCTGCTCCAGCCGCTCAAACAAGCGCCGGCGGGACTGCCTGCTCCCTCCTCCCCGCGGTCGGCTGTGCTGCCAGGCAGGCCTCACCGCCCCATCGTACTCCCATCGCTGGCCTAGCCATCCCTCTACTTACCCACACCTGCTATTATTCTCCAGCGACGACAAACGAACCCGTGAACCCTCGTATAGTCGTACTCCCCTTCGCATGGGAAATAACTTCCGAGTCTTCCTTGCCTCCGTGTCGTTCCCTTCCTAGGCCTCGCCGTCGTCCACCGCCCTGGTGCTCTCGGCGCGGCCTGGTTAACGTGGTCAACGACCGGCATGCATCTGAAGTGGACTGTACACGGAGAGGCTGACAGCTGGGTCCACGGCCGCACGCAAGGACATGCCTCCTTATTACGCGCAAAATAATGATTCCGCCACCTGACATCTGGGACCCACCGAAATGTCCTCTGTATTTCGTGAAAAAATGTTACCGCCACTGACAACTTGGACCCACCAGCTATATCTTCGCACGCAAGGAAGTGCCTCCTTATTACGCACATAAAAATGAATACTCCCCTTGCTAACTGGGATCCAGGATAGTGGCAGGCTAACTTATGGGCCTACTAAGTTGACAGGGACGGATGGCTTTGTCAACTTAGTCAATATGCACGATTCTAGCTCCAGTGACCGTACGATGTCCATCCAATGGCCGTAGTGCTTCTTCAACCTCTGGTCTTCTTGCTCCAGCCTCCCAAACCATCGCCGGTCGTACCTCGTGCTCATGCCTCCCGTGGCCGGCTGCGATGCGGCGGAGGCCACACCGCCCCCTACTACTCCTACCGCTGGCCAGGCCATCCCTGTACTCACCCACACCCCCTGTTATTCTGCGGCGACGGCAGCCTCACACCGCAGCGAACCAGTGAACCCTCATACTCCTCTACGCGTGGGCATCCACTGCCGCGTCTTCCCCGGCTCCGCGTCGACCCCTTCCTAGGCCCCGCCATTGTCCACCGCCCTCGTGCTCTCGGTGTGGCGTGGTCAACGTGGTCAAAGAACGGCTTCCATCGAACGTGGATTGTACGTGGAGAGGCTGACAACTGGGTCCACGACGGTAGCAAGGAAGTGCCTCCTTATTACGCAGAAAATAATGATTCCTCCACCGGACAGTAGGGACCCACCAGACGGGCCACCGTATTTCGCAAAAAAAACGTTTCCCCCCTAACTACTGGGACCCAGCGGACGGGCCACTGTATTGCGCGAAAAAATGTTCCCCCCGCTGTCAGCTCGGACCCACCGGAAGCGCCTCCTTATTACGCACAAAAAAAATCAATACTCCCACTGCTGGTTGGGACCCACCTTGGTGGGAGGCTGACTTGTGGGTCTACTAAGTTGACGGGGAAGGAGTGCTTTGTCAACCTAGTCAATATGAACGATTCTAGCTCCAGTGACCGTACGATGTCCGTCCAACGACCGTAGTGCTTCTTCAACGTCTGGTCTAGTTGCTCTAGCCGCCCAAAGCAGCGCCGGTCATGCCGCATGCTCCTGCCTCCCGTGGCCGGCTGTGCTGCCGCGGAGGCCTCACCACCCCCTACTATTCCCACCGCTGGCCAGGCCATCCCTCTACTCACCCACACCCCAGTTATTCTGCGGCGACAGCAGCCTCACACTACAGCGAACTAGTGAACCCTCGTACTCCTCTATGCGTGGGCATCCACTACCGCGTCTTCCCCGGCTCTGCATCGTCCCCTTCCTAGGCCTCGCCATCGTGCACCGCCCTGGTGCTCTCGGCACGGCGTGGTCTACATGGTCAAGGAACGACTTCCATCGTACGTGGACTATACGTGGAGAGGCTGACAACTGGGTCCACAGCCGCAGCAAGGAAGTGCCTCCTTATTACGCGCAAAATAATTATTCCTCCACCTAACATCGGGGACCCACCGGACGGGCCACCGTATTTCGTGAAAAAAACGTTTCTTCCTGACTGCTGGGACCCACCAGCTACATCTTCGCACGCAAGGAAGTGCGTCCGGGCAAAAATAAAATGATTCGCCCCCCTGACTGCTGGGACCCACCAGCTACATCTTCGCAGGCGAGGAAGTGCCTGACAGTCGGGACCCACCTAGTCGAAGCGTACGTACCGTTGTCATTCTGGTCGTGAACGTGTACGTGCATACTGGTCGATGTAGAGGCGCACACGTGTCGTAGAAGAGGCGCGCACGTAGCATGTACATGTACGTACAGTGGCCAGTATGCAAGAAAGAAAATACGGCCACGTACATACATACGGGCAGGGTCTCGAACGCCTACTCGCGCATACGTATGGCTAGGGCTCGTGTACATGGCTGGGTCGGAACGGAGAAACAGCGTCGTCGTCGTGTTCATGGGGAGCCAACCGGCTGGGTCAGAACGGAATGCGTCATCGTGTTCATCGGGAGGGCTTGGACAGAACATCCGATGGAAATGAGGCCTGGCTTACCGCAGAACGGAGGAAACGGCCTTGTGTCCGACCGGCAACATTCGAAACAGGATCCTGTTCATCGGGAGGGGTCTGGCGTACCGTAAAACGGAGGAAACAGACCTCCTATGGTTGAAACGGGGGTCTTGTTGATCGTGAGGGGTGTGGCGTACCGCAAAACGGAGGAAACAGACTTGTGTTGGAGCGCTACAGTCGAAACGGGGGTCCTGTTCATTGGGAGGGGTGTGGGGTACCGCAAAACGGAGGAAACAGACTTGTGTTGGAGCGCTACGGTCGAAACAGGGGTCCTCTTCATCGGGAGGGGTGTGGCGTACCGCAAAATGGGACTCCACGGGATACTGTTCATCACCACCGTCGACCCCCTCAAGCCTCCACAGGCTACTGTTCATCCACCGTCGACCTCCTCCAGCTTCCACCTGCGACTGTTCAGCCTCCACCACGCGCTACTCCGCCGGCTACTGTTCAACCAGCCCTCTGCATGGGCTCCTATTCAACCACCCCTCCACGGGCTACTGTTCATCCAGCCCTCCATCGTCTATTGTTCATGCAGCCCTCCACGGGGTGGTCCTGTTCATGCAGCCCTCCACGGGGTCCTGTTCATGCAGCCCCGACCGACTCGATCGAACGGGGCCCTGTTCATGCAGAGGCAACACCACGGGGTCCTGTTCAGCCACCCCCACCGGGAACTATGACTCCAACCCCCCTAGCAACGCTCACTGTTCATGCAGAGGTAGTATCGCTCGGCTTCAATTAGCAGCAGTAGCAAAGGAATCGCTCGATCGGGTTCAGTTAACAGCCATCGATCGATCGCTCGGGTTTAGTAACGCATAGCCTGCAGTGCAATCGCTCGGGTTCAGTTAGAGCCCAATGCCTCGCACCCACGCGTGTGCGTGTATGAGAGAAATGCACATCGCTCGGCCCCGACCACCCACCGTAACCGGGAACACCCCGATATTTTCCCCTCCCTCGGTTCTACCACGGTTTTTTCCGTCATGGACGGCCGAAAGAATGTCATGCAGCTGCGTCTCCGGCCCGTCCTGGCCGAAAAGCCCATTTTCTGTCATGATTTTTTTGTCATAGAAGTAGGACCCCACCATATCTATGATGATACCGTGTTTTGTCACAATTATTGTCATAGAAGTGTCATAAGTATGACAGAAAAAAGTTTCGTTCGGCCCAAAATGTCACGGATGTGTCTTTTTTTGTAGTGTAGGATAACTTAATTTATAAATAACGCTCCACCGCGTCATGGTTGAACTTTGATTCGTTCACGCATGGCTCCCGAACAATTACCACACTCGCCAAATTATCACGTGAGTTGCCTCTTCGTCTAGAAATGAGCTCATAGCGTACCTGGATGAGTCTCTCATGCTTTTTACTACCTACCTCCACTTTCTTGCATGACACGTGGACCTGGATGCTAGATGTCCCACGTGTCGGCAAAATGAAGAAGAATGCTTTTCGACGAGGGAGAAGGAGCAAGGAACCTCGCGGTGGAGCGTCTGGACTCTTTTAATATTTTATATTCAGCGATATAAAACCAACCCAGTCTTCTCCACATCCTAGTAGGAGTGCTAGACCGGAAGAGTCCGAAACACGGCAGCCTAGTGTAGTTACATCATACATGGCTCACCTCACACTATCACCATACTTCTTGGCCTCTGTGTGACACCTAGCTCTAGTAATCCACCAGCCCGTATCGCTTCTCTCTCCTCGTCTCTCTCAAAGTGAGGTGGGCTAGCAATTTTGCCATCTATTGAGGTCGGTTAACTCACTCACACTTGATCCCACATGTTAGTGACACGCCAAGAGCATTATAAAAAAAATATTGTACTTCTATTGTTATTCCAAGAAGAGGAAGCGCTTTGACCGACGGACCAAACAAGATAGGCGTGTCATGCCGTGGTAGGGTCTTGTTTCTCGTTTTAAACTTGTTTGGCGTAGTGTAGTAGTGACACTTCATTTTGCACCTTCATAGAATGATGCAAATCCCCACTAAAAAGGCGCTTTGCTTTCTGCTAATATAGTCAACCGTTCTTGTTCCGTGCATTAAATTGTTAAGTGTCGTCATTAAGATGTAATTGACCAATGCATGTAAAATGTTCTTATTTTTTGAACACACATGCAAAATGTTCCTATTTACTATAGCACTCCTCACGCATTCATGTGTTGAGTACTACTCCCTTCATCCATACACGTCGTGTTTGCTATTCTCAAGTCATTGAAAGCACACATGGCCCACATCTCTTATTGGTTGATTGCTTTATTCATGTCTAAAAACAGTAAACAAGGTGTAGTTAATGCATTGCACCTAAGTATTTTGATACTATTTGGTTTTCATAAGGTGACTTATATTTCTTGAAGTCCTTGCGCGTTGGCCGCGATCTCTTCTCCCTCATTGTCTCCTTTCCCTTGGCCGACTGTCGGTGGACAATTGCAACGCGTGTGCCCTTTGGTGAGTGGCGTGCCAGGCCGACTGTGGTGGGTGCGACGCGAATGTGACATGCGTGCTTTAAGTGTGCCACCTTTTCCTTTTGAACTTGCAAAGTGTAACATTTTCTACTCCCTCCGTCTAGGTGCATAGGGCATCTAAGGCTCTACACTGTGGTTTAGGCGCATGAAGATTGGCCGCTAAAACTCATGTAACTGGAGCTGGAAAATCTTGTGAGTTTAATCAATTAATTACTAATCCTTCATCGGCTGGATCAATCAATTTCCAGCCAATGTCTTATAGTTTAATGTATCTATGATTGGTGCATGCAAACCGCTCATCATGTGGTGGTTCCTCTCGAAGAGATAAAAGAGCTGATGGTTGGTGCACGCAAATGCTTTTACTACACGGGCTGGTATGGCTACTATGGTGATGCGGAGGATCCGTCAATCATCCCCATGGACTCTACATCAACACATCAAGCTCCACTTGGACCCATGACAAGAGCTAGAGCACGTGCTATGCAAACCGAGGTGAACTCCTTCCTAGTTGACATGCATATGGATACAAGTGGAACTTGGATGCTACCTCACTAAAATACTCTATGCCTCATTAGGTACGAGGAATCCACCCAAGAAGCTATGGAACATCACCAAGGCCAAGGAGAAGTGACCCAAGTCACCAAGGATGAGGACCAAGCCCAACCGAAGCTGGACAGAAAGTCCCAGGCGACCCCGTGCGCATGGGCCCCTGAAACCCCGTGCCCACGGACCCTACATGAAGTGGCGCTGGAGCACCCCTGTGCGCACGGGCTTGTAACGTGCACAAGGGACCCCATGCACACGGTCCCAACTTACCCTGTCCGCACGGGCCCTACAGGATGGGCGGCTGAGATGCTGTTTTGCATCCCCTCTTCTTCCACTTCGACCCCAAACCTATATATTCCGTACCTAGGGTTACGTTTAGACTTAGCAAAGTATATGTGAGATATTGTGAGCTTTGCTCCTTCCCTCTTGTGGATCAAGACCCCTATAGGGAAGAATCCTTGTGGATTTCAAGACCTCCATAAGGAGAACACTTTCATCAAGACCTCACCGCCTCTAGGAGTGGGAAGAACCTTTACCTAGTACTTGTTTCCTTGGATTGTTCATGTATTCTTGTGAATCTATGTGTTTGCTATTCTAGTGGATGTGTAATTGGGTTTTGTTGGAGTGAATTCCTCTTTGTGTTCTTGGTGTTCATCCTCTTTTTCCCCTCCAAGTGTGAAAATATCCCTCCTAGGATTCCACCCTACATCATATGGCGCATGCAGTGCGGGAGTGGAACGAGGATAATTTAAATGTACTCCCTCCATCTAGGTGAATAAGTCATCGTGTGCACCGCGACAAAGGTGGGGAGGTAAACAAGAGAACTTAATGTTTAGTTGCTAATTAAAACCATTGCATGCAACAAACTAACCACTGCATGTCATGTTTGGTAGTCTCAAATCATTAAAAGCATACACGCCTCACATCTCTTATTGGTTGATTTCTTTATTTACGTCAAAAAACAAGAAACAAAGTGAGAGTTAATACACTTAGACGGAGGGAGTATACGTGACTAAAATTCTTGGAAAATCTAAATTCCTTTAGGTGCCCAATGTACGTGGACGGAGGAAGTAATTAGTTCTTTCCCTTGTTCGGGCGATCCATGGATACAAATCCAGAACAAAATGACAAGGGCAGGGCTTTCCCGCGCATTACGTGGGCTTGTTTGGCCTAGTAGGTCTGAGTGATATGACGTGCTACAGTGTCGTGCAACCTTCATGTTGTAGGGTGAAACCCTAGGGGGGATCTTTTCACACTTGGAGGGGGAAAAGAGGAAGAACACACAAGAACACAAGACACAAATCTCTCAAAACAAACCCAATATCACATCCACTAGAGTAGCATACAAGAGATCAACAAGATTACAAGATCAATCCAAGGAAACAAGCACAAAGGAAAGGTTCTTCCCACTCCTAGAGGAGGTGAGGTCTTGATGATCTTCTCCCTTGGGAGGTCTTGCAATCCACAAGGATTCTTCTCCCTTGGGAGGTCTTGATCTCCTAGAGGAGGGGATACAAGAAGCAAAGCTCTCAAGGTCTTTCAATATCTTTGCTGCCCCGCAAAAGATGTGGAGGAGGTCTATTTATAGTTCATGCCACGAAGAGGTAAGAGGGGGAAAGGGGTACATGGCCAAAGGCCGAAGGCTGCGCGCAGGCAGGGCGGTAGTACCGGCACCTCGGGTGGTAGTACCGCTTATGGAGCGGTAGTACCGCTTGCTCCGGACTGGGCAGGTGCGGTAGTACCGCTCTGGAGCGGTAGTACCACTCATTCCGGGCTGGGCAGGTCTTCATTCGCTTCCATGTGATATGGACCGAATAGGTTCTTCTTTGCTTCTACGTGATCATCTCCTTGGTAACTGAGAATGCACAACATCTCCTTGTAAGGTAGAACCCGATCCTCATGCAAATCCAAACGAAAAACGAAGAGGAAAGAATTCACCTCGTCCTCGATAGCGCATGCACGTGCTCTAGTCATTGGTCCCTTGAGTGCTTGTGCCGGTGACGGAGTGTCCATGGGGATGCTCGCCGGATGCTCCGCATCATCTCCCCCCCCCCCCCCGCCTTGCGGGAGATCCGACCACAGATCATGCTCTTCATCACCATGGTATTTGGCCAAGTCTTTCACGTTGAAGATGTCGCTTACATTGTACTTGTCACGTGGAATGTCGATCTTGTATGTGTTGTCGTTGTAGCGTGCTAGCACCTTGAATGGTCCGTCGGCTCGTGGAAGAAGCTTGGATTTGTGTTCCTTGGGGAAGTGGTCTTTGCGAAGGTGTAGCCAAACGAGATCACCCTGATGGAACACCATTGGTGCTTCGTTGGTGTTGAGCTTGATGGCGCGACGTTGGACTTGACGCTCAGTCGTGGAACGTGTTTCTTCATGCATCTTCTTGAGGTGGGCTACTCTTGCACTTGCGTCCATGTCGGCTCGTTCTTGAAGCGGGAGAGGAAGTATGTCCAACGGTGACAATGGATTGAAGCCGTAGACAACCTCGAAGGGGGACTTGCCGGTTGTAGAGTGTCTCTTGCGATTGTAGGCGTACTCGGCGATGGGTAGGCACTCCTCCCACTCCTTGATGTTCTTCTTGATGAACACATGTAGGAGAGTTGCAAGCGTCCGGTTGGTGACTTCGGTTTGGCCATCGGTTTGAGGGTGGTATGTCGTGGAGAAGAGTAACTTGATGCCAAGCTTGGCGCATAGAGTCTTCCAAACGTAGCTCAAGAACTTGACGTCACGGTCCGAGACAGTCGTCTTGGGCACTCCATGTAGGCGCAAGATTTCCCTACAAAAGAGAGTCGCAATATGTGAAGCATTGTCTATCTTGTGACAAGGAATGAAATGTGCCATCTTGGAAAATCTATCCATAACAACGAATACGGAATCCTTTCCATTGCGAGTTCTAGGTAATCCAAGAATGAAATCCATGCTAATGTCTTCCCATGGATGGAAAGGAATAGGAAGTGGCATGTGAAGACCATGGGATTGAGCTCTTGACTTAGCTTTGCGGCATGTAGAGCACCGGTTGGTGAAGCGACAGACGTCACGGAACATCTTGCGCCAAAAGAAGTTCTTGGAGAGCGTAGCAAATGTCTTGTCGCGTCCAAAGTGTCCCATGAGCCCTCCTCCATGAGATTCCTGCAAAAGGAGCAAACGAAGCGAAGACTCGGGAATGCAAAGTTGGTTAGCTCTCAAGAGATATCCATCCTTTATGTAGTATCATTCACAAGAAGTATGCGCTACACATTTGGCATAAGGATTTGCAAAGAAAACATCATGCTCATATAAGTCTTTTATGTGCTCAAAGCCAATAAAATTCAACTCAAGTTTGGTAACAAGCATGCATTTGCGGGAAAGCGCATCCGCCACAACATTTTCTTTGCCTTTGATGTATTTGATGACATAGGGAAAAGACTCAATGAATTCACTCCACTTAGCATGATGCTTGTTTAACTTTGTTTGACCCTTGAGATACTTGAGTGTCTCATGGTCCGTGTGAAGAATAAATTCATGGGGTCGAAGATAGTGTTCCCAAACATGCAAAACTCTCACCAAGGCATAGAGCTCTTTATCATAAATGGGGTAGTTAAGTTGTGCTCCGGATAGTTTTTCACTAAAATACGCAATCGGACGCTTTTCTTGCATTAAAACGCCTCCTATACCGGTACCGCTAGCGTCACAATGTATCTCAAACGGTTTGTCAAAGTTCGGTAGGGCAAGAAGTGGTGCGTGTGTAAGCAAAGTTTTAAGTTCATTGAACGCGGTGTCTTGCGAGGGACCCCAAATGAAGGCTGCGTTCTACTTGCTGAAGGCATGTAAGGGCAGAGCAATTGTGATAAAGTCCTTCGCAAAGCTTCGATAGAAACCGGCTAAACCAAGAAAGCTACGCACTTGTTGAAGGTTCGTTGGTTGAGGCCAAGTTTTAATTGCTTCAATTTTAGTTTCATCAACGTGAACACCTTGAGAAGACACGACAAATCCTAGAAAATCAACTTTATCAACACCAAAAGGGCATTTCTCCATATTAGCATATAATTGTTGTTTCCGAAGGGTTTGCAAAACCATACGGATGTGGTTGACATGTTCCTCAAGCGATTTTCTAAAGACTAGGATGTCATCAAAGTAAACCAATACAAAGACGCCGATATAAGGTCAGAGAACGAAATGCATAAGATGCATGAAAGAGCCGGGCGCTTCCGATAAGCCCATCGGCATGACCAACCACTCATATAACCCAAACTTGGTTGAGAAAGCTGTTTTCCACTCATCACCCTCTTGAATGTGAATTTGGCAATAGCCACTTTTAAGGTCAATTTTGGAAAAGATGGTGGCACCACATAATTCATCAAGCATGTCATCTAGGCGTGGAATAGGGTGACGGTATCTAACGGTGATAGCATTTATCGGACGACAATCGGAACACATGTGAAAACTTCCATCTTTCTTAGGCACGAGAATAACTGGAACTGCACAAGGGCTTAAGCTTTCACGTACATGACCTTTGTCGATGAGTTGTTGTACTTGATGTTGTATCTCCTTTGTTTTTCTCCGGGTTGACGCGGTAAGGAGCCTTGTTTGGAAGTGGTGCACCGGGTACGAGGTTGATGCGGTGTTCGATGCCGCGAAGTGGAGGTAGACCCGGTGGTAGCTCATCGGGAAAGACGTCCGAAAATTCCTGCAACAATTGAGACAACACAAAAGGTGGAGGTAGTGAAGTGTTAGTAGGTTTGGCTTCCCCTTTGCATAGAAGCACAAAATGGAAGACGCTCGAGGGGTTCTCACACACTTCTCTCATCTCACTTTTGGTGGCTAGGAGGACTAAGTTTTTCTCGCTTGGCGAAGAGGCGCTCAATTTTGGCTTGTGGCTCTCACTTTCTTTTTGTTGGATCACTCTCTCACTAGGATTTCCATGATGTGGGGATTCTTGCTTATCGGCGATCATTTGGCTTGGTGACATTGGTCGAAGCACATATTCCTTGCCTTTCATCTTGAAGCTATAGTAGTTGGTTCGTCCGTTGTGGATGACCCCACGGTCAAATTGCCAAGGTCGTCCCAAGAGAAGGTGGCACACCATCATGGGAACGACATCACACTCCAAGGTGTCCTCGTAGGCGCCGATCTTGAAAGAAACTTGTACCGTATGCTCCACTTGAATGGTGCCGGAGTTTCTCAACCATTGTACCTTGTATGGACGAGGGTGCTTCTTCTTGACCAATTGGAGCTTGGAACATAGCTCGTCGCTTGCTAGGTTGTCACAACTTCCTCCGTCGATGATGACCTTGACGGAACATCCGTTGATGCCGTCCTTTGTGTGGAAGATATGGCATCGTTGGTCTTCATCTTGATGGTGTTGGAGAGTCAAGACCTTGGATACCACGAGAGAGGGGCTTGAATCGTTGTCACAAAACACTTGATCATCTTCATCTTCATTGACGCGCCGGTGCATGGCCACGTGCTCAATGGCTTCCACTTCGTCTTCGCTCATCGAGTCATATGTGACGTCGTCGTTGAAGATCATAGTTCTCTTGTTGGTGCACTCGAAGGACTTGTGACTTCGGCCACCACATGTGAAGCACTTGAAGGAACTAGTCTTCACGGGGTCGTATGGTGGTGCCGACGGTGAGGGAGTCTTGCGTTTGTAGTTGCTTGCCGGAGAACGAGTCGAGGAAGGTGTAGTTTTCTTGGAACTTGACTTGTCGCCGGTACTTGGTGATGCTCTAGTTGACGTAGGAGGTGCCGAAGTCGCGGGAGCTTGAGAGTAGGAGCCGTAGGTCTTGTACGAGTATTTGGCGTATTTGAAGTCATCCTGGACTTGTCGCTCGGCCTTGGACGCTTGATGAACTAGCTCAAGAAGGTTGGAGTATGGTTGGAAGTCGGCTATCCGCTTGATTGGGTGATTGAGGCCGTTCAAGAAGTGGGCCATCGTTTTCTCGTCATCTTCCTTGACGTTGGCTCGTATCATGGCAATCTCCATTTCTTGGTAGTATTCCTCCACCGTCTTCGTGCCTTGTTTGAGAAGTTGCAACTTCTTGAAGAGATCACGGGTGTAGTGTGTAGCCACGAAGCGAGCTCTCATGACTTTCTTCATTTCCGTCCAAGTTGTAACTGGTGGTTCGCCTCTTGTATGTCTTGAAACTCGAGAGAGGCCATGGCAATCTTCTTCTCTTCTTCGAAGTTGTGGAGGCAGAATATCTTGTCGACCTTCAATGCCCATGAGAGGTATTCCTCGGGATCGGTGCTTCAGGAGAACTTGGGCATAGTGAACTTAGGCCTGCCGAAGCGTTGTTCTTCGTCATGTTGATGATGGTGGTGTCGCTCATGACGATGTGGTCGCTCCGCGAAAGCGTGCTCCTCACGATGGTCCTGCCGGTGGTGGCGCGGCACGTCGTTCCCATGTCATCGCTCTTGCTCCGCTTTGCGATGAGCGGCTTCCTCTTGTCGCTCTTGATGAAGTGCTTCTTGTTGACGTACTTAGCGGTTGCGGTCGGCGAAGATGCGCGTGGAGTCACGAAGAGCTTGTTGTGCGTTGCATGCTTGATCGTCACGCCGTTCTTGTGCTTGCCGGATTGCATCGTCATCTTCATGTACTTGATGTGGGCGTTGTTCCTCTTGGCGGCGCCCTTGCTCACGTGCTCGAACTCGATCTCGTAACCCATTGCCATGGAATGGATTGTCTGGAGATTGTCGATCTTGATTGACGAATTGTTGAGCTTGACGAGGCCGTGGAGGACTTGCATCCGAGGAAGAGTAAGCCGAAGAGTGGTCACTTGAACGTCGACTTGAATGGTGCCGTCTTGATGAAGAAGGCGGAGACGTGCGGTTCACCAAGATGTGGTGGAACTCTTGCATTTGTGTGCGAAAGTCAGAAGCGAGTTGCTCGATGCGGTCGCCCAAAGCTTCGCTTTCTTGGTGAAGAGCTCGTTGGACACCGAAAAGGTGATTCTTGGTGACGTAGTTCGGTGCTTCCACTAGATGCTCGTCGATCGGGTCGATAGAAGAACTTGGCCTATCCATCATGTAAAGTGGAGGTGAGTAGGAAAATGAGAGAACAATACCAAGGTTACCTCTTCCGAAGATTGAAAATGTAACAAGTTTCACTCAATGAAATTCCACAATAGTAGAATTGGAACCAGGTTTGTTCCTCACACCTACAAGTAAAGAGGCTTATGGAGTAGCTTGGTTAGGATGGTGGCAAAATTTCAAACAAAGTGTTAGTCAAGATATCGATAAGGTTGAGAAGGTTCACAAAAATGCACGTAAAGCAAATAGATCAAAGCCAAGAGTATCACTAGGAACACACGCACGGAAGATAGATGGGATCCGCACAACCAAGAGTGAGCGCAAAATGTGAGTGATCACGTAAACTGCTCTTGTTGTGTGAATGCTAGAGAGACGCTAGCTCAATTGCTCAAATGGGCGAGATACGCTTTGTGCACCAACCTATGAGAGAAACGTGACGTCCTCGATCCCAACTATGCTATGTATGCGGTGGCCAAGATGATATGAGTAAGTAAAGTTCCTCAATGCTATTGCTTATAAGCTTTTCTTTCTTTCTTTTTCTTTTTTATTGAAAGCTTGATGCTCGAGCCGAGGATAATATGAGACAAGTATGTAAGATATGCACGGGAGAGACTTATGGCACTAAGATGATAACATGATCACTATGGTGCCGGCAATTCTCAACTCGCTAGTCTCGATGGGTAAGCAACGCAAATGGCTCGGGCTATCAATGCAAAAGCAAAGGTATGTGTTGTCGAGGTTACCGTCCTTTCTTACGGTTAGCGGCGAAGATGACTCCGGGGCGATGATGTCGATGTCAGACACTCCTAAGTAGCCGAAACACCTTAGGAAACGCCAAATCGCAACTCAAAACCGGTCAAATGCGGAAGGTGGGTGTTTTTGTGTTGATTTTTGGATGGAGGCTAATGGTGTTAAAACCAAGATGAGCAGATCGGGTACGTCTCTAACTTTTCAATGAGCCAAAGAACACTCAAATTGGAGTTCGGGAGTGAAAGTTATGGTCAAAACGGTGAAACTCGGAAAGCTGAAACAGTGAGAGGCGGTAGTACCGCTTGTAGGGCGGTAGTACCGCCTGTGGTGCTAAGCGGTAGTACCGCTTGGAGTGGGCGGTAGTACCGCTGGTGTCGGGAAAATTCGCAGAACTGGCTCAGGGCGAATTTTGGGGGGGGGGGAGATGGATGATTTCGGGGCCAAAATTGGGTGGATTTCGAGGATGGAAAGTGGTGAAACTTGGGGAGATGCTAGATCCACTCGAAACCAAGCAAATCCATGGATCAAATCCACTCGAAAACAACTGGGGCTATTTTTGGTGGGGATTTTCGAAATTGGGCAAGAACACAACAAAATTGGGCTAGAAAACAAGAAGGGGGGCTCCAATTTCGTGAGAAACCATAGCTCTAGATACCATGATGTTGTAGGGTGAAACCCTAGGGGGGATCTTTTCACACTTGGAGGGGGAAAAGAGGAAGAATACACAAGAACACAAGACACAAATCTCTCAAAACAAACCCAATATCACATCCACTAGACTAGCATACAAGAGATCCACAAGATTACAAGATCAATCCAAGGAAACAAGCACAAAGGTAAGGTTCTTCCCACTCCTAGAGGAGGTGAGGTCTTGATGATCTTCTCCCTTGGGAGGTCTTGCAATCCACAAGGATTATTCTCCCTTGGGAGGTCTTGTTCTCCTAGAGGAGGGGATACAAGGAGCAAAGCTCTCAAGGTCTCTCAATATCTTTGCTGCCCCTCAAAAGATGTGGAGGAGGTCTATTTATAGTTCATGCCACGAAGGGGTAAGAGGGGGAAAGGTGTACATGGCCAAAGGCCGAAGGCTGCGCGTAGGCAGGGCGGTAGTACCGCTTATGGATCGGTAGTACCGCTTGCAGGCGGTAGTACCGCTTATGGAGCGGTAGTACTGCTTGCTCCGGACTGCGCATGTGCGGTAGTATCGCTCTGGAGCGGTAGTACCGCTCGTTCCGGGCTGGGCAGGTCTTCATTCGCTTCCACGTGATCCGGACTGAATAAGTTCTTCTTTGCTTCTACGTGATCATATCCTTGGTAACTGAGAATGCACAACATCTCCTTGTAAGGTAGAACCCTATCCTCATGCAAATCCAAACGAAACTCAAAGAGGAAAGAATTCACCTCGTCCTCGATAGAGCGTGCACGTGCTCTAGTCATTGGTCCCTTGAGTGCTTGTGCCGGTGACGGAGTGTCCATGGGGATGCTCGCCGGATGCTCCGCATCACTTCACGTGTGGTAGCAGTATTGCTGGTATAGTATGTGACACCCCGAGACCGGTGCGCCAGGTGTCAGCCAGTTATTCGTTGTCGTTACCATGTCATCCGCTTGCGTGTTGCATCTTGCCATGTCATCATGTGTGTTGCATCAGCATGTTTTCAAAACTTGCATCCGCCCGAGTCCCCTCGTCCTTTCCGTTGTCCGTTCTGAGCCTAGACACACTTGCACGCGCCCGCGGTGCCTCCGAATATTTATTTTATAAGTGGCCAAAAAATGTTCTCAGAATGGGGTGAAACTTGGCGTGTGGTCTTATTATAGTGTAGACAGGCCGCCTGCCAAATTTCATCGCATTCGGAGCTCGTTTGATAGCCCAACGGATATATATAGCGGCACTAGTAGCCGGTTATTTCGTCGGACGTTTTCGGTCTCCGAAAACCCCCGCGGGCCTCTTTTCCCTTCTCTCCTCTTAGCCCGAAACCTCTTCTACACAGCCCACTAATTCCCTCTAGGCCCATCCTAACTCCCCTCACGATCGCATCCGTTGGATCGCGATCGGAGGGTCCCAAAACCCCTCCAAACCCCCCCAAACCCTAGCATTTTGCTATATATAGCCCCTCCCATGTCAAAAATGGCAACCCTAGGCCCCCTCCTCCATTTCCGCAGCTTCCTCCCACCTCTGCCTCGTTTTCCGCGCCTCCCCAGCCGCCGGCCGCCACTTGGCGTGCCCGGAGTGGCCAGCCGCCGCCGCCAGCTCCGTTCTAGCCTATCCCGCGCCTCCACGTGGCCAAAGCCACGTCGTCGCGCGCCCATCTCCCTCCAGCCCCGCCGCAGGCCCGTTCGGCCCGCCTAGAGCCCGTGCTGGGCCACGCCGGGCCAGGATCCGCCCAAGCACGCCGGTCTCTGTCCCCTGTGTGCCCGAGCGAGGGCTTCGCTGCCAGCCTCCTGCCTCGATCCGGCCTGGCCGGCAGGTCACCGGAGTTCCGCCGGAGCAGCGTCGCGCCGCCCACCGGTGACCTTGTCCAGAGCCTCCCCGCCATTGTAGCGCCTCCCGCAGTGCACGAGCGCGCGCCGCAGAGCCCTTGCCGGAGTTGCAGTCAACCGCCGCCGCCTTGTCCTTCAACCGCCGCCGTCCTTGCCAGTTCCGCCCAGATCCGGCCGGGAATGGAGTCCCCGCTGCCGGATCCGGCCGCCCCTTGTCTTCACAGCCGCCTTCGCGGACTCGCCGCCGGTGGCAGCAGCGACCGCCGCCCTGCGTGCTGACCACGAGCGAGGGCCGGCCACCAGCACCTCCGTCTGCCTCCGAGCCCAGTAGCCGAGGCCCAGCTCACCTCTCATGGGCCAGGCATCCCCAAGGCCCAGTCCGCCGGGCCCATCCGCCTTGCCCTCCGGCCTGCTTCGTCTTTGGGCCGAGCCCATGGTGAGCCCACCTCCTCTGCCACTATCCTCCGCCTGGGCGTCATTTAGACGCATGTGGCTCTATGTGTTTTTTCCTAAGTCTTAGAAAAACTACTAAAGTCCTAGAAATTGCATATTTTGTTGCTATGTTCATGTGGTTGTATTTAATTGTGTGCTTATCCAAATTGAGTGAATGATATGTCAAAATGATCGTGGTGATATGCTCTAGACTTTGTTTCATTGTGCCATGCTCATTTCAGTTCGTATAGATGCTCTAATATCTGTTGCAAGAGTGCTACTTGATATAAACTGCTGCTACTTGTTATTTTGTTGCCATGTTTGTGATATGATAACTTGGTGCATGTTTATCCAAATGATGCATATGATATGTCAAAATGTTCATCATGAGATTCTCTACATGTTGGTTGCTATAACATGCTTGTTTGAGTTCATATTGCCATGTTAATCTCTGTTGCAAAAGTGCATGTGGCTGTTAGGTTTTGTAACTTGTTACGAGATGCTTAGTTGAGGAGCTCGTTGCTATTGTTGTGTTTGTCCCCTTGTCACATGCCTAGATGTTTTAGATTCTCCATGATGTGTTCTTTGTTGTGGTGCAAACCATTTGCTATGATATGCCTTGAGGTGACTTAAACATGCATGTAAACATGCCATGTTGTTATTGTTGTTTTAACACTTAGTGAAATTTCACTAAGTCTGGAATCTGTCATATCCTGATGCTATGTTTGCTTGATGCCCTAGGCAAATCCATGTTAGTTTTGCGGAGGCCATTGATCATTCCTTGTTTTATATGTTGTTGTCTATCCATTCATGTCCTTACTTGCTCATTTGACTTGCTGTAGCTTATTTAATTCTTGCTCCCAAGTTGCTATAAAATATTTCTGTCAGGTTTTTATTCTCATGATCAAAATGTTGTAGCTTGTTACTA
This sequence comes from Secale cereale, assembly GCA_902687465.1. NCBI lineage: Eukaryota > Viridiplantae > Streptophyta > Magnoliopsida > Poales > Poaceae > Secale > Secale cereale. Next base: position 279,007,158 of record LR738709.1, on the reverse strand, counting down.
TTCATCCATGCCTCCTATGGAGATGCTCCAATGGAGTTGTTTGCTGTAGGATATGTCTACTTCATGTCCATGCTTCTTGTCACCATGTTTGAGTGTTGTAGCATATAATTACCTTGCTCCAAAGTTGCTATGTGGCTGTTAACTTCAGCTTGTTGTTATATCCTGTTTCATGTGTATCTTTTAGCCCGTTGCTCGGTTTGGAGTGTTCCTTATATGAAACTTGTGTGATTTTTGCATGTAGAATCATAATATCATCTTGTTTACATGTTTGGAGTGAGTTTGCTTGATGTTTGGGTGCATCTTGCACCGTTGCCATGCTTAACTTGTTTTGCTCATATCTTCTAGGCCGTAGCTCCGAATTAAACAAACTTTATATGAAACTTGACTAGAATTCCGTGTAGATCATGATGGTGCATGTTAAATTTCTGTTTACCAACTTTAACTTATGGTTTGTGCAGATCTGGACTAATTTCAAACTATGCATATAAGGACTTACCGGATTTGTCTTAAGTAGCTTCCGGCCTCATTTAAACTTGTTGTTCTTATGTTGCTTCTCTGTGCTTTCTACCTTGTCATGTTTTGCATCCTATATAGATCTGTCTTGCTTCCTACTTGCTTGAGCATATTGTCTTGTTCTTGTGTTGTTCTGGTGTGCTTCCTATGTTGTCATGTAATGCATCCTAAGTGCATCTTCTGTGCTTCCTACCTTGCCATGTATTGCTTCCTGTTTAGACTTGTCTTGCATCATACCTTGCCATGTATTGCATCATATATAAACTTGTGTTGTTTTTCTGTGCTTCCTGCCTTGCCATGTATTGCTTCCTGTATAGACTTGTCTTGCATCATACCTTGCCACGTATTGCATCATATATAGACGTGTGTTGTTTTGCTATGCTTCCTACCTTGCCATGTTTTGCTTCCTGTATAGACTTTCTGTGCATCATATGTAGACTTGTCGTGCATCCTACTTGGTTGAGCATATTGTCATGTTCTTGTGTTGTTTTTCTGTGCTTCCTACCTTGTCATGTTATGCTTCCTGTATAGACTTGAAGTGCTTCCTATATAGAACTGTCTTGCATCATACTTGGTTGAGCATATTGTAATGATCTTGTGTTGTGTGTTTACCGTATTGCGTGCTTCTTCTCGTTAGTGCTTGTTCCGTTGCGATCGTGAGGATTCGTTCGCCTACCCGTGGTTCTTCTTCATGGATCCGTTCTTCTTCCTTGCGAGATCTCAAGCAAGATGACCATACCCTTGGATACCTTTACTATCATTGCCATTGCTTAGTTGTCTCGATGCTATCGTTACATGTCGCGCTACCCATCTTATTGTCAGCCCCTCTCCTTGTTGCCATGAAACCTCTAACCTTTGAAACCTTCCTAGCAAAACCATTGTTTGGCTATGTTACCCGCTTGCTCAGCCCCTCTTATAGCGTTGTTAGTTGCAGGTGAAGATGAAGATTCATTCCAGGAGGGAACTTGTTGTTGGAATATCACAATATCTGTTATTATATATTAACACACCTATATACTGCGCATGGGTGGAAGGCTTGGCCATTTGCTCGGTGTTTCATGATGATTTTCCCAAGTTTGCTATATATCCCTCTTTAATCATTTCAATGGGAATAAGTTGTATGCGAATCCATTGCTTCGCATCAATTTAATTGGTGTAGGATAAGCATAACATAATTCTTATTCTTTTTCATCGAGTGGATTAATTCCTTCCTTCGGAGTTTATTCTTGATGAATAAATTCTAGTCCGAAGTGTCTTTCATCTTTCCTTTTCCGGAGTTCAAAGTTTTTCTCGGCTATCTCGTCGGAACCCCGACTAATCACCGCAAGGCCTTAATCTTATTCTTTTCACCCGTCATTTCTATTTCTATCATCATCCTTTTTCGTTACCGGAGTCCCTCATGGTGGTTCTTCACGATTAAATTCATTCTTCATATATTCATCTAATTCTTCCGGAGCAGTTCTAGCATTATTCTTTTGCATCTCGAGTGCAAATGATTCTCCGTATTCTTTTGAAATGGAGTTTTGCATTTCTTTCTTCATTCTCATCTCTTCAATCTTTTCGTTGCGGCGATAATTCACCTAAAGTTCTGAGATGTTTTTATAAGTCCACAACAAGCTTATTCTTTTGTTGTTGATTTTCTCAACAACTCCGTTTGAGTCTTTCCTTCAGGATGCTCTTTCAAATTCATTCGTTCTCGAAGTCGTCATCTTCTTCTCCATTCTTTTTTCCATCATTTCAATTCTTCCGGAGGCATTGTCTTGTTCATTTCGTCATGTATCGTTCCATCTTCTCAAGTTCACGTCCCACTCCTTCAATGTTCAACCGGTGTGCTATTTCTTTCAGTTTCAGCCGGAGTGCTGCCCAAATCCCTTCGTTTGAATTCCTTTTCTATCTCTTTTAACCGGAGTGGCTTTCGATGTATTCTTGTTCCTTCAGCTCGTGTTTCATGCCTTCCAACCTAATTGGTTCTCATGTGTTTCTTGTTCCTCTTTTGTAATGGAGCTTCCCTTTCTCGTTCATCTCCATTATATTCTTTCTTTCGAAGTTGTTCATCCTCTCAAGGTTCTTTGGTTTCACTCTTTTGACCTCGAAGAACTTGTTCTTCCTTTTTCCCTTCCGTCTCGTTCCTAAGATCTCGGGACGAGATCTCTTGTTAGTAGGGGAGTGTTGTGACACCCCGAGACTGGTGCGCCAGGTGTCAGCCAGTTATTTGTTGTCGTTACCATGTCATCTGCTTGCGTGTTGCATCTTGCCATGTCATCATGTGTGTTGCATCAACATGTTTTCAAAACTTGCATCCGCCCGAGTCCCCTCGTCCTTTCCGTTGTCCGTTCTGAGCCCAAACACACTTGCACGTGCCCGCGGTGCCTCCGAATATTTATTTTATAAGTGGCCAAAAAATGTTCTCGGAATGGGGTGAAACTTGGTGTGTGGTCTTATTATAGTGTAGATAGCCCGCCTGCCAAATTTCATCGCATTCGGAGCTCGTTTGATAGCCCAACGGATATATATAGCGGCACAAGTAGCCGGTTATTTCCTCAGACGTTTCCGGTCTCCGAAAACCCTCGCGGGCCTCTTTTCCCTTCTCTCCTTGTAGCCCGAAACCTCTTCTACACAGCCCATTAATTCCCTCTAGGCCCATCCTAACTCCCCTCGCGATCGGATCCGTCGGATCGCGATCGGAGGGTCCAAAAACCCCTC
>LR738709.1:278981332-279003793 GCA_902687465.1 Secale cereale | reverse complement strand
TAGCATTTTGCTATATATAGCCCCTCCCCATGTCAAAAATGGCAACCCTGGGCCCCCTCCTCCATTTCCGCAGCTTCCTCCCACCTCTGCCTCGTTTTCCACGCCTCCCCAGCCGCCGGTCGCCACTTGGCGCGCCCGGAGTGGCCAGCCGCCGCCGCCAGCTCCGTTCTGGCCTATCCCGCGCCTCCACGTGGCCAAAGCCACGTCGGCGCGCGCCCATCTCCCTCCAGCCCCGCCGCAGGCCCGTTCGGCCCGCCTGGAGCCCGCGCTGGGCCGCGCCGGGCCAGGATCCGCCCGAGCACGCCCGTCTCTGTCCCCTGTGCGCCCGAGCGAGGGCTTCGCTGCCCGCCTCCTGCCTCGATCCCGCCTGGCCGGCAGGCCACCGGAGTTCCGCCGGAGCAGCGTCGCGCCGCCCACCGGTGACCTTGTCCAGAGCCTCCCCGCCACTGTAGCGCCTCCCGCAGTGCACGAGCGCGCGCCGCGGAGCCCTTGCCGGAGTTGTAGTCAACCGCCGTCGCCTTGGCCTTCAACCGCCGCCGTCCTTGCCAGTTCCGGCCAGATCCGGCCGGGAATGGAGTCCCCGCGGCCGGATCCGGCCACCCCTTGTCTTCACAGCCGCCTTCGCGGACTCGCCGCCGGTGGCAGCAGCGGCCGCCGCCCTGTGTGCTGACCACGAGCGAGGGCCGGCCGCCAGCACCTTCGTCTACCTCCGAGCCCAGTAGCCGAGGCCCAGCACGCCTCATGGGCCAGGCATCCCCAAGGCCCAGTTCACCGGACCCATCTGCCTTGCCCTCCGGCCCGCTTCATCTTTGGGCCGAGCCCATGGTGAGCCCACCTCCTGTGCCACTATCCTCCGCCTGGGCGTCATTTGGACCCATGTCGCTCTATGTGTTTTTTTTATAAGTCTTATAAAAACTGCTAAGTCCTAGAAATTGCATATTTTGTTGCTATGTTCACGTGGCTGTATTTAATTGTGTGTTTATCCAAATTGAATGAATGATATGTCAAAATGATCGTGGTGATATGCTCTACACTTTGTTTCATTGTGCCATTCTCATTTGAGTCCATATAGATGCTCTAATATCTGTTGCAAGAGTGCTACTTGATATAAACTGCGGCTACTTGTTATTTTGTTGCCATGTTTGTGATATGATAACTTGGTGCATGTTTATCCAAATGATGCATATGATATGTCAAAATGTTCATCATGAGATGCTCTACATGTTGGTTGCTATAACATGCTTGTTTGAGTTCATATTGCCATGTTAATCTCTGTTGCAAAAGTGCATGTGGCTGTTAGGTTTTGTAACTTGTTACGAGATGCTTAGTTGAGGAGCTCGTTGCTATTGTTGTGTTTGTCCCCTTGTCACATTCCTAGATGTTTTAGATTCTCCATGATGTGTTCTTTGTTGTGGTGCAAACCATTTGCTATGATATGCCTTGAGGTGACTTAAACATGCTTGTAAACATGCCATGTTGTTATTATTTTAACACTTAGTGAAATTTCACTAAGTATGGAATCTGTCTTATCCTGATGCTATGTTTGCTTGATGCCCTAGGCAAATCCATGTTAGTTTTGGGGTGGCCATTGATCATTCCTTGTTGTATATGTTGTTTTCTATCCATTCATGTCCTTACTTGCTCATTTGACTTGCTGTAGCTTATTTAATTCTTGCTCCCAAGTTGCTATAAAATATTTCTGTCAGGTTTTTATTGTCATGATCAAAATGTTGTAGCTTGTTGCTATTGATCCATGCCTCCTATGGAGATGCTCCAATGGAGTTGTTTGCTGTAGGATATGTCTACTTCATGTCCTTGCTTCTTGTCACCATGTTTGAGTGCTGTAGCATATAATTACCTTGCTCCAAAGTTGCTATGTGGCTATTAACTTCAGCTTGTTGTTATATCTTGTTTCATGTGTATCTTTTAGCCCGTTGCTCTATTTGGAGTGTTCCTTAAATGAAAATTGTGTGATTTTTGCATGTAGAATCATAATATCATCTTGTTTACATGTTTGGAGTGAGTTTCCTTGATGTTTGGGTGCATCTTGCACCGTTGCCATGCTTAACTTGTTTTGCTCATATCTTCTAGGCCGTAGCTCCGAATTAAACAAACTTTATATGAAACTTGACTACAATTCCATGTAGATCATGATGGTGCATGTTAAATTGCTGTTTATCAACTTTAACTGAAGGTTTGTGCAGATCTGGAATAATTTCAAACTATGCATATGAGGACTTACCGGATTTGTCTTAAGTAGCTTCCCGCATCATTTAAACTTGTTGTTCTTATGTTGCTTCTCTGTGCTTCCTACCTTGTCATGTTTTGCATCCTATATAGATCTGTCTTGCTTCCTACTTGCTTGAGCATATTGTCTTGTTCTTGTGTTGTTCTAGTGTGCTTCCTATGTTGTCATGTAGTGCATCCTAAGTGCATCTGCTGTGCTTCCTACCTTGCCATGTATTGCTTCCTGTATAGACTTGTCTTGCATCATACCTTGCCATGTATTGCATCATATATAAACTTGTGTTGTTTTTCTGTGCTTCCTGCCTTGCCATGTATTGCTTCCTGTATAGACTTGTCTTGCATCATACCTTGCCATGTATTGCATCATATATAGACTTGTGTTGTTTTCCTGTGCTTCCTACCTTTCCATGTTTTGCTTCCTGTATAGACTTTCTGTGCATCATATGTAGAATTGTCGTGCATCCTACTTGGTTGAGCATATTGTCATGTTCTTGTGTTGTTTTTCTGTGCTTCCTACCTTGTCATGTTATGCTTCCTATATAGACTTGTAGTGCTTCCTATATAGAACTGTCTTGCATCATACTTGGTTGAGCATATTGTAATGATCTTGTGTTGTGTGTTTACCGTATAGCTTGCTTCTTCTCGTTAGTGCTTGTTCCGTTGCGATCGTGAGGATTCGTTCGCCTACCTGTGGTTCTTCTTCATGGATCCGTTCTTCTTCCTTGCGGGATCTCAGGCAAGATGACCATACCCTTGGATACCTTTACTATCATTGCCTTTGCTTAGTTGTCTCGATGCTATCGTTAAATGTCGCGCTACCCATCTTATTGTCAGCCCCTCTCCTTGTTGCCATGAAACCTCTAACCTTTGAAACCTTCCTAGCAAAACCATTGTTTGGCTATGTTACCCGCTTGCTCAGCCCCTCTTATAGCGTTGTTAGTTGCAGGTGAAGATGAAGATTCGTTCCAGGAGGGAGCTTATTGTTGGAATATCACAATATCTATTATTATATATTAACACACCTATATACTGCGCATGGGTGGAAGGCTTGGCCTTTTGCTCGGTGTTTTGTTCCACTCATGCCACCTTAGGCGCCGATAAACCGGCATTATGTTCCTTGATTTTGCGTTCCTTACACAGTTGGGTATATGGGGACCCCTTGACAGTTCGTCATTGAATAAAACTCCTCCAGCAAGGCCCAACATTGGTTTTAATTTGCTCATAATAACAATTTAATTGATTAAATAAATTGCATAGGGAGTTAGCGCTACCCGAGGATTCTTTCTACATAGCAGGGGGGCCAGTGCTGATGGTGTTGGTCCCAAACGGGGGTTCTGCGGGGCCCCCACAGGGAAACTCGAGGATTGGTTTTACTCGTACTATCGCCCATCCGGTCGTGGCCTGAGACGAGATACGCGCGGCTACTGTCAGGGTGTCGACACACCGGGAGGTCTTGCTGGACTTGTTTTACCATTGTCGAAATGTCTTGTGCACCAGGATGCCGAGCCTGATCGGATTTCCCTAAGATAAGGGGTGATGATATTATATGTATCACTTCAGCTGATCGTGAGAGCTTGTGATGGGCTAAGTTGGGACACCCCTGCAGGGTTATGATCTTTCGAAAGCCGTGCCCGCGGTTATGTGGTAGATTGGAATTTTTTAATGTCCGGTTGTAGAAAACTTGACAGAGGATCCGAAGTAAAACACACAACTGTGTGAGTAACCGTGACTGTCTCTTTTCACTTTGAGAAGAGAAAACGGCGGGGTTATGTTTGACTCGTAGGTAGTTCAGTATCTTTAGCGATCACTACTAGTTGCGATCGTTTTGCATAGATGCTCATCTTATTCTTGTACTCGTAAGTTAGCCACCATACTTTTGCTTAGCCGCTGCTGCAATCTCACCACTTTACCTCTTCCTACCCATTAAGCTTTGATAGTCTTGTTACCCACGGTTATGGGATTGCTGAGTCCTCGTCGCTCACAGATACTACAACAATAGTTGCAGGTGTAGGTTTCCGATGTCTTGACGTGAGAGCGTTGTTCGTTGTGTTAGAGTTCTTCTTCTTCTTCTTCTTCTTCTTCAGTCTTGGGTTAGGTTCCGGGTAGGCAGCCTGGGATAGCAGATGGATGTCTTGGTGTTTTTCATGTTTGCATCCGTAGTCGGGTGTTTTGTATTGATGTTGTTGTATTCATGTGACTTGTATGTATTGTTGTATCCCTTATGTATGTATGTAACGGTACGATGTAATGATATCCATCTTGCTAAGCGCCCGAAATGCGGTTGTGCCCCAATCACGTAAGTGTCACGTGATCGGGATAGAATCGCATCCTGGGCCTGACATAGTAGTTTTCTTGAAGAAGTGGATTCAACGAAGTCATGATGGTTCTTTCATCCGAGCAACTTACAGTGGGAAAGGTTGGGCCTGTGAATTGACGTCTCATTACTCATTATTACTGCGGCGCTACGATCGGGGTGAGTCTCCCCTGCAGTTTCGTGTGATGCATTCGAATTCTGGTATCATGGCAAGTGGACCAGGATGGTCGACGTCCCACATGTCGGCGAATGAAAGTATTCTTTTAGATATTGAGGACGAGCAAGGAAGCTGGGCGGGATAGTGTCACTGCTCTTTTGCAGTAGTACTATTCATTTTTTTATTTTTCATGAAAGCTATTGTCTTCACTCTTACGATGGAGGAGTGTGAAACACGGCAGCCCAGTGAACTTTGCATGTGCACTACTCCCTCCATCCGTGAAATTCTATACATACCACATTGACCAAGAGGAACCTCCATGGCATAATTAACGCCCAAAGCCGCCATTCAACAAAGCGTGAAATGATGGTTGTTTTGCCCGAGGAACTTTTACCATTCCCTCCGTCTAGGTGTGTAAGTCACCTTACAAAAACCAAATAATCCCAAAACACTTAGGTGTGATGCATTAACTCTCACCTCGTTTATTGTTTTTTGACATGAATAAAGCAATCAACCAATAGGAGATGTGAGGCGTGTGTGCTTTCAATGACTTGAGACTACCAAACTCGACATGTAGTGGTCAATTCATTTAATGCAATGCTATTAATTAGCAAATAAACATTAAATTCTCTCGTTTTCCCCTCTGCCATGGTTGTGGTGCATAATGACTTACTAGTAGAATGCAGTAGAATGCCCGTGCGTTGCCACGGGCTCTTAATTTTTTATTGCACCTATGAATACAATGCATATCAAATTTTGCATGTATAAATTTTGCATGTATAGATACATCTTGTAGAGCCATGATCTGCCACAATGCTAACCCACTACTTGTCGACAGAGCATGCGAGTCATCTTTTCCTCTCCTCATGAGATGTGCCATGTTCAAGTTCCAATTTCAGTGCACAGATTGTGAGATTCATAAAAAAATGTCAGTGCACAGTTTGGAATAATTCAGTGAAAGTGAAGCCAAATTAGAGAACTATACATGTTACATCATCATCATTAGTTGAATAATAGCATCTCAAAATTCTACCGTTCGAAAGTAACATGCGTATATGTCAGGACTATGCATGCAATATACTCACATGATGTGATAGATTTACCACCAACGCCCATGAATAAGGCTCTCGGCCATCCAATCACTTGTGTTGTCAGTGACCCTTCTCGTCATCTTGTGTACCCCAAATACAATAGCATGTAATTGGACTGTTAGCAGACCTCGCTTATGGAAGCCATGGTATAGTTGATGAACTACAACACCCATGTTGTGTCCGCTTCGAGTCAAAAGTGTGACTAATTAGTTTTCCAAAATAATCAAATCAAGCCAAGTAATTTCACTTTGAATAGCCACATGAACAATACCCGAGTTTTCGTTTGGAAAGCTTTGCTAGGAATATTTATGCCCCACCCTTGATCACAAACCAATTTGTCTTCTGCCAGTCAATGGATCATTGCTCTAAAGGGCTCTCTGAAGAAACATTTTCACCATGAGTTGATCACCCTTGGATGTTGGAGCATTACGTGCTTTTTAGATAACAAGGTGTCTACTACACAACTTGTTCTTGTAGAATCGTGTCGGGCCTCCAAGATGGAGGAGAGGAGGCGACGTGGACAATCCTGGCAGCGGCCATATTGGGACGGGGATAGGGCTTGGTGAGCGAGAGAAAGTTGGATCGGGAGGGATCCTATTTTTCTTGGAGGGCTTTTTTCACGAGGGGCTATCGACTTGGGGGCGAGGGGGACGGAACCGATCGCGGGGGTGGGTCGCCGAAGGGAGGGCAGGACGCGGTCATTGGCAAGAAAAGTAACCTTACATGCTTTTTAGATAATAGGACAATGCATGTACACTGCAACGGGAGCATAGATATTTGTACCCCCACCTGGGAGTATATATTTAGGCCTCATACACATCATGTCGAACATAAATATCTTTAGGATCCTCATGCACACCATACAATATTGTCAGGGTTTCACCGATAATTCCTTTGAAATATATTTTTCGCGTGCAGGAGCGCGCGCTCCCGGGCGCACCAACGAATTTGACGTTTTGGCACATGGGAGCGCGCGCTCCTGGTTTTTAAAATGTGTATTAAACATATTTTGAAATGTAAAAAATTGCAAAAAAAAAAAACTTGACGTGTACATTTCGATATTGTACATGCTCACAAAGTCGTTTCACAAAAAACCCACAACATTTGCGCCACGTGTGAAAAATACAAAATGCGGTGTTAAAAAATGTTTTTCACAAGACATCCTTGTCTTTTTTACACAAGCTACAAAAAATGTCGGTTTTCTCCGAAACATGACGTGCACATATATAATGTCGAGATGTATGCGCCAATTTTTTGTTTGAAATTTTTTCACACTTTGAAATAATTTTTTCGCGTGCAGGAGCGCGCGCTCCCGGGAGCACAAGTGAATTTCTGTGACAGATTGTACTTACTTCATAATATGCATTCGGCCTTGTCTTTCTTTTTCAACAAGTGATGTAGTCAATTGAGGTGCGGACCACAAAGCACGTAGTTCTATTGATAACTGGTCTGCTGAGACATATACTTTTTTTCATGTTTTGTTATTATTGTTAGACAAAAAGGGATGAATATGTTATACATTATGATTTGTACTTCCTCTGCATTATGCCAAGCAGAAAAACATTAATCTATCTATACAAAGCGACAGCAACTGTTAATTTCTTTTACTAATCTCCCAATCTCTCACACATAAACATATATAGCCTATAATTTCTGAAACCACCCTTGATATGACCTAGTAGCACACGTTTCCTTGGCCCCAGTATATTTCTTGTTCGTATTCCTTGTCTACCTTGCATCCAAACAAAAATCATGGAAACCACATGGACAACAATTAACCAATCAGCCACGTGCAATTCAGATTAGCACATAAGAGAATCGGTACACTCTCAGCTCACAGACTAATCCAATGAAAAATATCTCATAAGAGAATCGGTACACTGATTTTCACCTTGTGCAGACTAAGTTTTGTCAGTACTGCAGATCCTTGTAGTCATACTGGCTTCATGTGGTCAACTTGCCTTGAACCCACCCTTTGTACGCAGCAGCCGACGTACTTGTACTTGCACTTGCATGGCTGGACTTGTACATAGGATTCTGAGTGGTACAGATTATGTTCAGCTGCTTAGAAAAAACTTTAGAATTAGAAACATACCAATTGTCTCTTTTTCTGGAGCCTGGCCTGATAAAGAGCTCGCCACTTTGTAGAAGAATAGCTTCAGAGTCCCTACACCAGAAAGAACTTAAGAAAAAAAGAACAAAAGCACTCAAACAATTGTGAAACAATTTCCAGAGACAAAATCCACCACACCCCATTCTAGCAACTCGGTTGTTCAGAAATTCAGTCAAGATAGATTGAATAGATAGATAAACGAAGCAATTAGGACTATACAATGCTAGCAACAACCTGGTTGTCCAGAAAGGGATTTGCCAAATTCGATTAGAATTTCATGTTGGGAAAAATGTAGGAATTTGCCATTATGGCAGGTCGAAGCAGAATAGAGCTAATGAAAACTGAAAGTCTGAAATCTGAAATTATCTACCCACTGCACCTGACGGCTGGCTCTAGCATTTGAGTTCACATGTCCAAATAATGCAATGTGAGGTCGTGTTGGAGAGGAACACGAGATCACGGATCACCCACAAAAAAAACACGAGATCAGGGAGGACAAGCTCACTTGGCGGGGGGAGATGTGGGCGCGCTTGGTAGCACGACGACGGGGAGCTCGAGGAAGAGCACGACTGGATCCGCCGCCACCCACCATTGGAGCAAACCAGTTGTGGTCGCTGTCGTTCAGCCGCCTCGGTTTCTCTGTGTCCTCGTGGCGCAGCGGCCTCCGCCAGCGGCCTGGATCATGCGTCAATAGCTTGGACCTTCGCGACCGTCTCCTGCACTGCCTCATCATTGGCCACTTCTCCTCCTCGCCTCACAGCAGCAGCACAAGGGCGTCCAGCAGTTCGAGAATATGGATCTGCGTAGGCTTGCATGCACTGATAAAGTCCAGTTAGCTTAAGATATCCCTAGTGATGCTGCTGCTGCGTACCTTGCAAGATTGATATGCGTACGTTTGCACGCACTGATTGCGCAAGCTAGAAGATGGGGCGAGGCAAGGTGGAGGCGTCCTATTGTGGACTGCGTCGGCGGGAGACGGCACGATCCGGCAGAAGACGGCGGTGCTTACGGAGGCCTCCTGGAAGATAAGGTGAGGCGGACGTGACCTGTTGGATGGCGGCGGCGACCTCGACGCGACCCAGGTGCCGGTGGCGATGTGCACAAGCACGATGCGGCGGTTACCATCCAGTGCAGAGACGTAGATGGGCTTTTAACGTAGGATGGGCGGTGCATGATTGTCGTTGATTGATTGGCTATTTGGCCGGTTTTAAAAGTTTTACCATAAACCCATGGCGGAAAATCCGGGACGTGAAAAACCAAGGGGAAGTGTGACGAAGGCTGGCAGTACGCGGTCAGGAAAGGGAACCTTAGATAGTATAAGAGATAATATATTTTTTGTTATGCTTTACACATTATTTTTCTTAAAATCGGTTATTTTATTTCTTATTAATTAATGTGATTGAGCGATTTAAGGTAATATTAATTAATTTAGAATTGATTTGTAGAGATTGATTGTGATTGATTCTTTCACATAAATACATTACAAAATAAATTGCGACAACATGGAAAGTTCTGATCCATTCAGATTTTTTTCGTTTTGTGAGAGGGTGACGTGAAACTAAACCGGTGGGGTGGGGGAGGGGATGAAAAAAACCAACGAAAAAGTGGTGGGACGAAAAATTAGGATTTGGAATTGATGGTCATGAAACTAAACTTTATTAATTGGTAACGTGTTATCGATTCCTGTCCGTTTATAACGTGTCTAGTTAGGAAACTTTGGGAAAATTAGGAAAGTTTTTATTGCGTTATGACTGAATTGATTGTGTCTGGTTACCTTAAGTTAATTGCTTGCGTTTGGAAATAATTGATTGTCATGCATTATTGCGTTTGGAAAGAATTGATTGTCAATGCATTAGGAAAATTAGGATTTGGTATTGATGGTCATAAAACTAAACCTTATTAATTGGTAACGTGTTATCGGTTCCTGCCCATTTATAACGTGTCTAGTTAGGAAACTTTGGAAAAATTAGGAAAGTTTTATTACGTTTGGAAAAAATTGATTGTGTCTGGTTACCTTAAGTTAATTGATTGCGTTGGGAAAGAATTGATTGTCATGCATTATTGCATTTGGAAAGAATTGATTGTCATGCATGCGGTGAGTGAGGTGGGGTTGGGGTGGGTTAATTGTAGCGAAAAAACCGGTTGAAAAAAAACCAGACGAGGTGGGACGAAAAAAACCAAACGAGGTGGGACGAAAAAAAACCTGGAACAAAGACTACCAACTGCTGCATTAGGAGTGGAGATTCACCTAGACGGAGGGAGTAGTATACTGTGGGAAAGGTGGGGCTCTGTGATTTGACTACTCATTAGGCATTATTACAGCGGCACAACGAGCGGGGTGAATCTTGCCAACGGTCACGTGGACCGGATTCTAGATGTCCCGCGTGTGGGCAAAATGATGATTGAAAGATTTGTGGCATTCCTATCAAGCTTCCCGGATATGTTTATATGTACACATAATTTCCCAGCATAATGAAATTTTGTTGTAATGCTATGATGCTTTCAACTTAGTTACATGTGTCATGTTGCCTCCAAAGTTGTCTTGTTACAACATTCCATCAAATACAAAGGAAATTAACATGCATGCTAATGCATTTGATGTAGGGTGGAACCCTAGATGGCCGATCTTTCACGAAATGGAGGGGATCCCACGATGAACACGAAGAACACGAGAGGGGAACACGAGGGGAAACACGAGAGAATCACTCAAACCAACAAGAACAAGTCACACATATGCTAGATCCTCAAAACACAAAGAGATACAAGATCCATGATCAACAAGGGACGATACAAAGGGTAACCGGTTCTTCTCCGTGAGGAGGTCTTGGGGTCTTCTCCGTAAAGGAGGTCTTGAATCCGTGTGGATCTTCTCCGTAGAGGGGCCGCAGTCACTCACAAGGAGATGAACCACTAGATGAGCAAAGCTCTAGGTATCAAATGAGCTATCACTAAGCTAACCCTCATTAGGAGGAGGTGGAGGAGTATATATAGTCTAGGGCCACGAAGGGGTAAGTGGGAGAGGGATACATGGGCCTCTGGCCCGATAACTGTGCGCAGACAGCAGGTAGCGGACGTCCGACGGTTCCCGGACGTTCGGTGGCTCGCGAGGGTCCGGACGTCCGGAAGTCTTCGGACTTCCGCTATTTTCCTTCTGTCGTCGAAGTCACGGACGTCCGGTGGCCTCCGGTCGTCCGGTCGCCTGGGAGTCGCCGGTCGTCCGGTAGATGCCGGACGTCCGGAGCCTGTAGCTTTTCCAGCAGCTTCTCCTGTTCCTTGTACTTGGTGTCCTTGCCGTCTTGTCCAATGCTCCTAGCTGTTCCATGGCCTCCCTCTTGGTTCCTGGTCATGCATAGCACATATATTTGAGGTAGTAGCCATGTCTCACATGTAGAAAGTGGAGGTTCGGAGAGGAGCGAGTGAACCTTGTGTCCAATTGTGTGTAGTTGAGGTCTCGTCGAGTGAACATGGGGATGATCATGGGATACTCCGTATCATCTCCCCTCCCTTGGGAAAGATCCGACCTCGGATCAAAAACCTCATCACCATGGAAATGGTCGTCGTGGACGGACTTGTAGTTGGACCGAGATGAAGACTTGGCGTAATCCAAGTAGTCCAAGGTGTCGTCGGAGTGGTATACATGCAAGAAGGGCAAACACAAACGACACTCGCAAATACAATGGTTAGCGCACAAGTGTCTATCATGTAAGAATGGGTCCGTGTGACAAATTTGGGCATGGCAAGGCACAAGATGCTTATCGAAAAGATGTACAATGACATGTAAAGCATTCATGTGATCAAATGCATTTGAGGTGCACACAAAGGTGTGGTGAATGTGATCAATGCAACCATTGTGCAAAATGATGTCATAGTGGGACGGTGTATCAAATGCATGAACATGGTAATCGATGCTCAATATGTCTATGTGATCATGCAATTGATGTTTGGCAATGTGATCATTATGTATGAATATGCCATCAAGGTAGATCACAACAAATTTGCTAAGGAAATGCACAAGCTCATATATCATGGATGACATGGGAATACAAAATGCAACAAGGCAATCATAATTTGAGTCAATCCATGGGCAAGATGCAAATTTGTTATGGGAATGATATGTCCATGGAGCATGGCATGTGAGCACACAATCAAGAAATATGAAGTTTTTGGTGTAATGTGCCGAAGGAGTGTTGATATACCCATGCTCAATGTCGTGGCCTGAGTGGAGTTCTGAAGGTGCATCCAAAGGGTCCATCTTCAATGTCGGTCCTCCATCCCGTAGATGTATCATGTAGACAACAAGAAGGAAACAAAAATGAAAGTATGGCCCATCCAATATGCATAGGTGAGGATGGCTCACAAAGAAGGAATTCACCTTTAGGAATTTCTCGAAGATGTTGGTGTCGCGCAACGTGTATGCCTTCACATGCCCAAGATGCCTTGTGATGGCACCGCCTTGTGAATCCATCAAAATGAAAGAACATGACAAACACTCGGAAAAACAAATGAGGTTAGCCGTAATGCAAAACCTAGCATTCGTGTGGGAAAATACCCAACAAGTGCTTGCATCATTCTTATCATAAGAAAGCACAAGGGTGTGGTGCATGGTATGTAGGCATAAGATGCGAGAACAACCAAATGCAATAGGCTCAATCATAGTTTCGAATTTCGTTAGCAATAAAATTTCGTTAACCCTCGAAACGTACGAAATTTCGGAAATTTCGTAAATTTCGAAATCTGTTTTGAACAAATCAACGAAATTTTTAATTAAATTTTAAAAAACAATTAAATTTACGCACAGGAACATATACCTTTCGTTGCCAAGCATGTACGTGAGAACACATGTATCCGAGTGGTTTAGTTCTAACATTAGTTTTCACAGACCCAAGTTCGACTTCCGGCAACGTCAACATTTTTTATTTTTCCCCCAGTAGGCAAAAATTTGAATAAAACTAAGAAAAAGGGGTGTGGTGAGATTCGAACACAAGACCTAGGGCATGAGAACTAAACATGTTGCCATTGGGCTATGGAAACCTTTATGACTACATAAGGGATTCAGTCTTTTTATACACAAACATTGAAAAATAACGAAATATTTCAAACGAAACGCAAATATTTCGGTCACCCTCGAAATGATCGAAATTTCGCGAAATTTCGGAAATTTCGTCGAAATTCAAAACTATGGGCTCAATCAAGCAAGTATGCATCACAAGAAGGGTGTTGAAGTCTCCAAGATCAACAATAGTATGCATCACAATGAAAAAAGTGATTTGTGTAGTTCGCCAAATGGTCGCAATAGCAACGAGGTAGAATGGATAACCCTGTTTGCGAAAAAGAGGTTGAAAGGAAACAATTACTGGCCAATGACAGTTGATGACACATACGACAACAAAAAATAAGCATATTCCTTGGCCTAAGGGAAGATAGCATCACTTTTATTTATCTAAAATGGTGTGAGGAGGAGATTGCAACATGGAAAGTACACCGGCTGAGCTACATTTTAGGAAAGGAACTGTGGAAGATCCACAGCAGCGACGTGGGAAGTTGGGCAGTGGAGCAAGGCCGGTTTCAGAGGAAGTTGTACCTGAGGGTCGTCGGGGTGTAACGCGGAGGGTGGCGCCGGGTGGGATACGATTCGACAACGAGAAAGGGGCGAAGGCCCTACCGTGACGGTCGTCCGAGAGAACGGCGTGTACCGCAG
This sequence comes from Secale cereale, assembly GCA_902687465.1. Classification (NCBI taxonomy): domain Eukaryota; kingdom Viridiplantae; phylum Streptophyta; class Magnoliopsida; order Poales; family Poaceae; genus Secale; species Secale cereale. The sequence continues at coordinate 278,990,173 of LR738709.1, read as the reverse complement.
ATCGGGATGCGCCGGCAGTGGGTTTCCTGCCTCGGCGCCAGCGAAAAGAGCAAAACGCTGCCTATCCTCCCTTTCCGTAGGCGGACGGGATCTGGCCGGATCAGTGACCAGAGGTGAGAGAGAGTGTGTGTCCACTGCCATTTTGTGTGAGAGGGTGTGAACTATGAATAGACTAACCCCAGCAGGAAGAGCGTCGGATCCTGCCTATATTATATATAGTGCAGGCGTTTGCTAAATAAAACGTGTCGCACTTTCTTTTGTCCACGCATGGTACACGACCCTCCATCATGTGGACAAGCACTACAGGCATCAATTTTTCAGAACGTGTTTCATACAGAAATGAGCTCCACGGTGTACCCGCAGGGGTGTGGTCAGGCCAGATACGGGAGTACGTGTGTCGCTGCGTGCACCTCTTCTCTTCCTGCACGTACCCCACCTATGTGGGGATTTGTAGAAATATGGTGTGTGGGTTCGTGAGTGTGTTTTATGCGATTGATTTCGGAGTGTATTTTTATGCTCGAGACACTGATAGGGAATATGTGTCAACGATATCTCAAACCAGAAAAAACGGAACATATGCAATGTGTGTGAAACTGAGGTCTAGCTAGATAGGAGTATATCATACACATGATGCGATCCATGAGAAGAGAGGGGAGGGATCATGCTATAATATATTTACATATATATTTCGAACAATCTCACGTTTCATTTGAAATATATATATTGATGGCAGGTATCGTGTGACCACATTTCATCCATGCACACCATGCTTTGAATTTGTGATAATGTGTGGCTTTTGCAGCTCACATCTAAATACTAGTAGTTGTGGGGGCGGGGCACCATGAATAAATTGTGTCATAAACACACTATACATATGAAACATGCTTTGGATTATGGAGATCTAGCTAGAGCCTGCAATGTACTATTATTTGAAATCATTATAAAGTGGATTCAAAATATTGAATTCAAGTTTAATGGTACAAGTAGTTGATATCTAACCTGACAATAACCATGTTGTGTGTTGCCAAAATAATATATAAATGACGGTTTCACTTGACAACAATCATGATTGTAGATCTTATTCAAATAGAGAAACGAATTCAAATTTAGTTCATATTCCAACCAGTTGTATACATTTGGAATGCCCTAAAATGTTCATTCGAGTAGGTTACAAGCATTATACAAAAATAACATGGTTTCAAAGCATTGAATGGAATTTGTAGTAATTCATACAGCAAAACGGGACAAGACACTCTCTTGTGTCGTGTGAATTGATTTGGTAATGTACCATTCTCTGGAAAATTAACACGTGCCTTGTTATCTCGAAATATGAAGCTCTCTCTTTGTCTCGTTATGCTCAGAAAACTCCCTCCATCTCAACCCGCACGTTGCCATCCCAAAATTACAACACGTGCGAAAACTCCCACCTCCAGCGAAATCCCGACACGCGAAATTCCCATGATACCCCCTGAACCGAAAGAACCACCTTGTTCAAATCGGTGGGGGTATTTTTGTAACTTACCCCACATTTCGGACAACCGCACCCTAATCCATGGTTCCCCCTCCCATCCCCTCCGCTACCCCCATTCGAACACCGAGGCCGTGGAAACCGGCGAAGCCCCACACCCTCCTTCGTCCGCCACCCAACCGGAGCTTCTTCCCTGACGATGTTGTCCACCGCAACACCTCGACCTCCCTCATCCACTCCACTAGATGAGGATCCGTCATCGATCTTCTCATCCAGCGGGTTCTGCCACCCCGTTTTCCACCTCGAAGGAGCTACCCCGACGTTCCCCTCGTCTTTTGCGCCACCTCCATTCCCACATCGCCGTCTTCACCTACACCACCAGAAGAGCAGCATCATCATTGATTCCTCGGATGAAGCTGAGGCCTAATCAGCGCCACCAAAGAGGTTCTACAATAATCATTGCATTTTCTTCTTGCTTCAATCTCAATGTGTTGTCGGCGCTCGGTGCCGAGCTACCATGGCGCAACTCCATATATGGAGGAGTCGCCAACCACTTCCTTTACGGCGTCAATCCCTCGGCGGCGATGTCCACATCAGTCGGAGTTGCTGCTGCTTTGTCTCTCGCTCGTGGTGCTGCTCTGCTCTTGCTCTCCGGTCCCCTGCCTGGTCTGCTTGCTCTTGCATGCGTTGGTGCTCTTGCTCTTGCTTGCGCTGCTGCTCTACTCTTCCTCGTGCTGCTGCTGCACAAGCAGCAAATTCTGCTCTCGCTCAATGGCTCGAGCCCCTGCAGCTGTTACCCGAGATGCTGCTACATGACCAGATGCCCCGGCTCTCGCACGCTCTACTGCTCCGAGCGCAGCTGCTGCTGCTACTACTTTTCTGCTACTAGTGCGTTCAGTTTCGACAGTAAAATTCAGTTTCAATAGTAAAATTCAGTTCCGACAGTTGAATTCAGTTTCGACAGTTAAGTTCAGAGATGAGCGGCTGATGTATTTTACATCTAACACTTTGTGGTTATGTAATTTACATCATATATTGGAGATGCTATTATAATTCCACTCAGGTTAACGTTGTCTCTCTTGTCCTGCTTCAGCCTTGCCATCTTACAAATCACCGTAGCTGCTGCAACGACAAAATTGATGAGGACGTCACTAACAAAGTTATACCCACAGCCCCTACTGATACATATACAGGACCAATTACTAGAGCTCACGCACGCCAATTAAATTACCAGGTACTTTCGTTTCTTGGTAATGATTCTAATGTTCATGAGAATATGATGCTGCCTAAATTGCATACATTTGTCTTGCTTACAAAATGAAGGGCCTACCTTGGACAAGAAGGATGATCGTTGGAGCAAGATCAAGCATGGAGATGATGGCATGCGCAACGGGAACAAGAACGGAGTTACAAGTGATGATTTCAGGACTTTGAAGCCACCATAATGAGTGCGTGAAGCCTTTGATGAAATATAGAAGATGCCACTTCATAAATTTCATCCAGAGGCTATTATGGGTGCTGTGTCACCTTATCATTGGGCCAGGCCCATGTAATTTTGAAATACTTAAGTATAGGCTATTTTTAGAGTCCGTATGTGTGGGGAAACAAGAGTTAGGGGTGGTTTCAGACCCCTCCTCCAAGGGCCACGAAATTCCGGCCTCTTCCACCATATATACAACTCTTAGGGCATCGTCTGGACTTTGGGTATTGTTTAGATTAAAGTTCGCCATAGCTGCAACTTCGCGTACTTCGTTTGTGTTCAACGACCAGACAAAGACGTCACAGAACCCCACTTGATCAATAAAGCTTTCCTCTTATACTCGCAATATACAGATTGCAATCTCAGTTTCTTGCTTGTTCTTCGTTTGCCTTCAGGAAACAGACCTTCGTGGTCAGGTTGATCGTGCTCCGGCGTGGTCAATAACCTCTCGGAGTTGGTTTAGCGATTGCTAAGGTGCGACGTCATCGCACGTTCGTAGTCGGATCATCAAAGTCGACTTCCTCCAAAACGATAGCCACCATCTCATCGAAAGACGGGACACCTTTGCCTCTATCAATTGCGAATTTGTAATGTTACTGTACATGAACTTGTACATCGAAAGACGGGACACCTTTGCCTCTATCAATTCACAATATCCAGTTTGCAATCTCGGTTTGTTGCTTGTTCTTCGTTTGTCTGTAGGAAACAGACGTTCATGGTCAGGTTGATTGTGCTCTGGCATGGTCAATAACCTCTCGGAGTTGGTTTAGCGATTGCTAAGGTGCGGCGTCCTCGCACGTTCATAGTCGGATCGTCAATATTGACTTCCTCCAAAATGATAGCCACCATCTCATCAAAAGACGGGAAACCGTTGCCTCTATCAGAAACCATCCATCACAGTTGAGTAGTACCCTTGGCTCCCTCTCCAGACGCCTAAGATCTTCTTCCCCTCCTCTGACTGCCACATCAGCCACAACATCCTCAGTGACCAACCCAATGATGCTGAAATCGACATGGCTTCGCCAAAGAAGTTGTACACTTGCTGCATCGCTTTTTTACTCTACATGTTATATATATTCACTAGTACGCGTCGGTGCTATACAATCGGTTTTTAACCCCTTCCGCGACGATATTTGGAACCGTCGCCTAGTGAGTGACGGTGAAAGGGGGGTCCTTCCCACACGACCCAGAAACCGTCGGGGATAAGGACCCTACATTACTCCTACTCGTTTATGCTTGCATTGCCATCGTAGTTAGTATTCTGTGCTGCTATGTTTATGATGTGTGGCCCATCACAAACGGTTCACTATTATAGAACGTGTATGATAAGCATACAATCACACACATTAGCTTTCGCAAACCGTATGCGATAACTAATTAAGAAGATTAGCTAATTGTCGTACGAGTGTTGGACAAGATTACGAAATGTCGGGCCGTCGTAACATCATCGTACACGACAACTATCGCACACGATATTCCGTGGTGCAACGTTTGTAATGCATACTTCACCAGAAACTGTTCATGGTTGCGAATCGCGTACGATAAGGCAACTAACACAAATGTTTAGTTTTCCCACACCATTTGTGATATTGTCTGACATCGCACACGCTTTGCAAACGGCAATTGTGTGCATGCTTGCACATGTTTCCTCTTTGTGAACCATCTTGGATTATGGTGTATATCGCAAACATTTGTGTTTTACCAACCATGTGTGCCGTAACAACTTGGAGAACGTAATTTCACCGTAATTTAATTGCTGCTATTTCAAATTGTACCAGATTTGAATTTGAATTTGAATGTATGCTATAGCTTTTTTCATATCCATCAGGTTCAAACAACCAATGCATTATTCAATTCATAGGTACATATGTTCAAGAATTACATAAGAACCAAATAAAGAATGATGAACCACAGTTGTATACTTGTCCTATTAAAGACGGTAAAGAAAGAGGCGAAATACATTCTGGTTGCTGAACAAGGTGAAGGGGAATGCCCATATTGTGCCCTCCTCCATGTAGAATCCACGCACGACTCTAGTCCAACCTCATGTGATGGTCGACCGCCCATCCTTCGCGGTCTTCATGAAAACATCTAGATAACATCGTGTTCTGGTAGAAATACTTTAACCTTTGCATGCCCACCAATCATGTAGTTTGAGAGGTAATCTTGAGTAAACTGCTTTGGCAACCACTGCAAAGGAAAAATATTCACACATTGTCATCTAACACAACTCATTATGGGCAGTAAAAAGAAGGATGCAGAGTTCTTACTTGCCATCCTGTTGTTCGCTGCTGTCTTGCATAAAGTGTAAAAAAATAGTTTAATTGCCATCTTTGGACCCATTTTACTAACAATCTTTACCAGCTTCCTCACTTGATGCTGGTTCATCGATATCTCATTGCCCCATACGCAGAAAGGGTCGAAGCGCGCATCTCTACCAATGATATGTGTACCTAAAAGCACCAAGTTAATATTAGAAGCTAAACAACAATTGCACAATGATGTAGTACAACACTCTATTATAATACTCCCTCCGTTCCTAAATATTTGTCTTTCTAGTGGTTTCAACAAGTGACTACATACGGAGCAAATTGAGAGAATCTACTCTCTAAAATATGTCTATATACATCCGTATGTGGTAGTCCATTTGAAATCTTTAAAAAGAAAAATATTTAGGAACGGAAGGAGTATCTTAGAACATCCAATATACTCACATATTAGATGAATTAACATCTTATATTATGGGTCGGAAGGAGTTTAGTGCATTCTTACAAATTATTGGCTGATTAACTGCTACTCTATCCATGGGTTATAGTTAGTTTGAGCTAGTTCGGGCTCAAATAGCCCTAAAGTATATCTAAACATGAGGGCCAGTTTGAGCTAGTTGCATCTATAATCCATCCCAAAAAACTATCCAACCCAAGAGGTGCTAATTGGAACTAGTTATCCTAGTGCATTTATTGTCAATCTAACCCTGCCATCCAAACAACTCTTTGGATGGAGTTAGTTCAGGGTTAGTCATGAGCTAGAAACTAACTCTAACCTCTAGCTAAGTTAAGTATCCAAACAGGGTTGTGTTGTTGTTGTTGTTGTTGTTGCTGCTGCTCTTCTACGTATATCTAGAGATCATTAGAACATTAATGTAACACTCTTCCTTTTTGCTATGTAGCCTAGGATTGCATATTTAGACATGAAGTATAGTGCATGTTGCTATGTAGCCTCAGATATATTACATATGGCCCTAGTTAGCCTAATGATTAATGGCTTGCAGATATATTCAGTTAAAAGTCCGATTCACCAATTAGTCCCTTATCAGCCCCCGGCCTATATGGTACCAGCTACCGATATCATGAACAGTGAGTAGATATAAGCCATGGGATGAAACTAACCTCGATGGAAACAACAGTCATTCCCAAAATTGTCCTGTATACGTACATCAATAAGCATGTTAAGCACAACAGGCTAAACATCAAACAAAATTATCCATGGTAGACAAACTAATCTCCAAAAGATAGCTTCAGTGTGCAGGTTTAAGCACGCTAGCAAAGCAAAACAAGCGGAAAGTTGTGTTAACTGCAACAGGCTTAACATTTAACAACAAGCAAACATAGTCATTCAAACTGGTATTGTGCTGGTCTAAGTACACTGGTCATTGTTAAATAAAAATGGAAAGGCGTGTTAACTACAAGATGCAACAACCAAATGTAGTCATTCATAGTGGTATTGTTGAAACTGGTACTGATGAAATTCCACTGCACAATTCATACTTGCACATATAAAACATCACGTTGTGACTAACTGGAATAAACAAGTCATACTACGAACAACCAAAGATAGCATTTGAAACTGGACATATGCTAACTACAAACAACCGAACAATCAAAAAACTTTAAAAGAGGCATATGCTAAATATAACAGGCTTAACAGCAAGCAAATATATGCATTCCTATCGGCATGTTTAAAATTGGATTGATGAAATGTACTGCACAGTAAATAATTGCACATATAGAGCATCACATTGTGAACAAGTGAAATAAACAAGGCATACTACAAACAACTAGATATAGCAATTAAAATTGGACATATTCTCACTTACTACAAAAGGGACTCGACAAAACAAATCATGGGTTTCCCCCGTGAAGATGCACGACAAAACATATCATTGGTTTCCTCACTTGTCACGGATGTGCTCGTTCCCGTGGGAAGAGCATAGACGCTGGATGCGCTCCATGTTGTCGCATCTGGGCTCCTTCCCCTTGGAAGAGCATGGCTGTAGGGTGCCCTCCCTGATGTCGCAGACAGACACTTTCCCTTTGGAAGAGAAGATGGGCTCTCTCCCCTTCGAAGAGCCGGAGAGGGTGCCCTCCTCGTGGTCGCCGTTGATGAGGTATGTCCTGGAAGCTGTGGATCCCAAGCCAGCTTCGCAGAACATGTCCTACAAAAATGACAAAAGGGGCTTGATGGCGATGTAGGATGGCAAATTGTTGACAGCGAGCCAGAGGAGATCTGCGGCGGGGCCATGGATGAGATTGACGGCGGTTAAACCCGAGGGGTTGGGGTGGCCACTTAACCTGTGACATAGCCCACCTCAGGCTGTCGCTGTCGATGACCTCGATGTCGTAGCCGGCGGCCGAGACATGCCCGCATACTCTAGCCCGCTGCTTGAGTGCCTGCCGCCAGTACTGGTCGTCAACTTGCTCGGCGACGTCGGGCGAAAGAGACTGCGGTACACCTCTTTTTGGCCAGTCGCTCCTCGAGCTCCATGGGAAGCGTAGCCAGGCTTAGGCTGTGATGCTCTGGAGTGGGGGATGGGGATGGGGATGGAGATCTGTGGGAATGGGGGCGTTTGGCATGCGTCATCTAAGAAACTAAGGCGGCCCAGGTATGGAGATCGGTGGGTAAGCTGCACGGGCAAACCGGCAGATGTTGATAATGGAGGCCTTGTGGCGGCGGTGGCAGCGGCGGCGGGGCCTTGCTAGGGTTTCGAGCAAGGGAGGGTGTGTGTGTGTGCCCGCACACCCGAGGAGGTTTTGGTGTGTGTGTGTGTGTGTGTGTGTGTGTGTGTGTGTGTGGAGGGGGCAAGGGGTGTTTGAGGAAATGACGTGGGTACTGAAAATTTTAATATGCGGGAGTCAAACGCGGGAGTGAAATGCCGGGGCTATTGAAAATTTTGATGATAGTGCATCGCACACGGTTCGGAGATAACAACCGTGTTTTATGAAACAGAAAAACCGTCGAGGCGGGCACATATTTTGTAGGGATGCAGGCGGGATTGGGAACAAGAAACATCGCACACGGTCCAAAGATAACAAATGTGTGTTATGACATAGAAAAACCCTCGAGGCGGGTAGATATTTCCTAGGGATGCAGATGGGATTGGGAACAAGAAACATCGCGGACGGTCCAGAGATAATAACCGTGTGTTATGAAACATAAAAACCCTCGAGGCGGGCAGATATTTTTGAGAGGGGGAGCCTCGTGGAGCCCAATGTACTGTGTGGATGTGTGCGAGATAGTGGCACCAGCGTGGCACACGGTTAGTTTGAGTGAACCGTGTCTGTTGCGTCATCCGACTTGTCTAATGTTCATAAATTTGGTGAAAAATGACGCGGGAGAGGGTCAGAACACGAACACATTTGCATGTGGAACAAATTTATGTATGAAAAGGGTGGTTTGATTTTCAAATACCAAATGCAACTTCGATGGGGCACCTATCTCGTAAAGCACATGGTATTGCTTGCCACCACCCCACCCCCTCGTGTCGGCATGAAGGGAATCTTAAGCTATGAATGCATGCCCCCTCCCCCCAACCAAGGTTCACCTAGCAAACTGCGAAGTAGCTAGTAGCTCCCCTCCCCCCTCGTATCGGCATGAAGGGAATCCTAAGCTATGA